>CAKOAT010091599.1:0-98122 GCA_932364175.1 Eruca vesicaria subsp. sativa | reverse complement strand
TTCACCCTACTGTCAAATAAATCGTAAATAAGGAAACTTCGGGAAAACCCTAAGTTTCCAGAGGAACCGGCTATCTGCGAGAACCGCACAACGAAAATAAGAAAACGATAACTTAGAATTTAAATGAGAATAAACGAAAATAGAGAGCAAAGAGGTTCTTATTCCGAATCTGCGTTGAACTGGTACAAAAAGAGTAGCCTGAAAACGTAAGAACTTAGAAAACCCTAATTGAGACGCAGCTCGCTAACAGAAAAACAGAAAGATTCCTAAATGCTAGTTTTGGTGGTGAGAGCTCTGAATTTCGTGTGTGTGCTTCTGCTCTAGACCTCCTCTTTATATACTCCTCGTCTTGGCTATCCGATCTTTCCATTTCGCCCAGATTTGACTTAAATCGGGAATTTTCCATTCTTCTCGATCATTCCTTTTCTTCTGCGGAAATCTTCTATTTCTCTTCAAACCTTCCTTTTATGTTCAAACTTGACTTTTATTTGCTTTCTGCGAGTAAACCGTCAAAACGTTATTAAATCCGCGGGTTAGATTCTGTAAAAATCGCAAGATGGATTTTTATTGCGTTTTAGGTCCTTCCGGGCCGTTTTGCGATAAAAACCGTTTTCCGAATTTTTACGGGATCGTTTCCTGATCTGACGTCGTTTTAATAACTTTCTCGAGTTAATCGCAAAGTTTTACGATTTACTCGACTATTTATTAAAAACACGTTTTTTATGACTTACTCGACGTTTTTTATTAAAAGCGCGTTTTTTAGGATTTCGTCGAGAAATCTCGAATAAATCGTATAGTTTAGGCAATGTTCGGTGTTTCGTTTAACCGTTGCCGTTTTATACGATTTCCTCGAGTTCTTTCCGAGAAAACGAAGTTTTACGGTTTTTATCGTAAAACTCGAACGGTAAGTCGGATCGAGATGGAACGAGAGATATTTCGGCCGTGGTTCAGAACAAGACTTTGTCGAAAGACGTAAGTTTCGAATCGGGAATGCGGGAAATCGAGACGCGGAGTGTTCGGGAAGTTTTTAGTTCGCCCATCGGCGTACTAAGCCGGGCCCGGCTTAGTACGCCGATGGGCGAACTAAAGAGTGACCCTTAGTTCGCCCATCGGCGATCTAAGCCGGGCCCGGCTTAGATCGCCGATGGGCGAACTAGAGAGTGTTTCTTAGTTCGCTTTTTACGGCTTTTTCGGTTTTTTGCGGTTTTGTAAAACGATTCTCGAGTTTTATAAAACGATCTTTGGATTTCATAAAACGACTTTTGAGTTTTATAAAAATGACCTTCGAGTTTTATAAAACGATTCTCGAGTTTTATAAACGATTCTTGAGTTTTATAAAATGATTCTTGAGTTTTATAAAACGGTTTCTCGAGTTTTATAAAGCGATTTCTCGAGTTTTATAAAACGATTCTCGAGTTTATAAAAACGATCTTCGAGTTTTATAAAACGATTCTCGAGTTTTATAAAACGATTCTTGAGTTTTATAAAACGGTTTCTCGAGTTTTATAAAGCGATTTCTCGAGTTTTATAAAACGATTCTCGAGTTTTATAAAAACGATCTTCGAGTTTTATAAAATGATTCTCGAGTTTTATAAAACGGTTCTCGAGTTTTATAAAACAATTCTCGAGTTTTATAAAACGATTCCTCGAGTTTTATAAAACGATTTCTCGAGTTTTATAAAACGATTCTCGAACTTTATAAAACGATTTCTCGAGTTTTATAAAATGATTTCTCGAGTTTTATAAAGCAATTCTCGAGCTTTATAAAACGATTTCTCGAATTTTATAAAACGATTTCTCGAGTTTTATAAAGCGATTCTCGAACTTTATAAAACTGTTCTTTTTGTATTTTTGTGGAAAGTTTTGGCTATTAATTCCGTCGTACCGATTTTGACCCCAACATCGATTTTCCGTCAAATATGGAAACTTAGGGTGAAACCTTAATTCTCCTGAGATCCCGGATCTCTGGGGAAATCACTAAAACAAACGAATTT
The DNA here is from genome assembly GCA_932364175.1 of Eruca vesicaria subsp. sativa. NCBI lineage: Eukaryota > Viridiplantae > Streptophyta > Magnoliopsida > Brassicales > Brassicaceae > Eruca > Eruca vesicaria. The sequence continues at coordinate 96,128 of CAKOAT010091599.1, read as the reverse complement.
AGAGGAATATGGATGAACAACAAAGAATAAAGAGATAAGAAATCGTAAGAAAGCTTTTATTGAATAAGAATCGACAACTGTTACAAGTAGAATTGAAGAACTTAGACGTTAAAACGTTCTAAGGATCTGAATTGCTAGTCTAAACGCTAAGTCCTAAATTCTAAGCTAGCAGCTGTCTCTTCTAGGTCTGATTTCGTGTGTGCTTCTGCCCTAGACCTCCTCTTTATACACTCCTTGTCTCGGCTATCCGATCTTTCCATTTCGCCCAGATTTGACCAAATCGAGAATTTTCCATTCTTCTCGATCCTTCCTTTTCTTCTGCGGAAATCTTCTATTTCTCTTCAAACCTTCCTTTTATCTTTAAACTTGACTTTTAATTTCTTTCTGCGAGTAATCCGTCAAAACGTTATCAAATCTACTGGTTAGATTCCGTTAAAATCGCGAGATGGGTTTTTATCGCGTTTTAGGTCCTTCCGGGCCGTTTTGCGATAAAAACCGTTTTCCGACTTTTACGGAATCGTCTCCTGGTCTGACGTCGTTTTTAATAAATTTCTCGAGTTAATCGCAAAGTTTCATGATTTCCTCGACTTTTTATTAAAAACACGTTTTTTACGACTTACTCGGCGTTTTTTTATTAAAAGCGCGTTTTTTACGATTTTAACGAGAAATCTCGAATAAATCGTATAGTTTATGCAATGTTTGGTGTTTCGTTTAACCGTTGCCGTTTTATACGATTTCCTCCAGTTCTTTCCGAGAAAACGAAGTTTTACGGTTTTTATCGTAAAACTCGAACTGTAAATCAGATCGAGATGGAACGAGAGATATTTCGGCCGTGGTTTAGAACGCGACCTTGTCGAAAGACGTAAGTTTCGAATCGGGAATGCGGGAAATCGAGACGCGGAGTGTTCGGGAAGTTTTTAGTTCGCCCATCGGCGAACTAAGCCGGTCCCGGCTTAGTTCGCCGATGGGCGAACTAGTGGAAGATTTTTAGATCACCCATCGACGAACTAAGCCGGGACCGGCTTAGTTTGCCGATGGGCGAACTAAAGGAGTGTCCTTAGTTCGCCCATCGGCGATCTAAGCCGGGACCGGCTTAGATCGCCGATGGGCGTACTAGAGGAGTGTCCTTAGTTCGACCATCGGCGAACTAAGCCGGGCCCGGCTTAGTTCGCCGATGGGCGAACTAGTCGTGACTGGTTCGCGTTTACGGCTTTTTTCGGTTTTTTGCGATTTTGTAAAACGATTCTCGAGTTTTATAAAACGATTCTCGAGTCTTATAAAACGATTCTCGAGTTTTATAAAACGATTCTCGAGTTTTATAAAACGATTCTCGAGTTTTATAAAACGGTTCTCGAGTTTTATAAAACGATCCTCGAGTTTTATAAAACGATCCTCGAGTTTTATAAAACGATCCTCGAGTTTTATAAAACGATCCTCGAGTTTTATAAAACGATTCTCGAGTTTTATAAAACGATTCTCGAGTTTTATAAAACGATTCTCGAGTTTTATAAAACGAGTCTCGAGTTTTATAAAAGGATTCTCGAATTTTATAAAACGATTCTGAGTTTTATAAAATCACTTTTGCGGAAAGTAATGATCTCCCTTTTACAGAAGCTATCGTAGACGTTGATTTCGAGAGTACGGTTTTCGACACCAACAACTTTCGTTTTCATTTATTTCAGATAACACACGATCACTACCTATCGACCGATAAGACCCTATCTACATCGCCCGACATAACCTTATCCATGACGATCGATGGAAGTGACTCACCATCGATCGATACAAACTTCGGTCAGGTATATTGTTCACAATTTCGACATCAGTTATACATTTATTATTTCTTATGCTCTATCTCCGACTAGTTATACACTCAGGACAGTGTATGATTTAAGTCTGGGAGAGTGGAATTACTGATGCTACTTTACCTTTTTGATTTCATTAAAAAGTTTTCAAAAATTGGTATTATTGAGTCGACAAAAAGATTTCAATTTTTTTTGCTTTTTATCTTACAACTCTGTAGCACCATTCTTAGAATTGTTGATTGCAGAAAGTACTATAGATGCTAAAGTGGATCACCAATCATCCTATGACAACACTTTTCATGATTGTTTGGAAGAACCAAAGCTGATTTCCAACCTAACCTGACATCTATTATTTGTCTTGGGGCTTGGCATACAAGGGATCGGAATCCTCATGCAAGTCTGGAAGGTAAAAGTCTCAACAATTTTGGTTTCTTTCTCTTCTTCCTTTGGCATCCCATAAAGAGAAAAATAAAAGATTGAGATGATTTCTTGAGAGGCAGAGGGAGAGGTACATTATCCATGACCCCACTTTTCTAATTCAAAGGAATGATCACACATTGTGGAAGCGAGGGAGAGGTAAATTACCTATGACCCCACTATTCGCCTACACTTTGTCAAAAAAGAGCTACAAAAAGTAGAAAAATCAATAAGATGAACATTAATTGTTCATTAGGATTGATATAAAAGAAAAAGAAAGTTTGGGATTCAGAGAAGGGAGATAAAGGGAGAAAAGGAACCAAAATGAGAATGTCTGAAACTTGCTTGAGTTGAATCCAAGTATTCTTTGATCAATACTCCCAAGGTAAAGCCTACACCTTATTTTATGCATAAATGAAATCTGTAGAGGGGATAGACAGACAAGATTGTTTAAGTTGATTGGCTAGATGAATTTGGTTGCTAAGCTAGGATATGGTATAATGTACTTCTGTAGTTAGTAATGTGAGATGTGGCTTGCAACAAAGTAGAGGTGATGATTTTAAAGTTAAGATTTTATTGAGTCCCTACTGTTTTTAAACTTCTTCCAAAAGACTAACTAATGGTTTGCTTGAGGACAAGCAAAAGGTTAAGTCTGGGAGAGTTGATATACCATGGTTTTGACCCACTTTTATCATGGTATTGATATGTTTTTATAATATATATATGTTTTGGAGTCTATTAGGTATGTTTTCAGGTTCATGAGCATTTTGGAGTAAAGTGATGATTTAGGTGCCCTTATAAAGCTTAAAGGAGAGTTTTCCGAGATGATTATGAAGATTAGACAACAAGGATACATATCGATCGATACACACCCTGTGTAATCGGTTCGATGACGCTTCTATAGAAGATGAAGTCAAGATACTCCATCGATCGATGTACACCATGTACCATCGATCAATATCAAGCGTGAAGAACAAGTCTTACTTGGCCGACTTGAAGCCCAAGTTTTCCCAATATTACAAGATTGCCCCTGACGAGTTTTTAACCTAATGGAACTCATATTTATAGTTTTGCCTATGTGTTTTGGCAAAGAGTGTTTTTTATGCTTTTGAATGTTTTAACTTTTCTTGTGCTTTGTATGCTTTTTGATACTATTTTATACTTAGCAATAAAGTATTATTTTCATCTTAATTCTGAAAGGTTATAGAATTCTAGATTTAGAAGAAACACACAAAGAGATTTGTTGTTCCAAAGAACCAAGAGTTCAATCTTCTAATCTTATGAATTTCGAGTATTACCTTGCTGCTATGAATCACTTGGCCATGTCTGAGTAGATTCATTTGTTAGATTTAGGGTTCAAATAGTTATGAGGGATTAGCCCAACTATGGAATGTTGAGTTGTGATATTCATTATCCAAATGAACCCTATTGCTTACTCTAGAGTAGCTAACTAGAGTATGATCATGGAGTGATTTAACTTGTTAATCATTATCCTTAAATCATATGGCATAAGCTTAAATCCTCTAGGGATGTGCAAGAGCCGGTCTATGATCTTGGTGAACACAGTTTCGATTCGATCTTATGCTATATCGATCGATACTCCTATAGAGTCATCGATCAACGACAACCCACATCGTCCGATATCGCTGTCAAAACATCGGTCGTTATTGCCGGCAGTAAGATCAGTGGACAAGTCTATATAGCGACTGCTATTAGATCTGTCTAAGAATTGAAGTTCTTATATATCTTGCAAGCAACTTACTAAAACATATGTAGCATTATAATCCTGATTATCTGAATAGCAACCTTGAATTTAACTACTTTCTTTTATTGTTTTAAACCAAAACCTATTCTCTTGAGCAACTTATCATTGCTCACAACTGAAATTTACTATTTTAAACTGAATCAAACTAGCATAATCACTTAGGATTACATCTTTTGTGTTCCTCAGTTCCCTGTGGATTCGATCCCTAAGTACTACAACTGAACCTCTTATTTGAGAGAGTAATTCACTCCTTAAGGTTAAATATTTGAGTGATATCAATAGACTTTGACGAGTGTCGATCGATGAACTTAGACAAAACCTCTCACGAGTGCAGTGCCGTCAAGATTATGTCACATGAAGCCTTCACAACACGACACCCACATCCGCCCTTCCCTTTCAGAATAAACACTACACCTATTGATCGACAGATAGAGTCACCCATCGATAGATACGAAGCTAGAGATATCGACCGACATACCCCAGTTGTCGCCCGATATACAGTACCCCCACGTCGAGTGCAATTTCCAAAGATAGACATTGCACGACTTAATGCACTCCGGGAGCAGTCTAAAACTTCCAGTAACCTTCCCACCACCATCATGAAGAGACCCACGGATATCTTTGAGCCCATGGAGATAGAAAAGGAAAATCATCAAAGAGTTCTTAGAAAAAGGAAAGAGAAGATTCCCAAACCTTATAAAAGGGAAGCTAATGAGAAAGAATTGTCAAGCTTCAGAAAGAGAGTTCTGAGAATACCTAAAGAGAAACCCTTTGAAGAAGCCTACTTTTAACAAAGATTGTGGATGTTTTTGAGAGAAACAAAGGAGACATAAGAAGACATCAAGAGAATGTTTCACCAAGTCAGAGACAGTCTTAAGAAGAAGATCACCTTGGAGAAGAAGAGCGACCCATGGAAGTTCACAATACCATGTTCAATAAGAGGTGTTGAGTTTCCTCGTGCTCTCTGAGACACATGATCTGGAGTTAGCATCCTACCCAAGATCATGGCAGACCATCTAGGTCTGAAGATAGAGCCTACTGAAGAATCTTTCATCTTCGTGGATTGTTCTCAGTAGAACTCTGGAGGCATAGTTCGAAAACCTTGAGGTACATATTGGAGATGCCCTAATTCCTACAGACTTCCACGTCCTGGAGAACAAGCTCAACTTCAAGACATCTCTACTACTTGGAAGGGCCTTCTTAGCAACAGTTGGAGCTGTTTGTGACTTGAAATCCAATAAGTCTGCCTAACCCTAATTGACCCTATATCCACTGTAATCCAGTCCAAGTCATTAAGATTCCAAAGACAGTGAGCCCAGCACTCGTAGCAACTTGTTTATGTGCCCACGAGTATGATTCAATGGCCGAGTACGAGACAGAGAAAGACGTATCAACCGACGGAAGACTTCTTCCATCGACCGATACCAGTCAACCGGAGTCGACCGACGAGCATACCTGGTCATCGATCGACAGGCTATTCGAGGAGATCGAAGAGGAGTTTCCAGACAGCGACTTCAACGTAGATGATTGGGAAGACGATCATTACATTCTAGAACTGGCTAGCATCACTACTCAGGAGGAATATGATGAAGACTATGAAGAGGAACGAGCCACAAAATACAAATTTCTTCGAGAAGATGAAGAAAAACCTCCTCTCCCGACCTTCATTTTCAGAGCATCGATCGACAGAGACTACCTTCCATCGACCGATATGCACCAACAAAGATCGCTCAAAAGATGTTTCGAACCAACGAGCGACAACCTGTACGTCCCACATGATACACAAGACGGAGATTACTCAACTGGAAGTTGGGAAAGCAATTACCATGAAAGTTTCGCAGTGGATACAGCACCACTGACGCATGCGACCAAACCAGAAGCAGACGTATCGACCACCACGGAACACCATCAATCGTTCGACATCAACCTCAACCTATTGACCGATACAGATGCTTCTAAATCGACCGATCCTACCAATGTAACATCCGAGGTACCAACACATAAATTCGATTTTACCTTACTAATTCCGGATGAATTTGGTATTTTCAGGGATCCAGATGGCCATGCACGAGCAATGGATGGAAGAATCATTCAATTCTCCAAAGAAGACGTTGAAGACATTCTTCAGATGACCAACTCAGCCTATCAAGAATTCCAATACACATCAATCGATACGTGGAGACTCACATTGAACGATATATTTCAGATTAGGGATTCGTCAGTTCTTGTGGGAAAAGAAAGACGAATATGGTGTCTACAGAGATGAGAATGGTTTCGCAAGAAGAGTAGATGGAGATATCATACATGTTTCCAAAGAAGATATGAGGAAATTTCTGAATAGAGCCTCACTGATGGAGCGCTCTTGTTTCTGTTTACCAGAACACGCTGAACAGTTTGCTAAAGGAGTTCCAGTTTGCAAGCTCTACACACAAGCAGAGGTCACGTACATGATCAATGGAAGAGTTGGTGAACATAACTGGGAAATAGCATCACTAAAGTATTAACATGAAAGAGCCATAGGATCACTTCAAGGAGAATTACATTGGATTCAGACTAGCAATGAATTAGTTCGAAAAGAGAGGAACGCCCTGCAAGAAGAAGTGAATGCACTTCGGGAAGAACTAGAATTTCAGAAACAGAAATCAACCGATACATCCACACAAGCATCGATCGATACCACCATAGACAAGCCTATCAAGAGTCACCTACAGGAGCTATCGATCGATGACCCACCATGTACATCGACCGATATTCAAGCACCAAAATTTTGTACCAGAGGAGAAATTAAGGACATCACAAGAGATATCGACAACGCTATTGAAGCCTGTATAGACGAAGCATACATATTACTCGAAAAGATGTGGTTCCCAGTACAGAGTGACGTTCAAGGATTGGAATTCACAACTGAGGGAATTCAGAAGGAGATAGAAAACATTCAGATACAGCTCGCAAACCGACATGCACCATCCGCATCGATCGAGGTGCCATTCAGCCCATCGACCGATAGGCCTCCTTCCAAATCGACCGATTTATCCCCAGAAGGACCGGGCGATACTACCTCTTCCCGTGTTAAAACCATCCAGCACCTCGACACAATGCAGCTGAATATTGATCTAGAACAAACCTACAGCAAGATTGGACAACATGAGTTCAGCATTGCGAGCATTGAGGAGTGGCTACAAAGAATCCAAGATGAGGTGCATGAGTTGAAAGCTAGTATGAACAGAAGAGAGGAAGCCACAAGAAGCTTCTTGACTTCATGGTTTGGAGAATCAAAAGACAAGGACGATACTTGTTTCCCAAAAAGTACCTGTAACTCACCTCACTAGCCACCACACCTCTATAGTCAGGCTAAATGACTTTAACTAAGAGCTGAGTGGGAGGCAACCCACTATTAGGTATTTTCTTCCTTAGTTTTATTTTATTTTTACTTATTACTTTTGTTTTATTTATTTCAGAAAAGATGCTACACGATCACTACCTCTTTCGACCGATAAGATCCTGTCGACATCGATCGACACAGACCTATCCATGACGATCGACGAAGGCGACTCACGATCGATCGATACAAATTCCGGTCAGGTATATCGTTTACAATTTTTGATATCAGTTATACATTATTTATTTATGCCCAAACTCCGACTGGTTATACACTGAGGACAGTGTATGATTTAAGTCTTGAGGAGTGGAGATTACTGATTCTACTTTACCTTTTGATCTCATTAAATGTTTTCAAAATTGGGTTTATTGAGTTAAGAAGGGGGCAAAAATTATTCAAAATTCTTACTATTTATCTAACCATTCTTTAGCACCATTCTTAGAATTGTTGATTGCCGAAAGTACTATAGATGCTAAAGTGGATCACCGGTCACCTATAACAAAACTTTTCATGATTGTTTGGAAGAACCAAAGCTGATTTCCAACCTAACCTGACATCTATTGCTTGTCTTGGGGCTTGGTATACAAGGTTTCGGAATTCTCCTGCAACTCTGGAAGGCAAAAGTCTTGATAATTTTGGTTTCCTTCTCTCTTTCCTTTGGCATCCCAAAAAGAGAAAAATAAAAGTTTGAGATGATTTCCTGAGAGGCAGAGGGAGAGGTACATTACCCATGACCCACTATTCTAATTCAAAGGAATGATCACACATTGTGGAAGCGAGGGAGAGGTAAATTACCCATGACCCCACTATTCGCCTACACTCTGTCAAAAAGACTACAAAGAGTAGAAAGATCAATAAGATGAACGTCTGTTGTTCATTGGGATTGATATAAAAGAAAAAAAAAGAAAATTTGGGATTCAGAGAAGGGAGATATATGGAGAAAAGAAACCAGAATGAGAATGCCTGAAACTTGCTTGAGTTGAATCCAAGTGTTCCTTGATCGATACTCCCAAGGTAAAGCTTACACTTTTATTTTATGCATAAATGAAATCAGTAGAGGGGATAGACAAACATGATTGCTAAGTTGATTGGCTAGATGAATTTGGTTGCTAAATTAGGATATGGTATAATGTACCTCTGTAGTTAATATATATGAGATGTGGCTTGCAACAAAGTAGAGGTTATGATCTTAAGTTAAGATTTGATTGAGTCCCTGCTGTGTTCTTTTTAAACTTCTTCCAAAGACTAACTATTGTGTTTACTTGAGGACAAGCAAAAAGTTAAGTCTAGGGGAATTGATCTACCATGGTTTTGACCCACTTTTATAATGAAAAACCCAACGTGTACTTCTTGGTTTGGAAGTGAAAACTCCTGATTCAATCATTTTCTAGTCTTGATTTCACCACTGCTTATTTTCTTTTCAATTATATCCCGCTGAATTTGTCTCATCTTATCTTTTCTTTTACAAGAAGCTGCAACCACATTCATTAACAAAGAAATTTTATCAAAGTAATCTCTAACTTCAAAATGTTTCTTCGCGACTGCAACAACTACCAATTGTAGTTGATGAGAAAAACAACATTCATAGTATGCCCAACTGTTTTCTTTTGAAATCAGTGCTCTCAGATCATTAAATTCACATCTCATATTTCCTGCTCCATAATATCCTTGTCCTCTCACATTTTTCAGAGTCAGACTATATTTAGCAAGCAATGAATCAATTTTCGATTTCAAAGATAAAGAACATGTATCCTTCACATGGATAAGACAAACAAATCTCTCTTTTACCATACCATGTTTGTTGACAAAAAAAACTATAGCCATCTGATCTTTCATAGAACAATCAACTGATTCATCCACCAATAAATCAAATATATCATTGTCCATCTCTTGAAATATGAAATTAATTACTTCTTCTAAAATGTAATTAACAATATCTTTTTGGATAGGATAAGACACCATTTGATTATTTTCAGGAGAATTCTTCAGAACAACCTTGCTTACAACTTCATTATGTGCAGCAATATATTTCAATAACTCCAAAAATATTCTTTGTTGCTAGAATTAGTTGTCTCATCATGAGCACGAAACAGTAATCTTTGTTTCAGTAAGTATCTAGCAGCATTGATTGAATCATTTAATCGAATACGATACTCTATCTTTACAACATCAGTTTTCTTTTAAAAAGCATGTTTGATTGATTGGCCTTGTCTTATTAAATCTTCACACTTCTTCTTGGCTATGGCTATGTTGTGAAAGCTATTTATCGCATCTACATGAACAACCAATTTGTCAGACTTATTCAAACGATCAAATCTCTCTGTGACAAATCCAACACTTTCACTTTTTTTTTCTCGTTACTGAATAATTAACCAAAAAAAATATGACTTTTCTTTCTTGACATTGTATTATAACCAATCTTCATATTGATAAAAAAAGGATTAAACCATCTTAATGCATCTGAGATAACTCTTTGCTTAAAACTGTGGTCACATGATTAACAAAGTCCTCTAGATAAATACTCATGTCTCACATTGTCTTTTTTGATTATTTTCATATTCATGTATTCCTTTTATTTCTCTGAGATTATGCAAAATATATTATCAGGTTGAATATCATCTGTTGATGGAGATTTCTTTTTTTTTTAGATTTAGAAATTGATTCATTAATTATCTGTCGAATAAAATAGATTAGCCATCTTCTAAATATGAAACAAACTGTTAAAAATATGTAGATCATGAACATAAAGTAATGATATAAAAAAAAAGTAGAATATAACAAAAAAATAATTTTAAAACCAACCTGAATGTGTGAGCACGAGTTGGAATAGGGCGCCATCGTCTTGTGTTCGCCGAAGAAGCCAAACAAGTATTTGTTTTTCTTTTCTTAAGTTTTCTTTTTTATTGTTTTTAGATTATAAACTATTTGGGCCTATGTTGGGCCCAAATATGACCTGTTAGCTGAAGATGACAGGCCTGAATAAGAATAATCAATAATGGGCTTTTATGAAGCCCGTTAGTAATTACGTTTCGAGAAAGAAGTTAGAAAGAAGTCGGAGGCTGTTTGCTAAGGAAGGAGCATCAACAAAACAGGTTACAGAGGAGAGCTTCAGACCTCATTTACAGAGAGCTAACAGGAGTAGCTCTAGCTTCTCTCGCAGGAACCTAATAAAACAGCCCAGGATACGAAGATAGAGGCGTATGATTCGGTCAAAAGGAAGCTGTTGCAAATCCCTCAGTTTACGGAGGCAATCTCGGAGACTAATCAGGAGAAGTTAAACGTGACCTGAGGTTATTTAAAGGAGGGAGAAATGAAGAGAAGAGGATCTTCTTCGAATTATTTCAACACCTAAAGATTTAAACACATTTTATTTGTAACCATCACTGTCAATCGTTATTCTTTCAATTAGATCATCAAGATCATCTTTGTAAACCCTTTTATTGTCAAAATCAATATAAACAAACGCATTCATTCACACAAGTTCTAACAGGATTCAGCCCACGATTATGTTTTTCCCAATCTTAACCTAACCTAAACTAGAGAGTGAGTTTTATCCCTCACATTTTGGCGCCGTCTGTGGGGACGAGATAATTGAATCCTTCACTCCGTAACTTGAGAATGGATCCATCCAACCAGGAAACGAGCCCATCCATCCCGGATCCCGTGATCCAGATCGATGGCTCACCGAACAGGAGAGACCCGGACCCTCAGGATCCGGAACCTCGATCCGCCGATCACCGATCCGAGCAAAGCCTCCGACTAATGCTCAACCGAACCAAACTGGGTTAGCTAACCCAAGGTCTTCCAGTGGAAACAACACCGGGGTTACGCTCCCTGAGAACCCTCAACGTCAACACGCTCCGCATCATTCGGAAGCTCAGCTATCCGAAATGCGCCGAATGATGGTGCAGTTGGTAGAAAGAGCTCAGGATAATGAGCGTACGTTGCAACAGCTAACTGCCCGGCAACAACGGTTCAAAGAGGTGACTAGATCTCTAACCGAGACAACTCATCCGTCGCAACGCCAAGGCTCAGGAATCGCCTTCCGAGATCGACTCACCGAACCCACGTTCCCTCGCGGACGCCTGGACTTTTCCCCCAACAGCATTGCTCGTAATGGGCAAGAGCCTGTTCTCCGGACACCCCATACTGGGACAACCCCAGTATTTAGTCAACCTATAACTAGCGCTATGGGAAGTAACATAGCGACGACCAGCTCTGCACCCAATAGGGTTCACAAACACAGCACACGATTACCGCCTCTGCCACCTATTTTCAGGTCCGGAGAAGGAATGTCTCCCCCTCCTAGGGGTAGAGCACCAACTTCAGCTTACCAAAACGGAAGCGCGACCCCTAATCGAGACAACCCGAGGGCGGAAGCTGATCCTACAGCTCACCCCCCAGGTCGCGTCCCTCAAGGTGGCCCTAGAGCTAACGAGCGATTTAACCCACCTAACGCTTGGGATAACGACGACACTCGACTCCATCAAGAATTTTCTCATCAGATTCCTCGCGAAGACCCAACTGTCCTTCCCCTAGAAGGACCTGAGGCTATTCGCCGATACATGGAGCAAACTCACGCAGCTCTCCAGAAGCTGAACGCTCAAGTGCATAAAGCAACGAGCTCAGCTCCCGAAATCGAGAGCTTGATTGAGGAAACCCGTGGAACCCCATTCATAGATAAAATCGCTAGCTCTTACATAAGAGATACCCGAAAGATTAGGATCCCCGAATATGACGGGACCTCAAACCCCAAGGCTCATTTGAGAGCCTTCCGCTTAGCTATAGTGAAAGCTCACTTCACAAGAGAAGAATGTGAAGCATGTTATTGCAGAACCTTTGCTGAGAACCTGGTCGGAACAGCTCTCGAATGGTTTTCGAGCCTCGAGCCAAACTCAATCGATAACTTCGACCAGCTCACTAATGCCTTCATGAAACAATACTCGACCCATATCCTTAAGCAAGCCTCCGAGGCTGACCTCTGGAAGATCAGGCAAGGAATGGGGGATTCGCTACGAATCTACATCGAGAAATTCAGAGCAGTTAGAACTAAGCTCTCGAACCCCAACGATCAAGTGGCCATCGAAGCCCTTAGAAGAGGCCTCTGGTATAAATCAGAATTCTNGAGCAGTTAGAACTAAGCTCTCGAACCCCAACGATCAAGTGGCCATCGAAGCCCTTAGAAGAGGCCTCTGGTATAAATCAGAATTCTGGTCCGAGCTAACACTTAACCCTCCTCCAACTATCGATGATGCTCTTCACAAAGCATCGAGATACATTACCTTGGAGGAAGAAACAGCTGCACTGGATAAAATCCATAAGAAGTCCCAGAATCACCCGAAAGGTGAAACCTCGTAAGCAAAAGGACCCTCTAGAAAAGGGAGCTCTCGGAACCATCAGACCCAGGGAGAACACTCGTATGCTGTCGAGGAAGTCCAACAGGAAAAACCTGTTGCTGCGACAAGCAAAACTCCCTGGACAAAAGGCTACGATGAGAACAAACACTGCTCTTATCACAATCGAAAAGGGCACTCAACCGAGGAGTGTTGGGACCTCGAACGACAGTTGGCAGCTAAATTCGTAGCTGGGGAACTAAAGGACGTGGAACTAAAAAAGCCACCTCCTTACCAGAAAAGAGGTCCCAGAGACACCTCTCCAAAACGTGAAAGATCTCCTGAGAAGGAAACAGATTCGCCACCGCCAGTTCCCAAGAAAAGAGTTGACATGATTCTCGGGAAATTTCCCCAAGGGAAGAGTCTACAAATCGAGACCCTCCTAAACAAACCTCCGCCTCAGTCGAACCCTATCTCGAGAGTGGATTATATCCTCGGAGGCTCCGATATATGTCAAGACTCAGTTAATTCAATCAAGAGCCATGTGCGGAAAGCTGTTTCTAGAGCTCAATCTAAGCCTCCCAATCCCGAAACCAACACTAAGATCTCTTTCTGGGAGAGCGAGACGTCAGACCTCGACAGACCTCACGATGACGCCTTAATCGTCACCCTGAACATAGCAGGTTACGAGGTGCCTAAGCTGATGGTTGATACCGGAAGCTCGGTCGATCTTATCTTCTATAACGCCCTGAAAGGGATGGAAATAGATGACTACAAAATGTTCGGTCAGAAAGCTAACCTCGTAGGTTTCTCTGGGGAAACAGTTACCTCCTTAGGAACCATCAAGCTCCCAGTCATAGCTGGAGGAATCATGAAAATGACCAATTTTGTGGTCATCGACAGGCCTTCTCCATTTCATGCGATCCTAGGAAGACCCTGGATCCATAAGATGAAGGCAGTAGCTTCCACTTATCACCAATGCGTGAAATTTCCAACACCGGACGGAATAACCACCGTACGAGGTAGCCAGAAAATCTCCAGGATCTGTTACTTGGGAGGATTCAGAATCCTCAAGGAATCATCTCAATAGCAATTACAGATCCAGGAAGGTCGAGAGATGCAACAAAATATTCGAGGTCCCCCTAGGAACCTAACCGAACGAGTTAGCATCGATGACTCTGATCCCGAGAAACAAGTGAACATCGGATCAGAGCTACCTCTCGAAACGAAAAAAGAATTAATCGACTTCCTGAAAAGCAACGTCAAAACGTTTGCATGGACCACCAGCGACATGAGAGGTATAGACCCAAACGTCACCACTCACAAGCTCAATGTAGATCCTACTTTCAAACCGATCAAACAAAAACGCCGTAAGCTAGGCCTCGAAAAAGCCCAAGCTGTCAACGACGAAGTAGATCGACTCACGAAAGCAGNTTGACGATATGCTGGTTAAATCCTCAGCTGGGGAAAACCACATCTCCCACCTAAAAGAATGCTTCGATATCCTCAACAAATACGATATGAAACTAAACCCCGCAAAATGCACCTTTGGAGTGCCCTCGGGCGAATTCCTCGGCTACCTCGTAACCGAGAGAGGTATCGAAGCCAACCCGAAACAGATAGCAACCTTCCTAGAAATGCCGTCACCTAAGACAACCAGGGAGGTACAAAGACTGACTGGACGAATCGCCGCTTTGAACCGATTTATATCCAAGTCCACCGATAAATGCCTCCCATTTTACAAACTTCTAAAAAATAATAAGAAGTTCCTATGGGACGAGAAATGCGAGGAAGCCTTCAAACAATTAAAAGCTTACCTCTCCGAGCCTCCGATCCTATCCAAACCAGTAACAGGAGAACCCCTATATCTATACCTCGCCGTGTCAACTGCTGCGGTTAGCGGCGTACTGGTACGAGAGGAGCAAAACAAGCAAAGACCTGTCTATTACACGAGCAAAAGCCTAATAGACGCCGAAACCAGATATCCTACCATGGAAAAGTTAGCTCTGGCAGTCGTGACAGCTGCCAGAAAACTACGACCTTACTTCCAATCACACTCGATCGTGGTAATGACCTCACAGCCAATACGCACGATTCTGCATAGCCCTAGCCAATCAGGACGATTGGCTAAGTGGGCCNAAAGCCTAATAGACGCCGAAACCAGATATCCTACCATGGAAAAGTTAGCTCTGGCAGTCGTGACAGCTGCCAGAAAACTACGACCTTACTTCCAATCACACTCGATCGTGGTAATGACCTCACAGCCAATACGCACGATTCTGCATAGCCCTAGCCAATCAGGACGATTGGCTAAGTGGGCCATAGAGCTCAGCGAATACGACATCGAATATAGACCCCGAGCTGCCATAAAAGCTCAGGTCCTCGCCGATTTCATCATTGAGCTATCATCTGAACAGCTAGATCCGAGAGCTGAAGCTCCGGAATGGAGCCTGTATGTCGACGGAGCCTCGTGAAAACAAGGTTCCGGAATCGGCCTAAGGCTGACCTCGTCAGCCGGAGAAACCATCGAGCAATCCTACAGGCTCGGCTTCAATGCTTCAAACAACGAAGCCGAATATCAAGCACTAATCGCAGGGTTAAGACTCGCCCTAAGCCTCGGAATCCGAGAGCTGAACGCCTACAGCGACTCACAGCTGGTAGCTAGCCAGTTTCACGGGGAGTACGAAACAAGGGACGAAAGAATGGGGGCATACCTCGAAGTCGTACAGAGCTTCACTAAACAGTTCAGTAAATTCGAGCTAACAAGAATCCCACGAGGAGAGAACTCCTCAGCAGATGCGTTAGCTGCATTGGCGTCCACATCAGATCCCTTAGTAAAACGAATCATACCTGTAGAAGGAATCGAAAAACCAAGCATCGACATAGCTACCAAAGCTGAGATCGATAGCAAACCGAAAGAGCAACTGCTCCGAATCAGCAGCGACCCAAGTTCTAACAACATTATGGTTCCCAAAAACAAAAGCTCGCAAATTCAGGAAGCACACCTCTGGGGGCATAGCCCAGCCTTCTGGCTCACTTGTCCTCAGAGTAAACACTCGCAGAACAAGATATTCCCCTGAACCCGAAACTCCAACCGGAGACACAATCCCTGCCCCGGGAATCAATAACACACCTGGAGATGTTCCTCCAGACCTAGGTTCCGACGAACCTAACAGAAGGAATATCCCCAGGGGCATGACCTCCGGACGCAACAACACCCGAGAACCTGATCCCGCACTGGGACCTCCTTCCTCCCTTCACGACAAAATCATAGGAAGAGAGGACTGGAAAATTCCAATCATGCAGTATATTTCGGAGGGCAAGGTCCCCCCCATAAATGGGAAGCTCGAAAACTTAAAGCAATAAGCGCAAGATACTGCATAATGGAATCTATCCTTTATAAACGGAGCGTATCGGGACCTTACCTAAGATACGTCCACGGCCTCGACGCCATCAAACTCATGAAAGAAATGCACGATGGCTCCTGTGGAAACCACTCCGGTGGCAGAGCTTTAGCTATCCGAATCAAAAGAAAAGGCTATTTCTGGCCTACCATTATCGCTGATTGCGAGGTCTACTCGTCCTCATGCGACAGATGCCAGAGGCACGCACCTTTTATACATCAACCATCAGAAAAATTATCTACGATATCCGCCCCATACCCATTCATGAGATGGTCCATGGATATCGTAGGACCACTAGTCGTATCAGGAACATGAAGGCAGAAGCTACGCTTCCTACTAGTCCTAACAGACTACTTCACGAAATGGATAGAAGCTGAGGCCTTCCAACAGGTAACTAAAGTCGAAACCGAACGACTCGTATGGAGAGACATCATTTGCCGCCACGGCGTCCCATACGAAATCGTAACCGATAACGGGTCGCAGTTCATATCTAACGACTTTAAAGACTTCTGCGACAAGTGGAAAATTCGCCTCACCATGTCAACACCACGATACCCCCAAGGAAATGGCCAGGCGGAGGCTGCTAATAAATCGGTATTAGCGAACCTCGAGAAACGCCTTGGAATCGATAAAAGTTCGTGGTCCGAAAGGTTACCCGAAGTGCTCTGGACATGCCGAACCACCCCACAAAGAGCTACGGAAGAAATTCTGAAGCTAACAATCAGCTCTTATCGGATCACCTCGACCTCATCGAGGAACGACGGGATCAAGCCTTGCTCCGCATCCAAAATTATCAGCAGGCGATGGCTCGACATTACAATTCCAAGGTCAGGTCCCGGCAGTTCGCTGTAGGCGACCTAGTACTCAGGAAAGTTTTTAACCATACCAAAGAGCCGAACGCCGGAAAACTAGGGACCAATTGGGAAGGCCCCTACCAAATCATCCATGTGATACGACCAGGCGTTTACAGGCTCATAAAGGTACGAACCGGGGTACCCGAAATCCGATCATGGAATGCCATGAACCTCAAGAGATACTACCACTAGGTACCTAAAATTCATCGAACTACGTTAGGCTTGATCCCTTGACTGGGTACGTAGGCAACTCCGTCATGAGTGCAGCCCCAACCTCATCTCCACATATTCATCTTCACACTCAAAGGGGGGCATGTGTTCAGAACACCCTGCTCAAGCTATTAGCTCCATGATTATCATGTACTCCATCCAAGTTATTAATAAAAACATCCACATTCAAGCGTCTCATGTCTCTACTATCTAAATCCAGGTCACGTTGAACCTGAACCTAAGGTCTTAAAATCCTACTATCTGAAATCAGGTCCCGGCAAACCC
This sequence comes from Eruca vesicaria subsp. sativa, assembly GCA_932364175.1. Taxonomy (NCBI): domain Eukaryota; kingdom Viridiplantae; phylum Streptophyta; class Magnoliopsida; order Brassicales; family Brassicaceae; genus Eruca; species Eruca vesicaria. Next base: position 78,676 of record CAKOAT010091599.1, on the reverse strand, counting down.
GGACCTAAGGTCTTAAAATCCTACAATCTGAAAACAGGTCCCGGCAAACCCGGACCTAAGGTCTTAAAATCCTACAATCTAAAAACATGTCTCGGCAAACCCGGACCTAAGGTCTTAAAACCCTACTATCTAAATTCAGGTCACGCTGAACCTGAACCTAAGGTCTTAAAATCCTACTATCTAAAAAACAGGTCACGTCGAACCTGAACCTAAGGTCTTAAAACCCTACTATCTAAATTCATGCCACGTTGAACCTGAACCTAAGGTCTTAAAATCCTGCAATCTAAAAACAGGTCCCGACAAACCCGGACCTAAAGTCTTAAAACTCTACCATCCGAGTCAGACGTCGACGAACATGAACTTCAATATCAAGGTCCTAAAATCCTTAACAGAATCCAGGATCTCGAAACATGAGATGAACGAATTCAGGTCCTTTAAGAACCCAACTGAAAGTTTCAAAATCATTAGCTCGAGATATGGCTAATCCCTAATAAAATCAGGTCCCGAGAACCTAACCTCGAGACCTCGCGTAGAGAAACGACATAACCTGTTCTAGAATTCTTTGTTCAAAGGAATAAAGACTCATACTCAGACAATTGAATCTGTACTAAGGGATTCATCGAAATATCGACAAAACCTTTAGCAAGAAAGTCCGATCCTAGTTAATAAAAGACAAAAAAATTCACAAGTCAAACGACTTAGAGAAAAACCAGAATTAAATAAAGGTTTAAAGGCCTCCCCAGGCTATTTAAGTTCAAAGATCCTAAACAAAGCAAAGGTTTAAAGACCTCCTCAGGTCATAAGTCTTAACAAAAGAAGAAAGCCTAGCAGGCGAAAAGTCTGGAAAAACACAAAGACATAACTTTAAAAGAAGAGGAGGATGACGTCTAGACTTCCATTTCATCAGCATCCTTCCCCTCATCTTTCTCTTCCTCGCTTGGAACCAGCTCCTTAGCCAAGGATCCATCACCCATTCCCTTCTCACCATCACCTACGGCTGTTTCAACTGGAGCTGAAGCCAGATTCACCAGACCTAAATTAGAACCGTATCCTCCGGAAAAAGACGGATTAAAAGTGTTGATCTCAAAAGTACCTGAACTCTCCGATAACTGAGGCAGAGATAACTTGCTTACTGAAAAATCTGACACCTGAGCCCTCTCATACGCAGCGGTAGCCTCGGGAATTAATGACATCAATCGCTGATACTCCTCATCAACACTCTTGATCTCATTAGCCAACATTTCCTCAAGAAGGGCGGTATTGGCCTGAAGCTCCTGAGCTTAAATCTGAAGGCTAACCTCTTCCTTCTTCTTGGCGAACTTCTCCTTGACAGAAGCCAAGATCTTGTTGTAAGCTTCAGCAACCTCTTTCTTCCCTTGACGGATACCTAGCTTCACCTCGGCCTCCTTGTTCTTTTGGCTGCAGCCTCCAGCTCAGCTATCCTCCTTCCCTTCACTTGGAGATCGATAACTTGACTCTCTATCTTCCCAGCCTGTATATCGGCCTTCGAGCCAAGCCTCTCTACCACACTTTCAAGCTCGGCGATTCTAGCTCGAGATTGATCGAGCTCCTCTTTGGTAGCCTTCACCATTTCAGTCACCTGGGCTAACTCCCCTGCCCTGGGATCATTGTTGATCGTGTCCTCTAAGCTCAATTGGGCTCGATTGATAGCCCCAGCTAGCCGAAGATGGAATAAACAAACTATCAATCGACAGTTTCACTAGAAGAATAGAAGAAACATATAAAATAAATTTTGAGGTCTCTCACCTGACCCATGCAATGAGCGACCTCCACGTATTCCTCTCGGTTAGTCATGTTGTTGACTGCAGGAAGAGAGCAACCGGTCCTCTCCATGTGCCTCATCAAAGTGGCCAAACCCCAAGGATCTTCCAAGACAGAACCAGGTTTCGAGTGGGTGAAGCTCCATCCCACGGTTCCTCCCCTCGAAGAGGAGGAGGAAGACCTGGACGGTCTATCCACTTGATCAACTCGAGACCTCTTAGGTCTGGGAGGCTCAATCTCGGAAGGCTCCTTGATCACTTGAAGGTCAGTTTCCTTGGTCTGAGCATCGGGTTTGGAGGCAATCTCCTGAGCCTTTGAGACATCAACAGCAGCGGTATCTTTGATCGGGAAAGAAACCCCATCATCGAGAACATCTCTCACCTGGTTAAGAAATGAACCCCCTTGGTTCTTCTCACTACCTCTAGAAGAGCTGGCCCCTTTAATTGCTTTGCCACGAGAACGGTAAGATGGTTGGAGAGGCATTTTAGTTTGCTGAGTTCTTTCGGTCTCTGAAGTACTAGCTTCCGTTGAGATGGTCACAATCGAATTACCTTCAGAAACTGAATCGATAAAAAGAAAAAACTCGTTCAAAACCAAATAGTTCTAAACGCATAGCTACTACGTTTGAAAAGAAAGATAGAGCCGACTTACTTTCTAAGCCCGCAGCTGGGATAGGATCCAGAAATGAGGCTCCGTACCGTTCAGGAAACCTGGTTGCTCCTATGCGTGAAGTAGTAAAAGCTCCCCACGTACAAGGACTCTGCTTCAACTTACTATACAAAGCTCTAGTAAGCTTATTAGTAAGTTTTTCAGGTTCTTCAATATCTGCAAAAAGAACCAACGATCGTTAGACTACGCAAGATAAGCGAAACATGCAAATACTTCCCTAAAGGGTCCTAACCCGAAACATCGGACCAAATAACCCTAAGGGTACGACCCTCAGGAACCGTCAAAGGATCCGTCTTCACATAAAAGTATTTCTTTCTCCAGTCATCGTCGCTACCGGAGATCTTGAAAAGGCCCAGCTTGGGTCGACAAGGCAGGTAGTAGGTACCACTGCCACCTTCCTTTGAAGCGCTCTCCTTGATCGTATAGAGGCTCATCAGGTCACGAATACCAACGGCAACCCCCTCTTCTCTAGCCCTAGTGATAAAACCATTTACCACTCGGATTACCGAAGGACAGAGCTGAGAAAGGGCTAACTGGTAGTGATCTAGGAGATCCAACAAGAGATCGGGAAGCGGGAACCTGAGATGACATTTGGTAATGTACTTCTCATGAACACAAAACCATCCCTCTGGAGCAGTTTCCGGGGTCTCATCGGATTTGCAAGCCCTTGCCAAATCTTTCGAGCCTCCGGCTTGAACCATGAGATTGACCGCATCCTGGCCCTTTAAAGAGGAAGCCACATGAGAACCAAGAGGGAAACTTCCACTCGAGCCGTCGTTCTTATTAGTTCGTTTCGAACTCTTGTGGCTATCGATTCCTTAATCTTCTTACTCCTCTCGTTCTTCTTCATCGTTTCGCCGATCTCTTGTTTAACCTTCATAAGCCGAACACCGGAGGAAGAAATTTCAGTGTCTCCGGTACCTTCCTTAGGTCGCGTCATGATAACCGAGAAAGGAGCCGAAGGATAGAATGAGAGCGAAAAAGAAATTCGGATTGAAACTAGAACTTTCGAATTAGAGGGTTCCAGAGAATCGCGATGAAGACAAAGATAAAAAAATATAACAATCTAGCCACAATAAATTAAAGAAGGAAATTGGACAGTTACTTGGGAAACCGAATCGAGGCGTGGAGTAGTGGTGAAAGCTGCAGTTAATGGCTACAGCTTTATATCACATCGTGTCTCGAAAATCGGGGACGAAACTGTTCGAATGTATTAACACGAGCCGTAGATCTTACCAAACGAAATCAGGATCGTCCGATTAAGGTCACGCGTATCTTCAAGTTTAATATAAAATAATCGTTATCTCAACAAGAGGTAGATATCAGGCGGCTAAGCTTTAGCTTCCGAGAAAAGAGGTCTCATCTCGAAAGCTGGGGGCAACTTTTGGGCCCAAATATGACCCGTTAGGTGAAGATGACAGGCCTGAATAAGAATAATCAATAATGGGCTTTTATGAAGCCCGTTAGTAATTACGTTTTGAGAAAGAAGTTAGAAAGAAGCCGGAGGCTGTTTGCTAAGGAAGGAGCGTCAACAAAACAGGTTACGGAGGAGAGCTCCAGACCTCATTTACAGAGAGCTAACACGAGTACCTCTAGCTTCTCTCCCAGGAACCTAATAAAACAGCCCAAGATACGAAGATAGAGGCGTATGATTCGGTCAAAAGGAAGCTGTTGCAAATCCCCCAGTTTACGGAGGCAATCTCGGAGACTAATCAGGAGAAGTTAAACGTGACCTGAGGCTATTTAAAGGAGGGAGAAATGAAGCGAAGAGGATCTTCTCCGAATTATTTCAACACCTAAAGATTTAAACACATTTTATTTGTAACCATCACTGTCAATCGTTATTCTTTCAATTAGATCATCAAGATCATCTTTGTAAACCCTTTTATTGTCAAAATCAATATAAACAAACGCATTCATTCACACAAGTTTTAACAGGATTCAACCCACGATTATCTTTTTCCCAATCTTAACCTAACATAAACTAGAGAGTGAGTTTTATCCCTCATAGCCTACATGCCTAATACAATTTAGACTTAACAAATTTCAAATAACAAAACATGATTAGTAATTTTATGATGCTTTATAACTATAGAAAAACATAATTAAAACTAATATAAATCTAGATTTCAAAGATATAAATATAAATATATTAGTTGTATACTTAAATTATTTCTTTAATGTTTTCTAATTATTTTTGTGGGCTCAAAATTATTTTGTAAGTGGGGTCAATACAAAATACTTATAACTATGCTAGAAAGATACTTATAATCAGAGGTGGAGATCACATAATTAAGAGATGAAAAAAATGATAAACAATTGCAAAAGAATAACAAAAGGGTTCATGATTCTTCTCACATGTACAGGTCTTTATCCCTTCATAATTACAAAAGTCCCAAGCTTTCTCTCTCCCTAAAAATCTCTGTGGAAAGTAGCATAATCTACCCCTTTATCAAGTAATCGTAATATCTAAACTTTCGTTTGATTCATAGAATGATGACAAGTTTTACGATTTGATTAATGGTTTCACGATTTATCTTACCATTAGTTTTTGTTGGCTAAGGACAAATTACCTATATATGGTTTTTTTAGTAACCTAAAACACTTTTGATGGATAGGTTTAATCTAGTTTCAGATGCTAAATGGCCAGTTAACACAAGCAATAGATAGAGACATCAAAGAATAACAGTTCTATTTGTGGCTCGCTCATTTTTCCCTGATCTCTAACACCCTAAGCCTAACAACTGACTACTCAGCCATGAACACACAGATCACATAATTAAGAGATAAAGAAAACATGATAAACAATTGCAAAAGAATAACTAAAGGGTTCATGAGTCTTCTCACATGTGTAGAGGTCTTTCTCCCTTCAAAATTACAAAAGTCTCAAGCTCTCTCACCCTCTAAAAATCTCTGTAAAAAGTAGCATAGATGATAAGAATAATATGAAAATATATCTTGCAGGTATGTTATTTCCCCATGAGGAAAATGAGGGATCCCTAGGTTAAATCCGAAAAATTGGAAATTTTCTTAAAAAACTCAGTTGATGGAGCGGCTGTTGCATTCTTAAAATCTTCAATTTATGTTCGTTTCTGCTTGTTTTGCTTTAAGTGATCCATCTTCCATCCAGTGCAACTACAGACCTGTTATGACTCAAAAATTTCGAGGAAGATTCGATAACACTTAAAAAAACAATGTTAAAATGTGTCAAAAACACAATACATCAAATCGCATGGTCTGCAAGTCCACGATCCGTTTAAGATCCGGCTTAAATAAGGTGTGTCTAGAATTGTTTTCAAAAGAGTCTGTGACTATCAGACGGTTCAGGTTTATGAAATGTGATTGAGAAGACCAAGTTTTGATCCCGATTTAAGAATCAGGTTTAGTCTTTATTTGTAAACGTCGCTGTATCAAATCATCTTTTTGTTTTGTGTGTTTCAAAAGTTTGTTATAAAGTGGGGTCCACGGCTAGAGGCCGATTTAAGGTTGGTATCTAGCTTGTGTGACAATTGTAATCTGGTGTGGGTTTTCTTGAGAGAGAGAGAGAGAGAGAGAGAGAGAGAAAGAGAGAGAGAGAGCATGGGAAACATGGTGCGGGAAGTGAGTGAAAACATAGAGAGAGATATGGTGTTCTCCGGTGAGTGTGAGAGAGTTTTTTTGGGGTTTTCTATTTGTTTGATACCACAGCATTAAGTTCACTGACTGTAGTGGATTCCAAGGATTCCTCAGTCAGACACAGTGTCGCGGTTTGTGCTCGAACTAGATAACATTCCTATGTGTGATTTCTTAACCCCAGTTCATGATTCTCGCAAACAAACCTGCATACATTCGATCTCTTTTACTTGTTGCGATCTTGGTTACGAACAAATCCAATCTCATTTCTTACTCGATTCCACAATAATTTGTATCAGAGCCAGGTTCTGTCTATTATGTGAAGGAATCTGAGTTTGTTTTTTGAAGAATCGTTGGAATCTCATCGAGATGTCTTCCGCGAAGGTGGAGATGGAGAAGTTCAATGGATTGATCGATTACAAGATGTTGAATGAGAGTTTATTGGCTAATCTGAATCTTCTTGGACTTATGTTTGCTCTGATAAGTTAAGAAGAAGAGTTGAAGGGAAAGGAGTGTAAACTGGAGGATGTATGGAAAAGCGAGGGATGTTGAAGCCGAAATATATCCGAAGAAACAAGCAGATTCATCTCTAGCTGAGAAGTAGAGAAAGGTACGAAGCACCATTATCATGTACGTTACTGATAAGATTTTGAGAAAGATCGTTAAAGAGAAGATGGATGTTGGTATGTTGAGGATATTGGATGCTCAGTATATATGTCTACGTCTCTTCCAAATAGGATGAACTTGAAGCAATGCCTATATGGTTACCGTATGAATTAGTCTGTGTCGACTGAGAATAATGTGGGAACCAAAATTCACACCGTCGATTTCCGTTTAAATAAGGAAACTAGGAAAACCCTAATTTCTCAGAGGTCCCAGATTTCTGCTAAACCACACGCCAAGCAATCATAATAAGAAAAACAACAAGGAAAGAATATAAGAAATCGTAAAGGAGTAAAATGAGTCTTATTCCGAATCTGTGTTTGAGCGTTAAAACAAGGTAGAAGCCTTGGCCGTAAGAGCTGTCAGTGAGATTCCTAGTTCTAACAACCTGAGACTGCAAAAGCTAGTTTAGTCACAGCTATAACAAAAACGGAAAGTTGCCTAAATGCTCTAAGTGCTAAGTTTACTCTGAAAAGGTTCCCCTTCTTCCTCTCGCCTAGTGCTCCTTATATACTCCCTCCAAGGTCGGTTTAAGTTTTCTCGAAGTACCCTTTGGCCGACTTAAGCATCCTTTAGAAATATTCCTTTTTTCTCGATCTTCATAATTATCTGCGGAAACTTGACATTTATCTTTGGAAATTTAGCATTTATCCTCTTTTTCGGATAAAATATAAATTTTCGTAATGCTGACATGCTTTTGTCGAATAAAAATTGTAAGTGGGTTCTTAGTCTCGTTTTAGACCTCTTTGGGCCGTCCTTTGGACTTATAACGTTTACTACGATATTTAAACGAGTTATCATAATTTTTATCGTTAAGTCGTGATGATAACCGTATTTAGGATTTGAACGAGGGTCAGTATAGCCGTGGTTCATGAGAGGTTGCATCGAGGTTTAGACAAGAAGGCTTGAATTGGTGTTGTACTGAGAGTTTCGGGTTGGATTGATGTTCCGAAATGGTCCACTCGACGATCGTCGAGTGGCTCGTTCGAGCTGAACACTCAACGATTGTCGAGTGGCTTGTTCAAGCCGACCACTCGAGAATCGTTGAGTGCCTCGGTTTGAGCCGACCACTCAACGATCGTCGAGTGGTTCGATGAACGGACTAGTTGACGATCGTCAAGTTGCTCGGTTTTAGCCGACCACTCGATGATCGTCGAGTGGTTTGGTTAGTCCATCGAATCGATGATCATCAAGTGGTTCTTTAATCATACCACACGACGAACGTCGAGTGGCCGAGTCGAGATATCCGTTCAATCATCGTCAAGTGGCTTGGTACTTTGATGGTTTGTTTACTTAGGTTCTGTGTATACTTCTTTCGTAAAAAAATTGTGTTGGTAATTTTTACGAAAGTAATATATTTTTAACTATCTTTTCAGAAAGATAATTTCCGAGGATTTTCAGATGTTAATTCCATCGTGACCGTTTTTGACCCCAGCAATTAGCCCCCCACTCGTTAGGACCATGATCCGTAACCTCCCTCCTTCTAGCGCCAAACTGTGGGAACCAAAATTCACACCGTCTATTTCCGTTTAAATAAGGATACTAGGAAAACCTTAATTTCCCAAAGGTCCCGGATTTCTGCTAAACCACACGCCAAGCAATCAGAATACAAAAAAACAACAAGGAAAGAAAATAAGAAATCGTAAAAAGAGCAAAATGAGTATTATTCCCAATTCGTGTTTGTGCGTTACAACAAGGTAGAAGCCTTGGCCGCAAGATCTGTTGGCGAGATTCCTAGTTCTAACAACCTAAGACTTCAAAACCTAGTTTAGTCACAACTCGAAATAACAAAAACGGAAAGTTGCCTAAATGTTCTAAGTGTTAAGTTTACTCTGAAAAGGTTCTCCTTCTGCCTCTCGCCTAGTTCTCCTTATATACTCCCTCCAAGGTCGGTTTAAGCTTTCCCAAAGTACCCTTTGGCGGGACATAAGCATTCTTTGGAAATATTCCATTTTTCTCGATCTTCATAATTATCTGCGGGAACTTGACCTTTATCTTCGGAAATTCAACATTTATCCTCATTTGCGGATAAAATGTAAATTTTCTTAATGATGACAGGCTTTTGTCGAATAAAAATCATAAGTGGGTTCTTAATCTCGTTTGGACCTCTTCGGGCCGTCCTTTGGATTTATAACATTTACTACGATTTTTAAACGAGTTATCGTAATTTTTATCGTAAAGTCGTGACGATAACCGTATTTAGGATTTGAACGAGGGTCAGTATAGCCGTGGTTCATGAGAGGTTGTATCGAGGTTTAGACGAGAAGGCTTGAATTGGTATTGTACCAAGAGTTTTAGGTTGGATTGATGTTCCGAAATGGTTCACTCGACGATCGTCGAGTGGCTCGTTCGAGCTGCTTGTTCAAGCCGACCACTCGTCGATCGTCGAGTTGCTCGGTTTGATTTGACAACTCAACGATCGGCGAGTGGTTCGATGAACGGACTAGTCGACGATCGTCAAGTGGCTCGGTTTGAGCCGAAACTCGATGATCTTCGAGTGGTTTGGTTGGACCATCGACTTGATGATCGTTGAGTGGTTATTTAATCAGACCACTCTACGTAAATCGAGTGGCCGAGTCGGGATATCCGTTTGATGATCGTCAAGTGGCTTGGTACTTCGATGGTTTGTTTACTTAGGTTATGTGGATACTTCTTTCGTAAAAATTATGTGTTGGTAATTTTTGTGAAATTTATATTTTTTTAACTATCTTTTCAGAAACATAATTTCTGAGGATTTTTGATATCACTCAAATTACCCTAAAGAGTGATTTACTCTCTCAAATACAAGGTTCGGTTGTAGTACTTAGGGATCGAATCACGAGGAGCTAGGGAACCAATTAAATCTAAGCAGTTATTAATAATCTAGGCAAGTGAATAATAAAACAGTAAATAATAATAAGCAAGAAATAGAACAGTAAACAAGATGAACAAGACAATGTTCAGCTTGGGAAGGGGTTGTTTGATGGAAGGATGGTTGCTAGATCTAGGGTTTCTATTCATGTATTGGAGATTATAATCCTATAGGTGCTGTTCAGTTGCTTGCGAGGTACTATAGAACATTAACTATCTTAATCAACAAATCTATTAAACTTTCGTTTGAATAAATAAGTATAATGACTGGAAGGTCGCAGTGGATAGTGTTGAGTGATTATTCATTCAAAATATCAGTAAATACACTATACTCATCATCGATTGATTTCCTGTTGGAACATCGATCGATGAGTCTGGTCAAGCATTACACGCAAGTTAACAAAGGCTCACTAAATATTTCTAAATCAAGCTATCGCTGTAGTTCTAGAAATCCTAGCTTAATAGGGATGTGTTCACGATTATCAGAATTGATTAAATGTCTCCAATCCAACCTAAGTAATCCAAGATTCTATGTTTCTAGTTAGCTACTCAAGAACATTGAATCTTGGATTATTTTGGTTGGATTAGAGACATTTAAGCAATTCTGATAATCATGAACACATCCCTATTAAGTTAGGATTGCTAGAAATACAGCGGTAGTTTGATTTAGAAATATTTAGTGAGCCTTTGTTAACTTGTGTAATGCTTGACCAGACTCATCGATTGATATTCCGATAGGAAATCGTTCAAAGATGAATATAGTGTATCGTCCGATATTCCGACTGAATAGACGCTCGTCACTGTCCATTGCGACCTTCCAGTCATTAGACTTATTTATTCAAATGAAAGTGTTATAGATTTGTTGATTAAGATAGTTAATGCTCTATAGTACCATGCATACAACTGAATAGCTCCTATAGGATTATAATCTCCAACACATGAATAGAAATCCTAGATCTAGCAACCATCCTTGTTCATCTTGTTTACGATTTTATTGCTTGCTTATTATTATTTACTATTTTATTATTCACTTGGCTAGATTATTAACAACTTCTTAGATTTAATTGGTTCCCTTGCTCCTCTTGATTCGATCCCTAAGTACTACATCTGAACCTCTTATTTGAGAGAGTAATTCACTCCTTAGGGTAAATTGAGATATATAAAATTTGGCGCCGTTGCCGGGGAGCTTTGATCGCCATTAGATATTGTTTAGTTAGATTTAGTCTAGGTTTTACTTTTGATACAAAAACTAATAAAATTGTTTCTTGTCTTTCAGGTACATACATATGAGTATCAGAAGCAACAAAGGAATATGGCTCTTGATAGTAGAGCCACTAGATTTAAAACGCGTGATCCACAAGTCTAAGAGGGCAGTCGACACCCTCCAAGCAGCGATCGCTAGCGAAGAGAAGCGAGTATCGATCGACCCCAACACTTCAACGTCGATCAATACAAATACCATGAAATCGATCGACACACAATCACATAAATCGTTCGACAACGCCCAGCCGGAAGCATGTAATTCTTTGCTTACCACACTTGTTAATGAAGAAGTAGTCCAAATAGAACCAATAGGTCAATTAGATAATACAATTAGCCAAACTGAAAATAAACAGGGGACCAAACCCTCTGTGTCAATCCATTCCACCTTGAATAAAGGTGAATAAATAAAATTGCCCTTGCCAGACTACTTAAACCTTGTTCTCCTGTAATTGATCGACACAGTACACACCGTGTCGACCGGTACTGTCCTCCAGAAATTGATCGACAAAATTCTTTCTGTGTTGACCGATACTAATCTCCCGAAATCGATCGACACAATTCTTTCTGTGTCGACCGATACTGTTTACCCCAAGTTCCAGATTAACACCTATTCCTGAAATTTCGGGTTGTCCTCAGGACACGGACTCGACACAGGAGAGCGCAGATGAATCAAGCTGTGATCTTACCTCAGATGTAAACAGAGAAACTGCCATGGAAAATTCCTTGCAGATAGAAGAATTCTTCGAGTTCGAGGAAGGAGAAAAACTTGAATATCTGGATTATGGTAGGGAAGTCACTCTAGTAGACTTTTTGGAGTTGGAAAAATGGCTTGAGCGGAAGCTTGATGATGAAGGGAATACTATGAGAAAATATTTGGAGACTTTGTCAAAGAATTGCATCTATCGCTACCAACCTAATGGAATCGATCGATAACCGTCCAATGTCATCGATCAACACCCACTTGATGATATCAATCGTCACAAAGGGATGAACGAGATTCCAGGATACACAGTAGAATAGGAGCCGAATGAGGACAAAGAGTACAAGTCTTAAGCATCACACCTTGTTATCCCTCAACACCTAAAACGACCTATATTTGCAGAAAAAGCTGTTGGATTTCACAAAAGAGTGAAAAGGATACATGATCCTAGGAAACTGTGGTTCCTTGTGCAGTATTAGAAGGTTATTTTCCTATCCCACCAGATAGAAGAGTGCAACCAAGTTCTTACATTAGGATATTGGATGATCATTAGCACGTAGATGCTTCTCAAAAAGGATTGAGATGTAGAGGTGAAGTCGTGAAAGGCTCAACAAAAGCACCATCGTTCGACACCGGTCAGATACCATCGATCGACACAATCAGTTCATTGTCGATCGACATCTTTCGGGTATCTCAGCACGCAGATACATAAGCAGACAAGTCTGGGGGGAAGAAGAGGAGGAATTGGAAGAAGATGAAAAGGATCAAGGGAGATCCTCAGTTATCATTCACTCCTCACTTCTCAGATGGTGTCAGGAAATCCAGAGTGCACAGCAAATGCTTCTCACATCCTTTTGCAAAGCTTAAAGCACTCCTTATTGCTGAGATGATAGGCAAAGGAGAAGAGTCTATGGAGGAGGCTTTCACACAAGAATGATAAAGTTTCAGTGAGTAGAAATTGAAACTTGTTTTGGAGCGAGTTCTCATCCTCATTCGGACTAAATCAGATCTCCAGAAGTCATGTTAATGACTGATATAAGCGCTGAGTGGGAGGCAACCCACTGTTAGGTTTATTTTAAATTTGGTTTTAATTTCATGTACTACTAATTTTTCGTTTTTATTTATTTATTTCAGGTTTTAAAAAAATTCTTATTATTTTCTAATTGTGTTTTAATTTCTTTTTTACTTACTATTTATGTTTTCTTTATATTTGACCCGAGGACATCGAGTTCTGCAACAAGCATCGATCGGCGGCCGTCCGGCGTATCGATCGACAGAGCATCACGAGTATCGTTCGCCACTTAACTGTGTTGATCGACGCTCACTATCAGCGATCTTAGACTATATAACACTAGCGATAATGTTGTTTAAGTCTGGGAGAGGTTCTACTAATATTTTGTTTTATTTTGAGTTTTATGTCTAAAATCCAAGGAGATAGATTACCTTCTTATCGACCGAAGAGAACATGTCGATATCGATCGACAGAACATCACTTGTGACGATCGATGCATCCATTTACACATCGATCGATATTGTTTCCGGTCAGGTTTATCATTCTTCATTTATTAATTAAGTCCTTTTGATTTATATTTCTTACATCACTCGGTTGTTTTACACTGGGGACAGTGTAATTTAAGTCTGGGGGGATGTTTACTGATATTTGTTTATTGTGATTCTTATTAAAATTGTTTTTAAAACTATTTTTATTGAGCTCAAGAAGGGGATTATGATCGTTTTAATTTTTTTCTTATTATCTAACCACACTATAGCACCCTTCTTAGATTTGTTGACAGCAGAGTATACTAGAGATACTAAAGTGGATCATCTTACCATTAGATCACACTTGCTAAGAAAGTTTGAAGGAACCGAAGCTGACCTCCAACCCTAATCTGACTAATTTGCTTGCTTTGGGGCTTGGTATACATTGGATCGGATTCCTCCTTCAGGTCTGAAAGGTATAAGTCTGTACATTTTTGGTTTCCTTCTCTCCTCTCTTCAGCATCTATAAAAGAAAAGATTGAGATGATTTCCTGAGATGCAGATGGGTAGGTACATTACCAATGACCCCACTATTCTAATTCAAAGGAAGGATCACACATTGTGGAAGTGAGGGGTAGGTACATTACCGATGACCCCACTATTCGCCTACTCTTTTTCAAAAAAAAAATCAAAAATTTAAAACAATATGGCAAGATGGACTGTAGACCTGTTTACTCAGATAACTGCTGGGGTAAGAGTCCAAGTATCCTTTGATCGATAATTCCAAGGTAAAACCTTCACTTTATTTTATGTAAAAAATGAGGTTAGTAGAGGGGTGATTTTGGTGTCTTTTAGAGTCTTTTGAGTGCAGAAGTGCATAGACGCCGCATATGTTTAGCTATGAATGGAGATCTTCCCACCGTTATAAATTGTCCATATCTTGACACAAGATAGAGCTTTTAGTTAGCTTTCTTATGCCACCGGTTTGAGGTCAATCAGCATCCTGTAGCAGAAGTTATGCCCTTTTTACTAAAGCGTGGCCAGTCTGGCTCGCGAGAGGAAGCTGTCGAGAAGTTGAAGAAGAATCGAACGATGTAACGCACATGGAGTCGATCGATGGAGATCCCAGAACGTGGGCCGAGTATATTTCAAGACTGACTTGAGTCCATGAGTTACCACAAATTACCAGAATGCCCTTGGAAGACCAGAAATCCTAATTATCTGTTTTGCAAGCCATTGTTGACGGCTACACTCTTATTGTTCCATTGTTCTAAGTTTCAGGAAAGAAGAGAGGAACTCCTATCAGAGTCCTCCTAGAACGCCTTTGTTTCTTTGGTTATTTGTTTGATTTTTATATTTTATTTATTCTATTAATATATTCTATCTATGATTTCTGTGACAAAATTCATGCTAGAGTAGATCCACCTGTTAGGTTTAAGGTTCAAATAGGGTAGAGGGATTAGCCCCAACTATAGGATTGATAGTTGTGATACTCATTAATAGGATCTTTTAACTTCTCATGGTTCTAGAGTAGCTAACTAGAAACATTGAACCCCGGATTATTAGTTTCGATTAGTGACATTTAAGTGTTTTTGATAGTCTTGAACACATCCCTATTAAGCTAAGATTTGTTAGAAATATAATTGACATGATTTGATTTAGAAATATTTAGTGAGATTTTGTTAACTCGTGTGTATTGCTTGACCGGACTCATCGATCTATCTTCCTAACAAAAATCGATCGATGATGAGTTTAGTGTATCGGTCGATGTTCCTATCGAATAATCAATCGGCAGTGTCAAGTGCGACCATCCGGTCATTAGACTTATTTATTTGAACGTAAGTTTAGATAATTTTTTAAACAAGATAGCTAATGCTCAATAGTATATCTCAAGCAAGTGAATAGCATCCTATTGAATTATAATCCTAAAAATCTGAATAGAAACCCTAGATCTAGCAACCATTCTTCCATCAAACAACTTTTTGCCAAGTTGAACAATTTCCTTGTTCATCTTGTTTAATGATTTGTTGCTTGCTATATTTACTGCTTTATAATCTATTTACTGCTTTATTATTATTCACCCAGGTTATTTATAATTGTTTAGATTTAATTGCTTCCATAGCTCCTCGTGATTCGATCCCTAAGTACTACAACTGAACCTCTTATTTGAGAGAGTAATTCACTCATTAGGGTAATTTGAGTGATATCAGGGAGTTTGGACGTTATGGTCGTTCTTTGCTAGTTTGGCCAATTGGACAATCGCGGATTGTTTTATTCGACTTTCCGATAATCTCCAAGATGACGATTGTTAAGTTTGCGGAATTCCTTTGTTCAGAATGTCCTTAGATTTCTTCTTGACGCTTTTTAGTATTTCTAAAACCTATTCTTAACTCTGCAGAAAGTTTTGGTCATTGATTCATTCGTGACCAATTTTGACCCCAACAAGGAGGTCTTTTTGATTATTTCATACTTTGATACGAGTTTTCCGTAACTTCGTATCTCCATAGAAAGTCTACAGTTTTCTTGTATGCTTTTTTCTGGGACTTTTAGCCATTGATTCCATCGTGACCGATTTTGACCCCAACTGTTAGCCCCCTAGCTCATGTAGAACCTTGAGCTTATAGCGTGAGGTTCTAGCGAGTGGTTAGAAAGTTTTAGGCAAGTTAGGCGGAATTTATGGTTAAAAAGTTCGGTTAAAAGTTGTCTTCCCATTCTCATAGGAATGGAAAGCGGTAGGATTGGGGCTGCGCCTAGATAAGGCTGCTTACATACCCTCTTTAAGGAATCAAGCCTTTCGTAGTTCATCTTTAGAGTTAAGGTTCGTATGACCTGTTTTCCGGTGAGACCTTCACAGTCTAGTTATGCGTAGAGATTATCGAACATGGCGATATCGATGGTGTTTTGTATCAGTCTCGAGACTTGCCTTGTAGGCTGTTTGCTTCGACCAAGTGTGACCATTATATTCTTGGACTGGCCGTATGCAGCTTTGAGTCTGTGCCGCTTTGCGGCCCTTTTTTATGTTTTGTGTTTTAAGAGCAAGTTTGTTTTCGCATGAATGTGGAGGGAAGAATATGAGTTGTAATATCATAGTCTAACTCTTTTTTGTAAATCGCCCTATTCGTTTTGCTCGTTTTAGAATGTTTAGACTCTCGTGAGCGTTTAGATATGGATGAAGAGACATGCCTTTAGGATCTCATTTCATGCCTTGAGACGTTAGAGACCAGTGTGCTGGGTTTAGGGTAAGACCTAGGTTTACTTTCGGTTTTAAGGCTTTGCAATGACTAATCGGCGTTCGTTTTGCTTGTTGCGATTTTAACCTGATTCCGTACCGATTTAAAGGCCGCGATTGGTTCTCGGCTTATACGACTTCTCTGGTCGGAATCGAGCATCCTCTAAGGTGTTGACCAAACATAGGTGGTAGATATTATCGTTTCTTGGACCTTCGCGAAGGATACGTATTTTAAGAAGTTTTGCATGTTTTATAGTCGCGGATGGACTGTTGGGTCTTCCAAGAAAGTGATTTTATCGTGGATGGTATATTTGTCGAAAAACTGTTTTTCAGGCGTCTGCGACGTCTCGCAATGCTGAAGATTGGTTTTCTTTCATATGTCACATTTCATGTTCAAAATGTTTGCGGACTCGAAGATGTTGTGTGGTGTTTGCAAGGGTTTTGTCTTAACCCTGCTTTGCATGAACACTTTGATTTGCTTGCAAACATTCGCAGCCAAAACTTATATTCCAGTTTGGATGTTAAATAATTTGATTCATGCTAGAGAAATTAGGACCGAGGGGTCGTGTAAATTTGTCCCAGAAACGAAGGGTATTTAATTACAGTGCTTTGTGACGTGTTGACCTTTCGAGATTTTTTACACTTCGGATTTTTTTAGGCAACTCGCTACGGAGATAGAGTGAATTATGAGAATGTAAAACTTTGTCGATTTTTGACAAGTTTACATTGTCCGTTGAATGTTTTGGCTTGGCGTGAAAGTTGTATTCAGCCGCATAGCCAAGGACGTAGTTGGTAAAGGATTAGACCATGACACCTTCGTGCTATCAATAAGGTCGAGTCAGTTTGGATCGCCCCTAAAAGGGGATGCTGTAACCTAGCACAGCATCGAAGTGAACTGTGATCGGACAGGGGCCAAGTAGCATTTGTCGAGATTTATTTGCCAAGTATGTCCATAATCGTAGAAAACATTTTTCCATTTTTAGGTTTGACTTATACGATGAAAGTTTCGTATAATCTTTCCTTTGCCGTATGGAAATTGTTTCTTTTCTATCTTAGGGAGACAAAACCTTAAAAGCTCAACGCAGAGCCCATGCGGAGTCAGTTGCGGGGTAGTTTCATTCTCGGATGAAATCGAGAGGAATTAGAGCGGATGCCCGTTACCCGCAGGGCTAAAGAATGAGATCACTCAGATCGTGGTGAGAGGAAACAAAGTTATAGATTGGTTCTCCAATGTCGGATCGTACGGCTTTGCTATATGGAAAGTACTTTTCGCAAAACCTGTTACATTTACTTTCGAAAGTTACTTCGTACGTCAAGGTCTTCGACTATACGAAGGATTACTTTCATAAGTATCGGGAGACGAATTTGACGCGACGTATGGAGATTTCAAAATAACGATGCTTCAGCGAATTTTTGAGAAACCTTTCCGCTTTGTTTTTGATTCTTCGGTGATACTTTCTTGGAGTCGCTCAAGGAGTTTTACCAAAGGCTATTTCAGCAAGATCTACTCGCAAAACTTTTTAGCGGGTTTCTTAAGGGGAACGAATCAGTGTGGGAACCGAAATCCACACTGTCAATTTTCTGTCAAATATGGAAACTTAGGGAAAACCCTAATTTTCCCGAGGTCCTGGATCTCTGCGGAAATCACTAAAACGAACAGAGTTAACAGAATATGGAGGAATAACAATAACGAAGAACAGAGAATGAATAAGGAATTTGGGTGACAGGTTTTTATTGAATAAGAGATTGACAACTGTTACAAGGAGAATCGCGGAGCTTAGACGTCGAAACGTTCTAAGGATCCGGCTTGTCCAAACTCCTAAGTCCTAATTTCCTAAGCTAACAGCCGCCTCTCTAGGTCTGATTTTCTTCCTCTTGCTTTTTCCCTATGCCTCTTGCTTATGTACTCCCTTCCTTGGCGGTTTGGTCCTTCCATTTCGGCAAGATTCGAGCTTATCGGGAATCTTCCATTTATCTTGATCTTTCATTTTTTCCCGCGGAAATCTTCTATATTTCTTCAAACTCGCCATTTATCTCCAAACTTGACATTTATCTTCCTTCTGCGAGTAAATCGTCAAAACGTTATCCTATCTTCGGGTTAGAATTCGTTAATATCGCGAGATGGGCTTTTATCACGTTTTAGGACCTTCCGGGCCGTTTAGCGATAAATCCGTTTTGCGACTTTGTACGAGATCGTTTCCTGATCCGATGCCATTTTTAGTAAATTCCCCGAGTTTAATCGTAAAGTTTAGCTATGTTCGTTTCTCAGTTAATCGTTGCCGTTTTTAAGATTCACTCGACGTTTTTATTAAAAACGCGTTTTTCCGATTTTTACGAAAAATATTGAAATAAATCGTATAGTTTAGGAAATGTTCGTGTTTCGTTTAACCATTGCCATTTTATACGATTTCCTTGAGTTCACCTCGAGAAAACAAGGTTTTACGATTTTATCGTAAAACTCGAATGATAGTATGGATCGAGACGAAACGAGACACATTTCGACCAAGGTTCGGAACATGGTCGTGTTGAAGGACGTAACCCTTGAATCGGGGATGTGGGAGATCAAAGCTCGGGATGGTCGGCTCGACGTACGGCAAACCGAACCGAACCGGTTCAGGTCGCCGTTGGGCGAGCTGCCCGGCAAGCTTCTAGCTCGCCGTTCGGCAAGCTAGTCGTGTCAGGACTAGCTCGCGTTTTACGGCGGTTTCGGTTTTTTGCGGTTTTATGCTTAACTCGGACGATCGTGTAATCGACGTTTGTTTTGTTTTTCCGAGATAACGATCCTCCGATTTTTCCGCGGATTTCTTTTGTTCGGAAATTTCTTTTGGATTTAGAAAACGATTTCTCGAGTTTTATAAAACGATTTATCGAGTTTTATAAAGTGATCTCTCGATTTTTATAAAACGATTTTTGTATTTCCTGGAAAGTAATGATTCTATCTTTTACATAAGTTATCGTAGACGTTGATTTCGAGATTACGGTTTTTGACACCAACAGTTAGCCCCCCAATTTGCAAGTTTCGGATAAAGTTTTTGCGGGCGGCTGGAGTTGCTTTTATCGTAATCTACGGCTGTGATTTTTCGTATTAAGAGGGATGAGCTCTTCTTTTCTATAAGTATTGGATCATTACTTCTCATATATTCCATCTCTCTAGTTTCTCTCCAACTTCTCTCTAGAAAATTTTCAAGATGTCTTCTTCCCAAGGTGATCAACAAAACTCTGAGGTCCCAGCTGGTGACAACCCTATGGCACATTCTCAGGATGCTCGGATTTCCGAGTTTCGCTTGTTTCAAGACGAGATGGATCGCAGCGATGCTGAGGAGAATGCGGTGTCGAGTGGTGTACCCCCTGTGGATCCATCCGTTCTTTCTAGAGAGGTCAAGTCTATTTTGGACGAAACGGCGGATACGGTAGTGAAATTCTCGACGGGTGTGGTTATCGAACCGTCGGGTTCATCTGCTGTTCCGCCCTTACTGTAGTCGAAAGTGTAGCTGTTTCTGCCGAGGTCGGAACGGTTGCGGCTCCCACCGTGGTTGAATCGGTTACGGCTCCTACCGCGGTCGAACTGGTTGCGGCTCTCACCGTGGTTGAATCGGTTACGGCTCCTACCACGGTCGATCCGGTTGCGGCTCCTACCGTGGTCGAACCGGTACGACTCTGAGGCCTCCTCCTCCGGCCAAGAGGGTGATTGTTCTGGGACTTCCGGCGCTTAGCGCAACGCTGCCTGCTTCAGCCACAGGTCGTAAGAGAACTTTCCCGAACCCCGATGCTCCCAAGAGAAAGAGAGGCGCGAAGGGTCTAGAGACCGGAGCTTCGTTAAGCAAGGCGCCAAGCTTGGTTTCAATGTCGCAACACCATGCCAAGGTACAGGTTCACGAGCATACGTATAAAATGACTATAATTTTAATTCGTATCTGACCATCTATCTTGGCTTTTTTTAGTTTGTTTCGTTGATCGATGGGTTGATTAAAGAGTGTGGGTCTGAAGTTGAGCGTTTAGCCATGGAGTTGCCTGAATCGTAGGAGAGATCCGCTCAGCTTGAGGGGAAAATGAAGGTGATAGAGGACGGGCATTCCACGGAGGTGTCTCGGTTCAAGACTAGGATTAGCGACTTGGAGCGCGATCTCGGAAAGACCGCGATTTGTTTGGACAAGGCGAAGGATGCAAAGAAGTCCAAGGCTTCGGAGCTGCGCAGACTCCAGCGCAAGATGAAGAGTTTTGAGGGATCGGCGGTTCGTGCGACCGAAAAGGATGTTCCTGTCGAGGGAAGTGACTCCGAACCGAATTTTTCTGCCGAAAGCGCCACTCAGCCAGATGCAAATGAGAGTATCGATCTGGAGATTGCTGACGAAGGTGAAGGTGTTGTTGCGGGAGTTGGTGACGTGATGGATGAGGATGAGACTCCGTATGCGGAGGGTATATGAAGCTGTTGTCTCGTAGGAGACTTAAGAATTAGGTTTTTATGTGTTTGGCCGAGATTGGCTTTTGTACTTGTTGGGATGAATCCCTTGTTGCTTCGGCAACTTTTATTAATGAATCAATCAGTTTTTCGTTTAAACTTTTTGTTTCGAGTTGATATTGAGGGAGGTCCGCGAGTTGTCGTCTCGCATTCCTTTCCCTTAGTGTATCACCTTATTCGTTTGCTCGTTTTAGGATGTTTAGCAAATCGGGTGAGCGTTTAGATGTAGACGAAGAGACATGCCTTTAGGATCTCGATTCATGCCTTGAGACGTTAGCGACCAGTGTGCTGGGTTTAGGGCAAGACCTAGGTTTACTCTCGGATTGAGGCTATGCGATGACTAGTCGGATTTCGTTCTGCCTGTTGCGATTTTAACCTGATTCCATACCGATTTAGAATCCGCGATATGTTCTCGGCTTATACGATTCGTCTGGTTGGAACCGAGCATCTCACCGGGAACAATTTCTAAGTTTGCCCAATAGTGCTGACCAAAAGTTTGGATTTCTTTTATAGCGCTATTACCCTTGTGTCGGGTGTTCGAGAGCTATCTCTGCAAGATAAATTAAGTTTGTTTAGGACTGTTGCAAGTTTGTTGTGATCAGAAAAAAAAACTATTTTTAAGTGGTAGATGTTTACGTAGTTTAGGCCTTTGCGAAGGGATTATATCTTAAGAATCTGTGTGTGTTTTATAGTCGTGGACGGACTGTTTGTTATTTTTGGAGAGGAACGGTCTTCTGATGGCGACGTCTCGCTATATCCAGAATTTCGTTTTTTCTTTGGATACGTTTGTTGAAAAAGTTTGAGAAATTTCGAGTTTGAAATTTTGGGAGTATACGAGTATACGTATACTCACCTACTCCCCCCCTTTTTAACGAGGGGGGGACGGCTGGTCTTGTCTTTTGACAAGATGCATGCGTACCCTTCAAGGGGATCAAGCTGTCTCGTAGTTCAGTGTTTTGCGGGTGCTTTGGCTAGTGATAGTATTTTTTGAGATGCATCGCGTTCCAGGATCTGGGAATTTTGGTGCCCTGCATGTTTACAATTTTGGATGCTCCAGGCCGAACTACCTTTATGACCTTGTATGGTCCTTCCCAGTTGGCTCCCAATTTCCCGGTGTTTCGTTCTGCGGTATTTTGGAAGACTTTCCGTAAGACTAGTTCGCCTTCATGAAATCTGCGACTGCGTACGTTCGCGTTATAGTACTTTGTGGCCGCTTGCTGGTAGTTTTGAATTCGGATGAGTGCCTAATCCCGTCGTTCGTTACTCAGATCGAGTTCGTCGAGAAGCATTAAGTTGTTTGATTCTTCCCTTTCTGGGAGCAACCTTCTCCGTACTCCTGGGAATTCAACTTCTGCGGGGATCATGCATTATGTTCCGTATACGAGGGCAAAAGCAGTTTCGCCCGTTGCTCGCCTTGGGGTCGTGCAGTGGACCATAAAACTCCCTCGAGCTCTTCGGACCACTTGCCCTTTTTGGCATCGAGGCGTTTTTTAGGCCATCGAGGATAGTTTTATTAATGGTCTCGGCTTGTCCATTGCCTTGAGGATATCTTGCAGTTGATTTGGTCAATCGTATTTTCCATTTTTCGCAGAAGGCTTTGAATCTATTCGAAATAAATTGAGACCCGTTGTCCGTCACAATTTCGTATGGGACTCCATGTCTGCAGACTATGTTCTTCCATACGAAACTCTCTATTTGGGCGTCTTTGATGCTTGCATAAGAGTCGGCTTCGACCCACTTAGAGAAGAAGTCGGTCAGGACCATCGACCATCGCATGAACGGATATGGTGCCGAGATAGATGAGAGAACTTCGGCAGGTTGATGAATAGTTGGAGAATGCCGCTGACACTTCTCGCATTTCCGCGAGAAATTCTCGCAGTCTTTTACCATCGTTGGCCAGAAATATCCGTGGCGCTTGATTTTTATTGCGAGAGATCTTCCGCCAGAATGGTTTCCGCAAGATCCGGAGTGCACTTCTACATCATCCGCTGTGCTTTCTCCCCTTGCACGCAAGTCATTAGTGGTCCGGAGAATCTCCATTTGTAAAGTTCTCCGTCGACTAAAACGTACCGTGCGGCCTGAGTTTTTATTTTCTGGGCCTACCATTTTTCCGGTGGAAGTTCTTCGTTGGTTATGTATGCAAGAATCGTCTCCATCCAGGGATGACTAAATCCGTAATCAGACTGATCTTCGACTAGACGGTTTTCGTCGATGTCGTCATCCGGTTCGTTAATCAGGTTTACGACTATGGGTGGTCCGATGCTAGGGTGTTCTATGAATTCGATGGGGATTACCCTGCTCATACCAGGATCCGAGCTGGATGCCAAGGCGGCTAAGGCGTCTGCCTGGACATTTTCCGCTCGAGGGATCCTAGTAAGGGCGAATTGATCGAACTTTTGGGTTATATCATTTACTAAGATTAGATATGCTTCCATTCTCTCGTCCCGTGCTTTGTATTCTCCGCCGGACTGGCTAGCCACTAGCTGGGCATCGCAGTAAGCGTGAAGGTTACGAATCTTCAGACCGTGAGCTAATCGTAGTCCTGCGATCAAGGCCTCATATTCGGCTTCGTTGTTTGAACTGTGGAAAATTAATCGGAATGACTGTTCCAATATCTCTCATGTTGGGGACACGAGTCGGATGCCGATCCGGAGCCTTGTTTGGATGAGGATCCGTCAACGTATAGGATCCATGTTGAGTTTGGCTCTTGGTTGGACGTGCTTCCCGTGGGGGGTTCCACTATGAAGTCTACGAGTACTTGCAATTTTGCACAAGTCTTTGCGGGATATTCAATATCGTAATCGCTCAACTCGATCGCCCATTTCGCTAATCTTCCCGATTGGCTGGGACTATGCAAAATGGTGCGCAGAGGAAACGAAGTGGGCACGACGATGGTGTGAGTTTTCTTGCTGACATGACCACTGCCAAAGCCAATTTCTCCATCATCGGATATCGCGTCTCCGCGTCCACTAGTGTCTTACTTACGTAGAAGATTGTCTCCATCATCGGATATCGCGTCTCTGCGTCCACTAGTGTCTTACTTACGTAGAAGATTGTCTTTTGTTCGCCGCGTTCTTCTCGGATGAGGACGCCACTTACGGCTGTCGTCGATACTGCGATGTAGAGGAATAGTGGTTCTCCTTCTACGGATTTTGCGAGTACTGGCGGGGTAGCTAGGTAGTGTTTCAGCTGTTAGAAAGCTTTCTCGCATTCTTCGGACAATTCTGAACTTTTTGTTTCCCTTTAACGTTTCGTAGAAAAGAAGACATTTGTCGTGCCGCGACCCTGCCGGTCAATCTTTGTACCTCGCATTTCGTTCTAGGAGAAACCATCTCTATCAGCGCCGTGATTTGTTTTGGGTTGGCCTCAATTCCGCGATAAGTGACGAGGTACCCTAAAAATTCTCCGGATGCGACGGCGAATCGACACTTCGCAGGGTTCAACTTCATGTTATGAAGGTTGAGCCTCTCGAAACATTCTTGGAGGTGCACGAGATGATCTTGCTCTTCGAGTGATTTCACAAACATATCGTCAATGTACACTTCCATTGTTTTTCCAAGCTGTTCGGCGAACATGCGATTGATGAGTCGTTGATAAGTCGCACCAGCATTCTTAAGGCCGAAAGGCATTACTTCATAGCAGTAAGATCTGCGATCAGCTATGAATGCGGTTTTCTCCCGATCGTCAGGGTTCATAATGATCTGATTGTATCCCGAAAAGGCGTCCATGAAAGATAAGAGTTTGTTCCCCGCGGTTGCCTCGACTAGGCGATCGATGTGTGGCAGCGGATAACTATCTTTAGGACAAGCCTTATTGAGATCGGTGAAATCGACGTAAACCCGCTACTTTTCGTCTTTTTCTTTACGACAATGGAATTGGCGAGCCAGTCAGGATGCCGAACTTTTGTGATCGATCCTACTTTGAGGAGTCTGTCGACTTCGCTGTCGACCGCTTCGGCGCGTTCTGGCCCCAGTTTTCGTCTTTTTTGTTTGACG
Source organism: Eruca vesicaria subsp. sativa (assembly GCA_932364175.1). Classification (NCBI taxonomy): domain Eukaryota; kingdom Viridiplantae; phylum Streptophyta; class Magnoliopsida; order Brassicales; family Brassicaceae; genus Eruca; species Eruca vesicaria. Next base: position 53,975 of record CAKOAT010091599.1, on the reverse strand, counting down.
GGTTTGGATGTCGGGTCAACGTTAAGTTCATGACATGTGATGTTAATGTTGATTCCTGGCATATCTTCCTCAGTCCAAGCGAACGTGTTCAAGTTTCGTTTCAGACATGTCAGGAGTTCGGCTTTTAAGGTCTCGCTCAGGTTTGCACCGATTTCGACGCAGCGCTCTGGAAAAGCCTCGTCGATGCACACTGAGACGACGGGTTCACAGGTTGGCTCGTGTTTACCTTCCAATGCCTCGGCTGCTCGCAACTGCTAGAAGAGTTCCGTTTTATCTTGCTCTGGGGCGTTGTCGAGGGCCGTCGACTTCTTTTTCTTTTTGGAAGGAACGTCGACCGGCAGGTTTTATCGTTTTAAATCCGCGGCGTAGCAAACTTGCGAGGTCCTCCGATTTCCCATTTGATCTCGATTCCGCACGGAGTCGGAAACTTAAGACACATGTGGTACGTCGACGGAATCGCTTGCGTCAAATTTAACCATGGTGTCCCTACGATTGAGTTGTAAGCCATGGGCCGATCGACGACTTGGAATTTGACGTTTTTTACTATGCTCCTGGCGCGAACCGTAAGGTTGATCGTTATGAGGGTCATGGTGATTTCTCCCGAGAGTCCTACTAGCGGGCTTACGTTTTCTGCGATTTCAGACAGATCGATTTCCATTCTCTCGAGAGTATTTTTGAAGATGATATCAGCCGAGCTTCCGGTATCGACTAATATCCTCGCGACATCCATATTCTGGATCGTCATCTCGATAACGAGAAGATCATTGAGAGGTTTGATCCAATCGATCGTTGCTCTTTTCTCGAACGAGATGACGTCGCCTTTCAGATTAGGCATGTCTTTTCTCGTTTGTTCTAGCGATTATTGTGTAAGAGAATCCGACCCCCCTCCTTCTAGCACCAAACTGTGGGAACCGAAATCCACACTGCCAATTTCCCGTCAAATATGGAAACTTAAGGAAAACCCTAATTTTCCCAAGGTCCTGGATCTCTGCGGAAATCACTAAAACGAACAGAGTTAACAGAATATGGATGAATAACAATAACGAAGAACAGAAAATGAATAAGGAATTTGTGTGACAGCTTTTCATTGAATAAGAGATTGACAACTGTTACAAAGAGAATCGCGGAGCTTAGATGTCGAAACGTTCGAAGGATCCGGCTTGATAGTCTAAACGCCTAAGTCCTAATTTCCTAAGCTAACAGCCGCCTCTCTAGGTCTGATTTTCGTCCTCTTGCTTTTGCCCTATGCCTCTTGCTTATGTACTCCCTTCCTTGGCGGTTCGGTCCTTCCATTTCGCCCAGATTCGAGTTTATCGGGAATCTTCCATTTATCTCGATCTTTCCTTTTTTCCCTCGGAAATCTTCTATTCTTCTTCAAACTCGCCATTTATCTCCAAACTTGACATTTATCCCCCTTCTGCGAGTAAATCGTCAAAACGTTATCGTATCTTCGGGTTAGATTTCGTTAATATCGCGAGATGGGCTTTTATCACGTTTTAGGACCTTCTGGGCCGTTTAGCGATAAATCCGTTTTGCGACTTTGTACGAGATCGTTTCCTGATCCAATGCCGTTTTTAGTAAATTCCCCGAGTTTAATTGTAAAGTTTAGCTATGTTTGTTTCTCAGTTAATGGTCGCCGTTGGGCGAGCTGCCCGGGAAGCTTCTAGCTCGCCAAACGGAGAGCTAGGCCAGCTGGCCCAGCTCGCCGTTCGGCAAGCTAGTCGTGTCGGGACTTGTTCGCGTTTTACGGCGGTTTCGGTTTTTCGCAGTTTTATGCTTAACTCGGACGATCGTGTAATCGACGTTTGTTTCGTTTTTCAGAGATAACGATCCTCCTAGTTTTCTGCGGATTTCCTTTGTTCGAAAATTTCTTTTGGATTTATAAAACGATTTCTCGAGTTTTATAAAACGATTTATCGAGTTTTATAAAACGATTTCTCGAGTTTTATGAAACGATTTTTGTATTTCATGGAAAGTAATGATTCTATCTTTTACAGAAGTTATCGTAGACGGTTATTTCGAGATTACGGTTTTTGACACCAACAATCAGTTGACAAGCAATAGGATTAGTCGGCGAGCAGGGAGGACGTGTTCTCTATTGCTGCTTCTTATGTTCTCGATTTGTATTTGTCGCAAATGTTCTTGATATTATTCCGTGACTCACTTGGTTCAATGGAAAATGAGATCAATGCTTTGATGCCTAAAGCTTTCTCGTATAATTTTTTCATTCTTATACGAAACTTGTTTTATCGAGTTGGAAAAGTTCTTTACGACTTCAGCAAATCATCGAGTTTCACACTGAAGTTTGGTAGAGGTTTTCTAAACACGTGATTGCGATAAGCGATGCTGTATAGTCTTCGAGATTATTTCCCATATTAATTCTTAGGGTTTTTAGGAATCTTAGATTGTCGTTTGCTTCTGGGATGATTTTGACGAGGCATCGCATTGTCCGAATATTTTTTCGCCTATTGTTGCGAGAGTTTGCTTTATAGAAAGCGTTTTCTTGATGTGAAGAAAAATGTTTTTTGAAATATGGGAGTATACACACCCGCTCCCTCTTTTTTTTTTGTTTAAAACAAAAGAAAAGCAGATGAATTTCTTTCGAAGGATTGGGATGATCGACAATCTGAGTCAATTAAAGACCATGGTCGATTGATGATGACTTGGAGTATGTGTTTTACGAAAATTTCTAGAATTGAGTCGGTTTTAAGACGACGTCTGTGTCTGTAGTTTCTTCTTTCTTTAGGAAATGAGATGAGTATCATAGACTGCGTGGCGATCGTTTCTCGGTTGTACGAGAGATTGGATCGGTTTGCGAGTTCTGCTTGAACAGTTAGAGAAGAAGAGATCGAGATAGACAAAAATTTCCTACGATTTAGCATGCTAGACTATCCCCCTAAATTCTATGTTCCCTAGGTTTTACGTCAGTTTACAAGACGTTTTCATTCTTTTCCTACGAGAAATTAGAAGTCTAATAAATTTTTTGAATCAGACATACCTTAGTTTCATCGATGATTTGGGACTGCCTCTTCTTCGTTCTTTGTCTTTTGACTTATTTTTGTATGAATCGGTCTTCGATGAAATACCAACAAGAATATAGGAATGAGGTGGGGACTTCAACATCGGAGTTTATGTTTTTGTTTCTTTGTACTGCTGGTTTTACTTAACTGACTAGGTGTGCTTCGTATATTGTTGAAAAATCCATAACACGTTTCTGATTAGATGTTTTCGACTTAACGTGGCAGAATTTTGTAAAACCTGATTGCGTTTAGAGAGTTCAAATCTCTCGTATGGTTTAGGCAACTTCAGTGTTGTGTCAATCGTTGCCGTTTTAGACGATCGATTCGAACTTCTACAAGAAATCAAGTCTTTGCGTTTTTTTTATATCGTAAAGTTCCAACGATTACTCCGATTGAGATGAAACGAAAAGCGTTTCGATTGAGATTCGAGATAGAAAAGTTTTGATCCGTTGAGCTTGTCCAACTCGCCTACTGGTGAGTCAGTGAATACAGTCCCGATTCGTCGAGCTGACTTGTTTTCGTCATAAATCTAAATAAAAACTCCAATTGAGACAAAACGAAAAACAATGCGGTTATTATCTGGAGTACGATCAGGCATGGCAAACTCGCCATGGTGGCGGTTGTATGGTGCGGACACTCGGGGAAAATTCAGTACCTCGAAGGCGAGGAGAAAGGTCGACCAGCTCACCGGGTTTGAACGGTACAGCTCGCCAACAGGCAAGCTGGATGGTAAGGACCCTCGGAGCAAAGTCAGTGCCTCAAGGGCGAAGAGAAAAGCCGACCAGTTCGCCGAGGTGGCGAGCTGGGTTTCTTGGCCAACTCACCGTCTTTGCGAGCCGGATAGTATCGTCCAACTCGCCGTATTGGCGAGCTGGACGGTACGGCTAACGCTGCGAGTAGCCTACGGTTTTTTCAGCGAGTAACCTAGGGTTTACTCCGCGAGTAACCTAGGGTTTATTCCGTGAGTAACCTAGAGTTTTTCCGTGAGCAACCTAGGGTTTATTCCGCGAGTAACCTAGGGTTTATTCCGCGGTTTTTGGAAGAGCAAGTTTTATTTTTCCAAAAATTTCTCGGAAAACGTCTTTTGGTCAACCCATACGTAATGAGATTTGTCCAACTCAGAAATAAGAGAAACATTACGGGATTTAATAGATTTTATCGTTTTCCTTAGTGATCAGAGAGAGAAATCACGAGCTTGTTTTGTTTCTCCTCCCATGGCGAAAAGTCGCGATTAGCTTTTCGATTTTAATAAGTACTACATCGTTTTCGTGAGCGTTGGCTATAGGATAGTCGCTGCTGGAGTTGTTTTACCAGCGCTTTTTTGAGCTGCAAATTTGTCTTTCATATATCTAGACATCGTTTTGATCAAGCGTTTTGCGGCTATGAGTTAGAGTAATCCGACCCCCCCCCTCCTTCTAGCACCAAACTGTGGGAAACGAAATTCGCAATGTCGATTTTCTGTAAAATAAGGAAACTTAAGAAAACCCTAATTTTCCAGAGGTCCCGGATCTCTGCGAGAGTCAACGACAAGTAATCAAATAAATGCCGAAATATGAAAAACATGATAAAACTCTAAACTTAGTTGATTCGCAGCTCATGACAAGATACTATAAAGACTTTGGCCGCAAGGGCCGTCAGCGATTTATCTAGTTCTAGCATCATAAAACCCTAAACTTAGTTGAGTCGCAGCTCGTTAACAAACGAAGAAAAAGATAAGAAAAAAGGGTTTGATTGATTTCGGATTGAACCTTATGAAAGGCTGCCTACGTACCCCTTTCGAGGATCAAGCCGAAAGTAGTTCAAGTGATAGAGCTGGATAATAGATCAAACTGCCTGGGCGAGTTCGTCTGGTAATTCAGTGTCAGTCATAGAAACCGAAATTGTCGAGAATAAAGCCTAAGTTTCTAAGTGCAGAGAATTCTAAGTCTAGAAAAATAGTAAACGTGCCTCGTTCTTGTCCTACACCTTGTGCTTATATACTCCTTCTCTAGGCGGTTGATCTTTCCTTTTCCGCCCCGATTCGCGCTTATCGGAAATCCTCCATTTATCTCGATCTTTCCACTTTTCTTCGGAAAACTTCTATTTTATCTTCAAACTTGACATTTTCCCACGAATGATCTCGTCTAAAGTCTAACCGCCTAGAGATAAATATTAAGTAAACTGTCATCGTATCTTTGGCCTGGATCTCGTCTAAAGTCGTAAGTGACCCTTTATCGCGTTTTAAGATTTTCCGAGCCGATTTGCGATTTAGCCGTTTTACGACTTTAAGTGAGATCATTTCCTGATACGATGCTGTTTTTATAAAACATCTCGAGTTAATCGTATGGTTTGGAAATGTTCGGTGTTTCGTTTAACCGTCGCCGTTTTATACGATTTTCTCGAGCTTTTTCGAGAAAACAAGTCTTTAGCAGTTTTTTATAAAATATCTCGAGTTAATCGTATAATTGAGCAATGTTTGGTGTTTCGTTTAACCGTTGCCGTTTTATACGATTTACTCGAGGTTTTACGAGAAAACAAACCTTTTACGGTTTTAATTGTAAAACTCTAACGGTAAGACGGATTGAGACGAAACAAGAGATGTTCCGATCACGGTTCAGAGTATGATCGAGTCGAGGGGCAACATATGGTTTGGTTCAGTGATCGACCATGGATTTTACCCATTTTTAGAAATAGTCTATAGGTGTTTTCAAATATATTTACTACAATATAGAGTCTATTTAGAGTATTTACCGGTCCAGGTACGATATGGAGTAAAGTGGTGACTTTGGTATCTTTTGGAGCGTTTTGATTGCAGAGCTGCGCAGACGCGTCAGATGTTTAGATATGGGTGGAGATCTTCCCATGGTGTGATCTAGATGATCGTTGGTCACATGATAGAGCTTTGAGTTAGCTTTCCAATGCCACCGGTTTGGGGTCAATCAAACGGTTAGATCAGAAGTTATGCTAGTTTTACTGAAGAGAGGTCAGTCTGCCTCGCGAGAGAAGGCTGTCGAGAAGAGGAATGTATATCGACCGATGGGAAAGCCTTTATATCGATCGATATGGATGCAAGAATGCGGGCCGAGTATATTTCATGACTGACTGAAGCCCAGAAGATACCACAAAGTTACCAAAATACCCTTGATGACTTGAAACCCTATTTATGTTATTTGCAAGTCATTGTTGACGGCTGCTGTTGGTGTCAAAAATCGTAATCCCGAAATCAAAATCTACGATAACTTCTGTAAAAGATAGAATCATTACTTTCCACGAAATACAAAAATCGTTTTATAAAACTCGAGAAATCATTTCATAAAACTCGATAAATCGTTTTATAAAACTCGAGAAATCGTTTTATAAAACTCGATAAATAGTTTTATAAAACTCGAGAAATCATTTTATAAAACTCGATAAATTGTTTTATAAAACTCGAGAAATCATTTTATAAATCCAAAAGAGATTTCCGAATAAAGGAAATCCGCGGAAAACTTGTAAGATCGTTATATCGGAAAAACGAAACAAACGTCGATTACACGATCGTCCGAGTTAAGCACAAAAACGCGAAAAACTGAAACCGCCGTAAAACGCGAGTTAGTCCCGTTGGGCGAGCTAGTCTTGTCCCAACTAGCTCGCCGTTCGGCGAGCTGAACCGGTCCGGTCTGGTTTCCCGTACGTCGAACCGACCATCCCGAGCCTCGATCTCCCACGTCCCCGGTTCAAGGCTTACGTCCTTCGACACGATCATGTTCCGGACCACGGTCTAAATGTCTCCGGCTTCGTCTTAATCCGTCCTATTGTTCAAGTTTTACGATAAAAACCGTAATACTTTGTTTTCTCGAAAAGAACTCGAGGAAATCGTGTAAAACGGCAATGGTTAAATGAAACACCAAATATTGCCTAAACGGCAAAAATGCGTTTTTAATAAAAACGTCGAGTGAATCGTAAAAACGGCAGCGATTAACTGAAGAAAACGAACGTAGCTAAACTTTACGATTAACTCGGGAATTTACTAAAAACGGCATCGGATCAGGAAACGATCTGTCGCAAAACAGCTCGGAAGGTCCTAAAACACGATAAAAGCCCATCTCGCGGTCTTAACGAAATCTACACTGGCTTTGGCCGTAGTCATGTCAGCAAGAAAACTGAGACCGTATTTTCAGTCTCACACCATCGTCGTGCCAACTTCATTCCCTCTCCGCAGCATTTTGCATAGTCCCAGCCAATCGGGAAGCTTAGCGAAATGGGTGATCGAGCTGAGCGAGTACGATATTGAATATCACGCAAATACTTGTGCAAAATTGCAAGTACTCGCGGACTTTATAGTGGAACTCCCAACGGGAAGCACGTCCAACCAAGAGCCGAACTAAACCTGGATCCTATACGTTGACGGATCCTCATCCAAACAAGGCTCCGGGATCGGCATCCGACTCGCATCCCCAACAGGAGAGGTATTGGAACAGTCATTCCGATTGATTTTCCACGCTTCGAACAACGAAGCCGAATATGAGGCCTTGATTGCAGGACTACGATTAGCTCACGGTCTGAAGATTCGTAACCTTCACGCTTACTGCGATTCTCAGCTAGTGGCTAGCCAGTTCAGCGGAGAGTACGAAGCGAGGGACGAGAGAATGGAAGAATATCTGATCTTAGTAAAAGATCTAACCCAAAAGTTCGATCAATTCGCCCTTACTAGAATCCCTCGAGCGGAAAAAGTCCAGGCAGATGCCTTGGCCGCCTTGGCCGCCTTGGCCGCCTTGGCATCCAGCTCAGATCCTGGTATGAGCAGGGTAATCCCCGTCGAATTAATCGAACACCCTAGCATCGGACCGCCCGTAATTATAAACCTGATCAACAAATCGGAGGACGACATAGACGAAAACCGTCTAGTCGAAGATCAGTCTGATTACGGATTTAGTCGACCCTGGATGGAAACGATTCTCGCATATATAACCAACGGAGAACTTCCACCGGAAAAGTGGGAGGCCCGGAAAATTAAAAATCAGGCCGCACGGTACGTTTTAGTTGACGGAGAACTTTACAAATGGAGATTCTCCGAACCACTAATGACCTGCGTGCAAGGGGAGAAAGCACAGCGAAAATGCGAGAAGTGTCAGCGGCACGCTCCGACTATTCACCAACCTGCCGAAGTTCTCTCATCTATTTCGGCGCCATATCCGTTCATGCGATGGTCGATGGATATAGTCGGGCCAATGCACACATCAAAACAAAAACGCTTCCTTTTGGTCATGACCGACTTCTTCTCTAAATGGGTCGAAGCCGACTCTTACGCAAGCATCAAAGACGCTCAAGTAGAGAGTTTCGTATGGAAGAACATAGTTTACAGACATGGAGTCCCATACGAAATCGTGACGGACAACGGGTCTTGCTGGTGTTAAAATCGGTCATAACGGAATCAATGGTAAAAAGTCTCCGCAAAAATATAAAAGAAATCGTTTTATAAAACTCGAAGAATCGGTTAATAAATCTCGAAGAATCGTTTTATAAAACTCGAGAATCGTTTTATAAAACTCGAGAATCGTTTTATACAACTCGAGAATCGTTTTATAAAACTCGAAGAATCGTTTTATAAAACTCGAAGAACCGTTTTATAAAACTCGAAGAATCGTTTTATAAAACTCGAGAATCATTTTATAAGACTCGAGAATCATTTTATAAAACTCGAAGAATCGTTTTATAAAACTCAAGAATCATTTTATGAAACTCGAAGAATCGTTTTATAAAACTTGAGAATCGTTTTATAAACTCGAAGAATCGTTTTATAAAACTCGAGAATCGTTTTATAAAACTCGGAGAATCGTCTTATTAAACTCGAGAATCGTTTTATAAAATTAGAAGAATCGTTTTATAAAACTCGAAGAATCGATTTATAAAACTTGAGATTCGTTTTATAAAACTCGAAGAATCGTTTTATAAAACTCGAAAAATCGTTTTATAGAACTCAAGAATCGTTTTATAAAACTCGAGAATCGTTTTATAAAACTCAAGAATCGTTTTATAAAACTCGAGAATCGTTTAATAAAACTCGAAGAATCGTTTTATAAAACTCGAAGAATCGTTTTACAAAACCGCGAAAAATCGAAACCGCCGTAAAACACGAACTAGCTTCGTCCCGGCTAGTTCGCCCAACTTCGCCGTTGGGCGAACTAGTCTCGTCCCGTCTAGTTCGCCCAACGGCAAACTAAGCCATGACCGGCTTAGTTCGCCGTTGGGCGAACTATCCCCGTCGCGGCTAGTTCACCCAACGGCAAACTAGCCTCGTCCCGGCTAGTTCGCCCAACGGCGAACTAGCCTCGTCCCGGCTAGATCGCCGTTGGGCGAATTAAGGGGCTCTGACTTTGCCCCACCGATTCTTATCGCCTAGTTCGCCGTTGGGAGAACTAGCCTCGTCCCGACTAGTTCGCCCAACGGCGAACTAAGAGGTGCTGACTTTGCCCCACAGGTTCTCATCGCCTAGTTTGCCATATGGCAACCATCCCGAGCCTCGATCTCCCACATCCTTGATTCAAGGTATACGTTCTTCGACACGATCGTATTCCGAATCACGGTCGAAATGTCTCCCGTTTCTTCTCGATCCGTCCTATCGTTCGAGTTTTACGATAAAAACCGTAAAAATTTTTTTTTTTGAAAAGAACTCGAGGAAATCGTATAAAACGGCAATGGTTAAACGAAACACCAAATATTGCCTAAACTATATGATTTATTCGAGATTTTTCGTAAAAATCGTACAAAACGCGTTTTTAATAAAACCCCGAATAAATCGTAGAAAACGGCAACGATTAATTGAAACATCGAACATTGCTTAGCTTTACGATTAACTCGAGAAACTTATCTAAAAACGGCATCATATAAGGAAACCATGCCATTCTTCGTAGTATACCTGACAAAGCGGGAGATCTCGTCTAAAGTCGTAAAACGGATTTATCGCAAAACGGCTCGGAAAGTCATAAAACGCGATTGAAGCCACTCGCGACTTTAAACGAAGTCCAACCCGAAGATACAAAGACGTTTTGGCGATTTACTCGCAGAAAGAAGATAAATGTCAAACTTGAAGATAAATGTCAAGTTTGAGGATAAATAGAAGATTTCCGCGGGAAAAAAGGAAAGATCGAGATAAATGGAAGATTCCCATTAAACTCGAATCTGGGCGAAATGGAAAGACTAAACCGCCTAGGAAGGGAGTATATAAGCAAGATGCATAGGGCATAAGCAAAGGGACGAATTTCAGAGCTCTCATCTGAGACTTTCACAACTTTTATAGACTTAGAATTTTCCACACTTAGAAACTTAGGCTTTTTCTCGACAAGTTCGGTTTCTATGACTGGCGCTCAATTACTAGACGAACTCGCCCAGGCAGTTCGATCTCTGGTCCAGCTCTACCAACTGAACTACGTTCGACTTGATCCTCGAAAGGGGTACGTAGGCACCCTTTCATAAGGTTCAGTCCGAAATCAATTAAATCCTTTTTCTCATCTTTTTCCGTCTTTCGTTATCGACCTGCGACACGACTAGATTTAGAGTTTTATGTTGGCAGCTCGCTGATGGCCCTTGCGGCCGAAGCCTTTATAATTCCCTGTAATAATCGCAACGCTCTTACGCGAATCGGAAATAAGATCAACTTTCTCTATAAATTCGTTTTATTACATTTTTCATATTTTCCTGCATTTATTTGGTTACTTGTCGTTGGCTTTCGCAGAGATCCGGTTCCTCTGGAAATTTAGGGTTTTCCTAAGTTTCCTTATTTAACGTAAATCGACAAGTGTGAATTTCGGTTCCTACAGTTTGGCGCTAGAAGGAAGGGGGGTCGGATTAGTCTTACTCATAGCCGCAAAACGCTTGACCAAAACGATGTCTGGATGTATGAAAGAAAAAGTCGCAAATCGCAAAAAGACACTGGTAAAACATCTCCAGCAGCGACTACTCATACGGCAAACGTTCACGCAAACGCTGTAGTACTCAACAAAATCGAAAATATAATCGCGACTCTTCGCCACGGGAAGAGCAACAAAACAAGCTCACGATTTCTATCTCAGATCACTAAGGGCAAAGATAAAATCTATCAAACCCCATAGTGTTTTTCTTATTTCCGAGTTGAACAAATCTCATGGGTTGAGCAAAAGACGTTTCTGAGAACTTTTCGGAAAAATAAAACTTGCTCTCCAAGAAACTGCGGAACAAACCGTAAGTTACTCCCGAAATAAACCCTAGGTTACTCGTGGAGAAAGCCCTAGGTTACCCGCGCAAAAACCCTAGGTTATTCGCGACAAAACCCTAGGTTGCTCGCGGAAGAACCTTAGGCTACTCGCAGAATCGGGGAATACTATCCAGCCAAAAAGACGGTGAGTTGGCCAAGCAACCTAGCATGCCATCTAGGCGAGCTGACCGGCTTTCCACCTCGTCCTAAAGGCACTGACTTTTCCCTGAGGGTCCGCACAATCCAACTCATCGCTATGGTGATCCGGACCGTACTCTAAACAATAATCGCACTGCTTTTCGTTTCGTCTCAATCAAAGTTTTCGTTGAGACTTTACAAAGAAAACAAGATAGGTTGATGAATCGGGGCTGTGCTCGCCGACTCACCATTAGGAAAGTTGGACAAGCTCGACGGATCGAAAAATCTCCATCTCGAATCTTGATCGAGACGCTTTTCGTTTCGTCTCAATAGGACTTTCCGTTGAGATTCTACGACGACAACAAGTCAACTCGACGAATCAAGATCACCCACGCCAAACGTCTTAGCTCGCCGAACGTAGAGCTAGCTAGCTCGCCATACGGCGAGATGAACCAAGCGCCTAACTCGCCCAAGAGACGCTGACTTCGCCCCAAGGGTTCTTACCATCCAGATCGCCACACGGCGAGCTGAAAGGCTTCACCCGACTTTCCCTACGTCGAGCTGAACCAATCCTCGAGTTTCTCTCTCGAATCTTGATCGTGCTGATTCTCGTTTCGACTCAATCGGAATTTCCATCGGGATTTTACAATAAAACCGGAAACACTTGTTTCTTCGTATAAAGTCGAATCAATCGTCTAAAACGGCAACAGTTGACTTAACACCAAAGTTGCCTAAACTATACGAGAAATCTGAACTCTCTAGACCCAATCCGGTTTTACGAAACTCTGCCACGCTAAGTCGAAAACATTCAATCATAAACACGTGATTGATTTTTTCGATATACAAAGCGCACCTAGTCGGTCAAATAAAACCAGCAGTACGAAGAAACAAGAACATGAGCTCCGATGGTTAAGTCTTCTCCCCGCTCTGATACTCTTGCTGGTAATTCGTCGAAGACCGGTAAGTCAAAAAGACGAAGAACGAAGAATAGACGATCCCAAATCATCGATGAAACTAAGAAAGAGGGAGCTAGAGACGCTGATGTTGTCTTAAAACCGACTCGCTCCTAGAATTTTTCGTAAACCAGACATACTCCAAATCATCGCCAATCTACCACAGTCTTTAACCAACCCGGATTATCGATCATCCGAATCCTTCAAGAAAACTCGTCTTTTTTCTTTTCGTCGAATATTTTCCCTCGCGTCGAGAAAACGCTGTCTATAAAGCAAACTCTCGCCAAAACAAGCAGAAAAATATTCAGACAATGCGACGCCTCTTCATAATCATCCCAAAAGCGAACGACAATCTAAAAACCGTCTAAACGCTAAAGACTGGTCCAAACGTCTGGGAAATAATCTCGAGGAATATACAGCATCTCTCGGCGCAATCATGCGGTTAGAAAATCTCTGCGAAACTTCAGAGCAAAACTCGATGATTTGCCGAAGTCATAAAGATCTTCTCGAACTTGATAAAAGAAGAATAAGAATCGAAAAATTATACGAGAAATCTTTAGGCATCGAAGCATTGATCTCATTTTCCGTCAAACCAAGTGAGTCATGGAATAGTGTCAAGAACATTTGCGGCGAAAGAAAAATCAAGAACACAAAGCAGCAATAGAGAACACGTCCTCCCTTCTCGCTGACTGATCCTATTTCTGATCATGTGATTCATTCTGTCCGAGAAACCCACTAAAATATTTTGCGAATAAATCTTGGTGAAACAAATTTTGGTAAAACTCCGCGAGTGACTCCGAAAAAAACCATCACCGAAGAATCAAAAACTAAGCGGAAAGGTTTCTCGAAAAATCTGCAAAAACATTGTTAACCCAATGCGTCGTGTCAATTACTAAATTCACGCCCGTTGCTTACGCGAGAAATCCTTTGTATAGTCAGGATCATGTCATAACGAAGTAACTTTCAAAGTAAACGTAACAGGTTTTGCGAAAAGTACTTTCCTTATAGCGAAAACCAAGCTATACGATCCGGTACTGGGCGGCCAATCTAAACTTTGCCTCCTCGCGACACGATCTAAAAGATCTCACTCTTAGCCCATCGGTTCACGAACATCCGCTCTCATTCCTCCCGTTTACATCCGAGAATGAGACCGCCCCGCAAACGACTCCGCACGGGCTCTGCATCGAGCTTCTTAGGATCTGTCTCCCTCGAGTGAAAAAGAAACAACTTCCATACAAACAAAGGAAAGATTATACGAAAATGTCATTGTATAAATTACACCTAAAATGGATAAACGTTTTCAATAACCACGGGCATACTTGGCATATCAAGCTCGACAAACGCTACTTGGCTATTGTCCGATCGCGCTCCACTTCAATGCCAATTTTACAAACCGACTCGACCTTTTTGATTGCACGAAAGTGTCATGGTCTAATCCTCTACCAAATACGACCTTGGCTGTGCGGCTGAACACAACTTTCACGCCAAGCAATACATTCAACGGATAATGCAAACTTGTCGAAAATCGGCTAAGTTCTGTATTCTCGCGATTCACTATATTCCCGAAGCAAGTTGCCTACAAAATCCGACGTATAAGAGAACACTCGTACCAGAGCTCCTAAAGCCGTACGAATCTCGGAGGGTCAACACTTCACAAAGCACCATAACGAAAAACGCTTCGTTTCGGGGAAACAACTTACGCGACCTCTCGGTCCTAATTGCTCTAGCACAAATCATAAAACTACCGAACATCCAAACAGGAATGTAAGTTTTAATTGCGAATAAGAATTCGTAGGTTCAATTCCTACTGGATGCACGCCAATGGGACCCTCCATATCCGCAAAAGAACCAAAGTGTTCCTGCAAAGTATGGTTAACACAAAACCCTCGCAACATCTTCGAGCCTGCAAACGTTCCGAACACGAAACGCGGCATAAAAAAAAAAACAACTTTCGGCACTGCGAGACGTCGCAGACGCCCAGAGATTAGTTTTTCGACACAAATACCATCCTCGATAAAGTCATTTTCTTGGAAGACCAAACAGTCCGTCCGCGACTATAAAATTACGCAAAACTTCTTAACGTACGTATCCTTCGCGAAGGCGAAAATGACGTAAACATCTATCGCCTAAAACGTTTGTTGCTGATCACAACAAACTCGCAACAGTCCTAAACAAACTTAAGTTATCTCGCAGAGATAGCTCTCGAACACCCAGACACAAGGGTAATAGCGCTATAAAAGAAATCCAAACTTTTGGTCAGCACTTCCGGGCAACTTAGAAATTGTTCCCGGTGAGATGCTCGGTTCCAACCAGACGAATCATATAAGCCGAGAACCTATCGCAGATTCTAAATCGGTATGGAATCAGGTTAAAATCGCAACAGGCAAAACGAAAGCCGACTTGTCATCGCATAACCGCAATCCGAAAGTAAACCTAGGTCTTGCCCTAAACCCAGCACACTGGTCGCTAACGTCTCAAGGCATGAATCGAGATCCTAAAGGCATGTCTCTTCGTCTATATCTAAAACGCTCACTTGATTTTCTAAACATCCTAAAACGAGCAAACGAACAAGGCGATACACTAAGGGAAAAAGGAATGCGAGACGACAACTCGCGGACCTCCCTCAATATCAACTCATATTCTTCCCGCTACATTCATACGAATAAAAACACGCTCTTAAAAACGCAAACTGATTTTTAATAAAGCCGCAAAAGCGGCAGAGACTCAGAACCGCACACGGCAAGTCCGGAAACTATAACGGCCACGCTCGGCCAGACCAAACATTCTACAAGGCTAGTCTCAAGGCCGGCAAAGGTCCAGATGCCATCGACATCAATATGCTCGATAATTTTTACACAACATATAAATAGACCATAAAGGTCTTGCTAGGAAATAGGTCATACGAACCTTAACTCCGAAACGAACTACGAAAGGCTTGATCCCCTCAAAAGCGTACGTAGGCAGCCTTCACAAGGCGCGGCCCTAATCTTAAACGCTTTCCGCTCCCTGGAGAGTGGAAATATCACTTTCAACGGACCTTTCCAACCATTGATTCCGCCTAACTTAACTAAAATTGGCTAACCACTCGCAAGAACCTTACGCTAAAGGCTCAAGATTCTAGCGAGCTGGGGGCTAACTGTTGGTGTCAAAATCGGTCATAACGGAATCAATGGCAAAAAGTCTCCCAAAAAATATAAAAGAAATCGTTTTATAAAACTCAAAGAATCGATTTATAGAACTCGAAGAATCGTTTTATAAAACTCGAGAATCGTTTTATACAACTCGAGAATTGTTTTTATAACTCGAAGAATCGTTTTATAAAACTCGAAGAACCGTTTTATAAAACTCGAAGAATCGTTCTATAAAACTCGAGAATCATTTTATAAGACTCGAGAATATTTTTATAAAACTCGAAGAATCGTTTTATAAAACTCAAGAATCATTTTATAAAACTCGAAGAATCGTTTTATAAAACTTAAGAATCGTTTTATAAAACTCTAAGAATCGTTTTATAAAACTCGAGAATCCTTTTATAAAACTCGAACAATCGTCTTATAAAATTCTAGAATCGTTTAATAAAACTCGAAGCATCGTTTTATAAAATTAGAAGAATCATTTTATAAAACTCGAAGAATCGTTTTATAAAACTCGAAGAATCGTTTTATAAAACTCGAAGAATCGTTTTATAAAACTCAAGAATCGTTTTATAAAACTCGAGAATCATTTTATAAAACTCGAAGAATCGTTTTATTAAACTCAAAGAATCGTTTTACAAAACCGCGAAAAACCGAAACCGCCGTAAAACGCAAACTAGCTTCGTCCCGGCTAGTTCGCCCAACGGCGAACTAAGCAAAGCCGGCTTAGTTCGCCGGTGGGCGAACTAGCCTCGTCCCGGCAAGTTCGGCGTTGGGCGAACTAGCCCCGTCCCGGCTAGATCGCCGTTGGGCGAACTAAGGGGCGCTGACTTTGCCCCACAGGTTCTTATCGCCTAGTTCGCCCAACGGCGAACTAAGCCAAGCCGGCCTAGTTCGCCGTTGGGCGAACTAGCCTCGTCCCGACTTGTTCGCCCAACGGCGAACTAAGAGGTGCTGACTTTGCCCCACAGGTTCTCATCGCCTAGTTCGCCAAATGGCGACCTAGCCAAGCTGAACTAGCTCGCTGTACGTCTAGCCGACCATCCCGAGACTCGATCTCCCACATCCTTGATTCAAGGCATACGTCCTTCAACACGATCGTATTCCGAATCACAGTCGAAATGTCTCCCGTTTCGTCTCGATCCGTCCTATCGTTCGAGTTTTAAAATAAAAACCGTAAAACTTTGTTTTCTCGAAAATAACTCTAGCAAATCATATAAAACGGCAATGGTTAAACGAAACACCGAGTATTGCCTAAACTATACGATTTATTCGAGATTTCTCGTACAAAACGCGTTTTTAATAAAACCCCGAGTAAATCATAGAAAACGGCAACGATTAATTGAAACATCGAACATTGCTTAGCTTTACGATTAACTCGAGAAACTTATCTAAAAACGGCATCGTATCAGGAAACGATCTCATCTAAAGTCGTAAAACGGATTTATCGCAAAACGGCTTGGAAAGTCATAAAACGCGATAAAAGCCACTCGCGACTTTAAACAAAGTCCAACCCGAAGATACGAAGACGTTTTGGCGATTTACTCGTAGAAAGAAGATAAATGTCAAACTTGAAGATAAATGTCAAGTTTGAGGATAAATAGAAGATTTCTGCGGGAAAAAAGGAAATATCGAGATAAATGGAAGATTCCCATTACACTCGAATCTGGGCGAAATTGAAAGACTAAAACGCCTAGGAAGGGAGTATATAAGCAAGAGGCATAGGGCAGAAGCAAAGGGACGAATTTCAGAGCTCTCATCTAAGACTTTCACAACTTTTCTAGACTTAGAATTTTCCGCACTTAGAAACTTAGGCTTTTTCTCGACAAGTTCGGTTTCTATGACTGGCGCTGAATTACTAGACGAACTCGCCCAGGCAGTTCGATCTCTGGTCCAGCTCTACCAACTGAACTACGTTCGACTTGATCCTCGAAAGGGGTACGTAGGCAGCTTTTCATAAGGTTCAGTCCGAAATCAATCAAATCCTTTTTCTTATCTTTTTCCGTCTTTCGTTATCGAGCTGCGACTCGACTAGATTTAGGGTCTTATGTTGGCAGCTCGCTGATGGCCCTTGCGGTCGAATCCTTTATAATTCCCTGTAATAATCGCAACGCTCTTATGCGAATCGGAAATAAGATCAACATTCTCTATAAATTTGTTTTATTACGTTTTTCATATTTTCCCGCATTTATTTGGTTACTTGTCGTTGGCTTTCGCAGAGATCCGGTTCCTCTGGAAATTTAGGGTTTTTCTAAGTTTCCTTATTTAACAGAAATCGACAACTGTGAATTTCGGTTCTCACAGGTCTCAATTTATTTTGACTAAATTCGAAGCCTTCTGCGAAAAATGGAAACTACGATTGACGAAATCGACTCCAAGATATCCTCAAGGCAACGGACAAGCCGAAACCATCCTCGAAGGCCTCAAAAAACGCCTCGACGCCAAAAAAGGCAAGTGGGCCGAAGAGTTTGAGGGAGTTTTATGGTCGCACCGCACGACCCCGAGGCGAGCAACGGGCGAAACTCCTTTTGCCCTCGTATACGGAACATAATGCATGATTCCTGCAGAAGTCGAATTTGCAGGAGTACGCAGAAGGCTGCTCCCGGAAAGAGAAGAGTCAAACAACTTAATGCTTCTCGGCGAACTCGACCTGATTAATGAACGACGGGATCAGGCACTCGTCCGAATTCAAAACTATCAGCAAGCGGCCGCAAAGTACCATAACGCAAACGTACGCGGTCGCAGATTTCATGAAGGCGAAATAGTCTTACGGAAATTCTTCCAAAATACCGCTGAACGAAACGCTGGGAAATTGGGAGCCAACTTGGAAGGACCATACAAGGTCACAAAAGTAGTCCGGCCTGGAGCATACAAAATTGTAAATATGCAGGGCACCAAAATTCCCAGATCCTGGAACGCGACGCATCTCAAGAAATACTATCACTAGGCAACGCCCCCGCAAAACACTGAACTACAGATGGCTTCATCCCCTTAAAGGGTACGTAGGCATCTTGTCGCAAAACAAGACCAGCCGTTCACTTCGTTTAAAAGGGGGGGTAGGTGAGTATACGTATACTCGTATACTCCCAAAATTTCAAACTCGAAATTTCATTAAAAAAATTTAACAAACGTATCGAAAGAAAAAATGAAAACTCTGAATATAGCGAGACGTCGCCAATGTTCGGAAAACCGTTCCTCTCCAAAAACAACAAACAGTCCGTCCACGACTATAAAACACATACAGCTTCTTACGATATAATCCCTTTGCGAAGGCCTAAACTGCGTAAACATCTATCACTTACAAATAGTTTGTTGCTGATCACAACAAACTCACAACAGTCTTAAACAAACTTAAGTTATCTCGCAGAGATAGCTCTCGAACACCCGACACAAGGGTAATAGCGCTATAAAAAAAATCCAAAATTTTGGTCACTTCTTTCGGGCAAGTTAGAAATTGTTCCCGGTGAGATGCTCGGTTCCAACCAGACGAATCGTATAAGCCGAGAACATATCGCGGATTCTAAATCGGTATGGAATCAGGTTAAAATCGCAACAGGCAAAACGAAAGCCGATTTGTCATCGCACAGCCTCAATCCGAAATTAAACCTAGGTCTTGCCCTAAACCCAGCACACTGGTCGCTAACGTCTCAAGGCATGAATCGAGATCCTAAAGGCATGTCTCTTCGTCTATATCTAAACACTCACTCGATTTGCTAAACATCCTAAAACGAGCAAACGAATAAGGCGATACTCTAAGGGAAAGGAATGCGAGAGAAAATCTCGTGGACCTCCCTGAATATCAACTCGAAACAAAAAGTTTAAACGAAAAACTGATTGTTCATTAATAAAAGTTGCCGAAGCAACAAGGGATTCAAAGCCGTAAAACGCCAGTCCCGAACAAATACAAAAGCCATTCTCGACCAAACACGTAAAAACCTAATTTTTAAGTCTCCTACGAGACGACAACTTAAAATACCCTCCGCACACGGAGTCTCATCTTCATCCATCGCATCACCATCTCCGGATTGTTACTTTCATCTGCATCTGGCTGAGGGACGCTTTCGGCAGCAAAACTTGGGTCGGAGTCACTTCCTTCGAAAGGAACATCCCCTTCGGTCGCACGAGTCGCTGATCCCTCAAAACTCTTCATCTTGCGCTGAAGTCTACGCAGCTCTGAAGCCTTGGATTTCTTTGCATCCTTCTGCTTAAACAAATAAATCGCGGTCTTTCCGAGATTGCGCTCCAAGTCGCTTATCCTAGCCTCGAGGCGAGACACATCCACAGAGTGCACGTCCTCAATCACC
This sequence comes from Eruca vesicaria subsp. sativa, assembly GCA_932364175.1. NCBI lineage: Eukaryota > Viridiplantae > Streptophyta > Magnoliopsida > Brassicales > Brassicaceae > Eruca > Eruca vesicaria. The sequence goes on along the minus strand of CAKOAT010091599.1, from coordinate 34,235 downwards.
TTCATTTTCCCCTCGAGTTGAGCGGACCTCTCCTGCGACTCAGCCAACTCCTTGGCTAAACGCTCAACTTCGGACCCACACTCTTTGATCATGCCATCGATCAACGAAACAAACTAGAAAAATCAAGGTAGACGGTCAGATACGAATTAAAATTATAATCTTTTTAATCATATGCTCGCAAACTCGTACCTTGGCACAGTATTGCGACATTGAAACTAAGCTCGGCGCCTTGCTTGAAGAAGCTAAAGTCTCCGAACCCTTCGTACCTCTCTTTCTCTTGGGAGCATCGGGGTTCGGGCAGGGTCTCTTACGACCTTTGGCTGGAGCAAGTAGCGTTGCGCTAAGCGCCGAAAATCCCAAAACAATCACCCTCTTGGCCGGAGGAGGAGTCTTCAGAGTCGTAACCGGTTCGACCACGGTGAGAGACGCAACCGGTGCGACCGCGGAAGTAGCCGCAACCGGTTTGACCGCGGTATGGAACGCAACCGATTCAACGACAATGGGAACCGCAACCGTCCCGACCTAGGCCGGAACCGCTGCATTTTCGAATACAGCAAGGGGCGGAATATTGGACGGACCCGACGGTTCGATAACACCCGTCGAGGACTTCACCACCGTATCCGCCATTTCGTCCAAAATAGCCTTGACCTCTTTCGAAAGAACGGACGGGTACACCATGGGTTCGCCACTCGGCACCGTGTACTCCTCAGCATCGCTGCGATCCATCTCCTCTTGAAACAAGAGAAACTTAGAGATACGAGCATCCTGCGAATGTGCCATAGGGTTGTCACCAGCTGGAACCTCATGGTTTTGTTGATCACCTTGGGAAAAAGACATCTTGAAAGTTTTCTAGAGAGAAGTTGGAGAGAAACTTGAGAGATGAAAGGTATGAGGAGTAATGGTCCAATACTAATAGAAAAGAAGAGCTCATCCCTCGTAATAAGACAAAATGCAGCTGTAGATTCCGATTAAAGCAACTCCAGCCGCCCGCAAAAACTTTCTCCGAAACTTACGAGCTGGGGGGCTAACTGTTGGTGTCAAAAACCGTAATCTCGAAATCAACGTCTACGATAACTTCTGTAAAAGATAGAATCATTACTTTCCAGGAAATACAAAATCGTTTTGTAAAACTCGAGAAATCATTTTATAAAAATCGATAAATCGTTTTATAAAACTTGAGATATCGTTTTATAAAACTCGATAAATCGTTTTATAAAATTTGAGAAATCATTTTATAAATCCAAAAGAGATTTCCGAACAAAGGAAATCCACGGAAAACACGAAGATCATTATCTCGGAAAAACGAAACAAACGTCGATCACACAATTGTCCGAGTTAAGCACAAAACCTCGAAAAACCGAAACCGCAGTAAAACGCGAGCTAGTCCCGACATGAATAGCTCTCCGAACGGCAAGCTGGGCCAGCCAGCCTAGCTCGCCCAACGCGAGCTGGGCCAGCCAGCCTAGCTCGCCCAACGGCGAGCTAGCAGCTTCCCGGGCAGCTCGCCCAACAGCGAGCTGAATCGATCCGGTCCGGTTTGCCGTACGTCGAACCGACCATCTCGAGCCTCGATCTCCCACGTCCACGGTTCAAGGCTTACGTCCTTCGACACGATCATGTTCCGGACCACGGTCGAAATGTCTCCCGTTTCGTCTTAATCCGTCCTATTGTTCAAGTTTTACGATAAAAACCGTAAAACTTTGTTTTCTCGAAAAGAACTTGAGGAAATCGTATAAAATGGCAACGGTTAAACGAAACATCGAATATTGCCTAAACTATACGATTTATTCGAGATTTTTCGTAAAATCGTAAAAACGCGTTTTTAATAAAAACGTCGAGTGAATCGTAAAAACGGCAGCGATTAACCGAAGAAAACGAACATAGCTAAACTTTACGATTAACTCGGGGAATTTACTAAAAACGGCATCGGATCAGGAAACGATCTCATATAATGTCGCAAAACGGATTTATCGCAAAACGGCTCAGAAGGTCCTAAAACGCGATAAAAGCCCATCTCGCGGTCTTAACGAAATCTAACCCGAAGGTACGATAACGTTTTGACGATTTACCCGCAGAAGGAAGATAAATGTCAAGTTTGAAGGATAATGGCAAGTTTGAAGATAAATAGAAGATTTTTGCGAAAAAAAGGGAAAGATCAAGATAAATGGAAGATTTCCGATAAACTCGAATCTGGGAGAAATGGAAGGACCAAACCGCCAAGGAAGGGAGTATATAAGCAAGAGGTATAAGGCAGAAGAAGATGGACGAAAATCAGACCTAGAGAGGCGGCTGTTAGCTTAGGAAATTAAGACTTAGGCTTTTAGACTAGCAAGCCGGACCCTTAAAACGTTTTGATGTCTAAGCTCCGCGATTCTCTTTGTATCAGTTGTCAATCTCTTATTCAATAAAAAGCTCTCACGTAAATTCCTTATTCATTCTCTATTCTTCGTTATTGTTATTCATCCATATTCTGCTAACTTTGTTTGTTTTAGTGATTTCCGCAGAGATCCAGGATCTTGGAAAAATTGGGGTTTTCCCTAAGTTTCCATATTTGACGGAAAATTGACAGTGTTGATTTCGGTTCCCACAGCTACGCTTTCTATACACTTTTCTTTACTTCATAATTCTTGTTAGAGAGTTGGAGAGAAGAAAAAATATCCTTCAGAGATTGATTGGAACTCCATTGGAATTATTTTTAATTTCTTATTCTATTATTATTCAGACTATGACTTGTGTTTATTCTATCACGTCTGAGTAGTTCATCTTGTTAGGTTTAGGGATTTTATGAGCTTAATGTCAAACTGAATATCAATTAGGATTGCTAGAATATCTATAGATCTCTACACCAGGGTGATTTGTAATACTAGGATCTGGAGTAATTAGGATATCATGAAAGTGTGACTGATTGCTTGAACCTAGAATCATAGGACAATTGAGATGCACTAAAGTGCAGTCATTTAATGGAACCCGAATCCTGCTGGATTAGATACTTAGGCGCATATGAGAATTGGTCTAGGAATCTAGTTGAACATATTCGATTAGGTCGTTAATGCTTGTCTGAGGAAATATCGATCGACGCTCAGGCCATAGCATCGATCGATCCTCATTTCTTGTTTGCATGCGAAAGCTGGAACAAGGACTTAGACATCTGATTAGTAATTGCATTGATAGATGGATTACTTACTTATTAAAAATGAGTTTTAGAATGAATCTATAAGCTATTAGCATCTTGAATTGTAGTTTTGAATCTCTTGATTGATAAATCCCTAGGTCTAGCTATTTCTCCTTATTGCTTACAAACTCAACCAATCGAACAACTACCTTGTTCACATTGCTTTTATTTACTGTTTTATAAACTGTTTACCTACCTTAACTTTGATTTCTATAGTCTATTGTGAGCCCCTGCTCTCTGTGGATTCGATCCCTAAGTACTACAATTTGACCTCTTTTGATGAGAGTAAAATCGCTCCTTGGGGTAATTTGAGTGATATCATTCAGCTCGCTAACAGGCGAGCTAGTCAGGCATGTCCAGCTCGCGTTTTGGCGATCTGGACTGGACGGTTCAGCTCGCCAACATGTGAGCTGGTCAGGGATGGCCAGCTCGCCTGTTGGCGAGATGGACCGGATGGTTCAGCTCGCCAACAGATGAGCTGGTTGGCAAGGCCAGCTCGCCTGTTGGCGAGCTCGACTGGTTGGTTCAGCTCGCCAACAAGCGAGCTGGTCAAGCACGGCCAGCTCGCCTGTTGGCGAACTGGTCGGTTGTTTGGTCTTGATTATTTCTCGCTTTCTCTGACCCGAGATCCTCTCGGAAAATGTATGGAGAAGTAATCGCTGACGTTTGATTCTGAGATTATCGTTTTGGGGAGTTTGGACGTTATGGCTGTTCTTTGCTAGTTTGGCCAATTGGACAATCGCGGATTTTTTTATTCGATTTTCCGATGATCCCCAAGATAACGATTGTTAAGTTTGCGAAATTCCTTTGTTCGCAAAGTCCTTAGATTTCTTCTGACGCTTTTTCGTATTTCTAAAACCCATTCTTAACTCTGCAGAAAGTTTTGGTCGTTGATTCCGTCGTGACCGATTTTGACCCCAACAAGGAGGTCTTTTGGATTATTTCATACTTTGATACGAGTTTTCCGTAACTTCGTATCTCCGTAGAAAGTCTACAGTTTTTCGTATGCTTTTTCCGGGACTTTTAGCCATTGATTCCGTCGTGACTGATTTTCACCCCAACATTTTTCATTGATTTCAGATTAAAAAAAACGTTAACAGTGAAAGCATTGTAGCGTCGATCAACACTGTAGCAGCCCGTCGATCGACACTGTAGCAGTTCTGTCAAGCGACACAGTAGCTACGTTACTGTAGCAGTTACTGTTCATAAAAATTTACTTTTTATTATTATTTTCTATTTGTGTTTTATTTCTTTCAGATCCAAGGAGATGAGTTTGCACGAAGATCGACGATGGCTGCGCAACATCGATCGAAAGAGCATCAAGAGTATCAATCGCCATTTCACTGTGTTGGTTGACTCTCACATCAAAGGCAAGTATGCCCTTTTTCCTTGTTAAATTTAGTACTTATGATTTATTCTCTCAATTTTCTTGGACTGTATAACACTAGCGATAGTTTTGGGAGGTTCAACTAATATTATGTTTTATTTTGAGTTTTATGTCTAAAATCCAAGGAGATAAATTACCTTCTTATCGACCGACGAGGCACAGTCGATATCGATCGACACAACATCACCTGCAACGATCGCTTCATCCATTTTCACATCGATCGATCCATTTGCAAGGAAGAACGATAAACCTGACCAGAAACAGTATTAATCGATGTGCAAGAACGATAAACCTGACCAGGAACAGTATTAATCGATGTGCAAGAACGATAAACCTGACCACACTCAATTGAACAAGGAAGAACGATAAACGTGACCGCAAATAGTAAATTTTTTTTTAAATGAACAGTAACTGCTACAGTAAGGTAGCTATAGTGTCGCCCGACAGGACTGCTACAGTGTCGATCGATAGGAATGCTATAGTGTCGATCGCTACTACAGTGCCTCTGCTACAGTGTTTTTAATGTTCATGTTTTTTTAGCTGAAATCAATGAAAAACAAAAATCAATAAATGAAAATAAACCAAATTTAAAAGAAACCTAACAGTGGGTTACCTCCCACTCAGTGCTTACTTTAGTTATTAGCTTGACTTCTGGAGATATCTGATTCAGTCCGGATGAGGATGAGGATGAGAACTCGCTCCAAAACAAGTCTCGATGCCTACTCTCTGAAGCTTTATCATTCTTGTGTGAAAGCTTCCTCTATAGACTCTTCTCCTTTGTCTATCTTCTCAGCAATAAAGAGTGCTTTAAGCTTTGCAAATGCTTGTGAAAAATATCTATTGCGCACTCTGGATTTCCTGACACCATCTGAGAAGTGAGGAGTGAATGATAACTGAGGATATCCCTTGATCATTTTCCTCTTCTTCCAATTCCTCCTCTTCTTCCCCACAGACTTGTCTGCTTCTGTATCTGCGTGCTGAGATACCCAAAGGATGTCGATCGACAATGAAGTGGTTGGGTCGACCGATGGTTTCTTACCGGTGTCAATCGATGGTATCTGGTCTACGTCGATTGATGCTTCTTATGTTGAACCTTTGTTACTTTACTTCTACATCTCAATCCTCTCTGAGAAACTTTTATGTGTTGATTATCATCCAAGACCCTGATGTAGGAACCTGATTGCGCACTTCTATTTGGTGGGATAGGAAAATCAATATCTAATATTGCGCAAGGAATCACAGTCTTCCTAGGATCATGTATCCTTTTCACTCGTTTGTGAAACCCGACAGCTTCTTCTGTGCAGATAGGTGGTCTCTGATGTTTAAGAACAACATGGTTCGAGGTTTCAGACTTGTTCATTCTCTCTTCAATCGATTCCATCTCAACTATGTATCCTGGTAACTCATTCAACCATGGGTGTTGATCAATGCAGTCAAGAGGTAGTTGATGGATGACATTGGGCGGGTATCGATCGATTCCATTAGGTTGGTATCGATCGATGCAATCCTTTGACAAAGTCTCGGGATCCTTTCCCACAGTATTCCCTTCATCATCAAGCTTCCGCTCAAGCCATTTTTCCAACTCCAAAAAGTCTCCTAAAGTGACTTCTCTATCATAATCCAGATACTCAAGCTTTTCTCCCTCCTCTAACTCCAAGATTTCTTCTACCTCCAAGGAATTATCCATGGTGGTTTCTCTGTTTACATCTGAGGTAAGATTACAGCTTGATCCATCTGCGCTCTCCTGTGTCGAGTCCGTGTCCTGAGGAAAACTCGAACTTTAGGAATATATGTCAATCTGGAACATGGGTTTTGTCGATCGATGCTGAGATATTTCTATTGATCCTTTCTGAGGTAACACCAGTGATCAATTCTGAGTTAGTGTTTATCGATCGATAGTGGGATCGAGTCTCCAATACCAGTATATTCTACTCTGCTCAGCTCTCCAGATCTATGATACTTATTACACATTTCTAGAAAGTACTCGAAAAAGTGGCTTGGAATCTCATCGTCTCTACTTATTCCCCCACATGGCATAGATCGTGTCTGACTTATCGTTGATCTCTTTTTCTCGAGCTGCTGCGACTTCATCAAAAAATTTGTTGAGGAAGGCGGTTTTAATGTCTTCCCAACAGGTTAAGGATCTTGGCTGCAACTGATTGAACCAGCTAAATGCATTTCCATATAAAGAATAAGGGGAAAATCTTGCAGATAATGTGGTCTACAGATACTTCATTCTACTCGCTTGCCAAGGCGAGCTCCTCAAGTTCCTTGATATGGTCTCTAGGATCTTCATGAGGAAGACCTTGGAAAGAGTCCTCACTTCCCCAGTCATACCACTGACGGTTCAGCTCAAAAGTATCCATCTCTGCAACAGAAATCACATCAGGGATCACAGCACCCTGTGCGTTAATCAACTCTCCTGAGCTGTTGCGAGGTCGACCTTCTTTGTCTCTTCACATCCCATTTTCATCAACTTTAAGTATGAGCACTTCAACCTTCTTCTCTACGCAGATGGCCTCTATCGAGACTTGATGAATAGTGTTCGGAGGAACAGTATCGATCGACATCATACTATCAGTGTTGATCGATGATAGGAGCATGGTATCGATCAATTTTGATGTTATAGTATCGATCGATTTGGAGGTTGTATCATCAATACCGTTTTCTTCTACTCTACTCGGCCCTCCATATCCATGTTGTTCATCATCCTCTACCATATGTCTCATCATTGACCCCATCATGATCTTTAAATATTCTGGAGTAGTGGAGTGTCATAAAGAAATCTGTTGAAAAAGACTCTCAAGATATCAATCCAGGTCTTTAGGGATTCTGGTTGCAATTCCTTGAACCAACATGCCGCTTCTCCAGCAAGGGTGTATGGGAAGAGTTTGCAGAAGTGGTGGTCTTCAAGAACTTCATTAAAGAGAGACCAGACCATTTCTTCAAACATGTTGATATGATCCAGTGGTTTCCGTCAGGAAGGCCCTAAAAGGGACGCTGACTCATAAGAGTGATATACATCGGTTCCAGCTCAAAGTTAACCTTCTCTATCCTTCCGCGAGTAGTGTCGATCGACGTTGAAAAGTTGGTGGCAATCGACAGAAGGTGAAAGGTGTCGATCGACACAGAATGAAATGTGTCGATCAAGGGAGTGTAGACAACATCGGGGTAAACAGTGTCGGTCGACATGGAAAGAATTGTGTCGATCGATTTCGGGAGATTAGTATCGGTCGACACGGAAAGAATTGTGTCGATCGACATCTGGAGGACAGTATCGGTCGACACGGTGTGTATTGTGTCGATCGATTTCGGGAGAACAAAGTTTAAGTAGTCTGGCAAGGAAAAAATTATTTCTTCACGTTTATTCAGGGTGGAATGTATTGAAACAGGAATTTTGGTGCCATGTTTATTTTCAGTTTGGCTAATTGTATTATATAATTGACTTATTGGTTCTATTTGGACTACTTCCTCATCAACAAGTGTGGTAAGCAAAGATGTACCTGCTTCCAGCTGGCCGTTGTCGATCGATTTTTTTGACTGTGTGTCGGTCGATTTCATGGTATTTGTATCGATCGACGTTGAAGTGTTGGTGTCAATCAATAACTCGCTTCTCTTCTCTAGTGATCGCTGCTTGGAGGGTGTCGACTGCTCTCTTAGACTTATGGATCACGCGTTCTAAATCTAGTGGCTCTACTAGCAAGAGCTTTATTCCTTGTTGCTTCTGGTACTCATAAGAATGTACCTGAAAGACAAGAAATTTTTTTATGAGGTTTTGTAACAAAAGTAAAACCTAGACTAAATCTAACTAAATAAGATCTAATGGCGATCAAATCTCCCCGAAAAATGTGCCAAAATTTGATATCACTCAAATTACCCTAAAGATTGTATTACTCTCTCAAATAAGAGGTCCGGTTGTAGAACTTATGGATCGAATCACGAGGAGTTATGGAACCAATTAAATCTAAGAAGTTATTAATAATCTAGGCAAGTGAATAATAAAACAGTAAATAATAATAAGCAAGCAATAAAACATTAAAGGAGATGAACAAGACAATGTTCAGCTTGGCAATGGGGTTGTTTGGTGGAAGGATGGTTGCTAGAACTAGAGTTTCTATTCAGGTATTGGAGATTATAATCCTATAGGTGTTGTTCAGTTGCTTGCGAGGTATAGAGCATTAACTATTTTAATCAACAAATCTATTAAACTTTCATTTGAATAAATAAGTCTAATGACTGGAAGATCGCAATGGACAGTGTCGAGCGATTTTTCGGTCGGAATATCGGTCGATACACTCATCATCGATCGATTTCATGTCGGAGTATCGATCGATGAGTCCGGTCAAGCATTACACGCAAGTTAACAAAGGCTCACTAAAGATTTCTAAATCAAACTATCGCAACGAGAAATCCTATAGTTGGGGCTAATCCTTCTAACCTATTTGAACTCTAAACCTAACAGGCGGATCTACTCTAACATGAAGTTTGTCACAGAAATCATGAAAAAAATAGATGAATAGAATAGAACATATATAAAATATAAAAAACAAAAACAAAGAACCAAAGGAGTTCCAGGAGGACTCTGAAGGAGTTCCTCCCTTCTCTCCTAGAACTAAGAACAAGACAAGTAAAAGAGCGTTGCCGTCAACAATGGCTTGCAAATAACATAAATAGGGTTTCTGGTCGTCCAAGGGCATTCTGGTAATTTGTGGAAACTCCTGGGCCAAAATAAGTCATAAAACATGCTCGGCCCGATTTCTGGGATCTCCATCGATCGACACATGTAGTGTTGCATCGATCGATTCTTCTATATCTTCTCGACAGCTTCTAATCACGAGGCAGACTGACCACTCTTCAGAAAAACAAGCATAACTTCTTCTACAGGGTGCTGATTGACCTCAAACCGGTTGCACTGGAAAGCTAACTCAAAGCTATATCTTTTGTCAAAATATTGGCGAAATATAACAGTGTAAAGTTCTCCATCCATAGATAAACATCTGATGCGTCTGTGCAGTCCTGCACTCAAAAGACTCCAAAAGACACCAAAATCACCATATTTCTCCAGAACATACCTGAACCTGTAAATACTCTAAAAAGACTCCAAACATAATAAAATAAACTTACAAAATTATATACCATGGGTAATAATGGGTAAAATCCATGGTATATCAATTTTCATATGTTAATCTCGTCTTGACCGTTTTTGACCCCAACAGTTAGCCCCCCAGCTTGTTAGGACCATGATCCGTAACTCCCCTCCTTCTAGCGCCAAAATGTGGGAACCGAAATTCACACCGTTGATTTCCGTTTAAATAAGGAAACTAGTAAAACCCTAATTTTCCAAAGGTCCCGAATTTCTGCTATACCACACGCCAAGCAATCAGAATACGAAAAACAACAAGGAAAGAAAATAAGAAATCGTAGAAAGAGCAAAAGGAGTCTTATTCCAAATCTGTGTTTGAGCGTTACAACAAGGTAGAAGCCTTGGCTGCAAGAGCTCTCGGCGAGACTCCTAGTTCCAACAACCTAAGACTTCAAAACCTAGTTGAGTCGCAACTCGAAATAACAAAAACATAAAGTTGCCTAAATTTTCTAAGTGCTAAGTTTTCTCTGAAAAGTTTCTCTTTTTGCCTCTCTTCTAGTGCTCCTTACATACTCCCTCCAAGGTCGGTTTAAGCTTTCCCGAAGTACCCTTTGGCCGACTTAAGAATCCACTGAAAATATTCCATTTTTCCCGATCTTCATAATTATCTGCGTAAACTTGAGATTTATCTTTGAAAATTTAACATTTATCCTCTTTTGCAGATAAAATGTAAATTTTCGTAATACTGACAGGCTTTTGTCGAATCAAAATTGTAAGTGTGTTCTTAGTCTCGTTTTAGACCTCTTCGGGCCATCCTTTGGACTTATAACATTTACTACGATTTTAAAACGAGTTATCATAATTTTTATCGTTAAGTCGTGACGATAACCATATTTAGAATTTGAACGAGGGTCAGTATAGCCGTGGTTCATGAGAGGTTGTATCGAGGTTTAGACAAGAAGGCTTGAATTGGTGTTGTACCGAGAGTTTTGGGTTGGATTGATGTTCTGAAATGGTCCACTCGACGATCGTCGAGTGGCTTGTTCAAACTGACCACTCGACAATCAGCGAGTGGCTTGTTCAAACCGTCCACTCGAAGATCACCGAGTGGCTCGGTTTGAGCCAACCACTCAACGATCCTCGAGTGGTTCGATGAACGAACTAGTCAACAACCGTCAAGTGGCTCGGTTTGAGCCGACCACTTGACGATCGTCAAGTGTTTTGGTTAGACCATCGACTCAATGATCGTCGAATGGTTCATTAATAAGACTACCCGACAAACGTCGAGTGGCCGAGTCGGGATATCCGTTCGATGATCGGTAAGTGTCTTGGTACTTTGATGGTTTGTTTACTTAGGTTCTGTTGATACTTCTTTCGTAAAAAATCTGTGTTGGTAATTTTACGAAAGCTATATTTTTTTAACTATCTTTCGGAAACATAATTTTCGAGGATTTTCAGATGTTAATTCCGCCGTGACCGTTTTTGACCCCAACAGTTAGCCCCCCAGCTCATTAGGACCATGATCCCTAACCCTCCTCCTTCTAGCACCAAGCTGTGGGAACCGAAATTCACACTGTCGATTCCGGTTTAAATAAGGAAACTATGAAAACCCTTATTGCCCAGAGGTCCCGAATTTCTGCTAAACCACACGCCAATCAATCAGAATACGAAAAACGACAAGGAAAGAAAATAAGAAATCGTAAAAGGAGAAAAATGAGTCTTATTCTGAATCCGTGTTTGAGCGTTTCAACAAGGTAGAAGCCTTGGCCGCAAGAGCTGTCGGCGAGATTCCGAAATGGATTGATGTTCCGAAATGGTCTTATTCAGGTTGGATTGATGTTCCGAAATGGTCCACTCGACGATCGTCGAGTAGTTAGTTCGAGCTGACCACTCGACAATTGTCGAGTGTCTTTTTCAAGCCGACAACTCGACGATCGTCGAGTGATTTGGTTAGACATCAACTCGATGATCGTCGAGTGGTTCTTTAATCAGACTACTCGATGAATGTCGAGTGCCAGAGTTGGGATATCCGTTCGATGATCGTCAAGTGGCTTGGTACTTCGATGGTTTGTTTACTTAGGTTCTGTGGATACTTCTTTCGTAAAAATTTCGTGTTGGTAATTTTTACGAAAGTTATATTTTTTAACTATGTTTTTGGAAACATAAATTCCGAGGAATTTCAGATGTTAATTCCGTCGTGACCATTTTTGACCCCAACAGTTAGCCCCTCAGCTCGTTAGGACCATGCATCGTTGGATCCTAGCGTGCGGTTAGGCATGTTTGGCATGTTTAGGCGATTTGTGTTGAATTAACACCCGAAGGTCCGAGGTTGAATACTGAATTTTTGTGTCTGTAAGTAGATGAGGTGATTTTTCTCAAACCCCACACCTCTCACTTTCACAAAGGTTCTTTTGAAAGAAAGTTCCCTCTCTCCCATTCTCATTTATCCTTCTCCTTTTTTTTTTAGAAGTTTCAAAAAGTTTCAGAGAGATGTCATCTCTGAAGAAAGTTTCTCGGAAATCTACCCCACGTAGCTCTATGTCTGAGGGCGTTTGTGATGATTAGCTTCTTGTTCTGAAGGCTGAGTTCGAGCCCCACTCGATCACTCGCGCAGAAGGTGAAGCGTTGATGTCTGCTCAAATGTTTATCCTAAGGAGCAACTTACTTTGTCAAATAAGAGATTTATTGCATTACTCAGGGATCGAATCCACAAGGAGCTAGGTAGCCTATTAAATCTAGTCAATCAATAACCTAGGCATATATAAATAGTAAAAGCAGTAAACAAGTAAACAGGAAATATTCCAAATAATCAGGATAATTACTTAATCGAGAATGGAATAAAGGCTTTTGAAACTAAAATAGAAAGAGCGCTAGACTTAGGGTTTTTATTCAGGCATTTGGGATTATAATCCTATAGGAGCTATTCCGCTGTTTGCAAGGTATTATAGAGCATTAACTATCTTAATCAACAAATCTATTAAACTCTCGTTTGAATAAATAAGTCTAATGACTGGAAGGTCTTACTTGATAGTTTCGAGCGATTATTCAGTCAGAGTATCAATCGGTACACTATACTCATCATCTATCGATTTCATGTCGGAATATCGATCGATGAGTCCGGTCAAGCATTACACGCAAGTGAACAAAGACTCACTAAAGACTTCTAGATCAAACTGTCGCTGTATTTTTAACAAACCTAACTTAATAAGGATGTATTAAGTATTATCAGAATTGCTTAAATGTCTCTAATCCAACCTAAGTAATCCAAGATTCAATGTGTCTAGTTAGCTACTATAGAACATGAGCATTAAGAACATCCTATTAATGAATACCACAAAAAAAACAATCCTATAGTTGGGGCTAATCCTTCTAACCAATTTAAACCCTAAAACTAACAAGTTGACTACTCAGACATAGCTAAGCAATTCATAGCACATATAGATAACTAAAACTGCATATTATCGATAGATATATAGAAAACAGTGGAGTTCCAATCACAAATCTCTCTGATGATCTTATCTCCAAACTATAAACCCTTAAACTTTGTTGTTAAAAGAATACAAAAAAGTTTTCTCTCTGTGCCTCTAACACTTTGGCAGGTAAATAAACTTAGGTTAAAACTTGTCAGGGGTAAAATCGTCATTTAGTGATGATTGAGCTTCAAGTCAACTTGTCTTGCGAATCGGCCTCTGTGTCTTGTTAATCGATCGATCATGCAAGGTGCATGTCAATCGACTCGAGTCGCTCCGTGTCGACCTAATAGTCGATTCCAAATCGAACGTTTCTTCCAATTCTATCTTTTGTATTCTTTTCACAGCAAAGTTTTGGTTCATTCAAACAATCTAAGCAAGTGTGAATAGCTGGTTGGTTGATCCACTTTAGCATGTTTAGTACTATTTGTAATCATAAAGTCTAGAATGGTGCGAAAAAGTGGTTAGATAACAAGTATGAATCAAATACGATCGTTATCCCTTTTCTTGAGCTAAATAAAAATAGTTTTGAAAACAAATTTTTATAAGATTCAAAGAAAATAAAACATCAGCAAACCTCCCCCCCCCAGACTTAAATTACAATGTCCCAGTGTAAAGAAAATCAGAGTTATGGCGAAGAAAAGAAATCATAAGTACTCAATGTAACAAAGAAGAAAAATGAACATGACCGGACTAAATAATCGAGCGATGTGAAGTAGAGTACATCGATCATTGCAGGTGGAAGAATTGTTCGATTTAGAGAGTATAAGTGCTAAGTTTTATGTGTGATGAGAGCTCTGAAAAATAGTTTCCAATACTCTAAGAGTGAAGTTTTATGTGTGATGAGAGCTCTGAAAAATCATCCATGTTCTTTTCCTTGACCTTCTGCTTATATACTACTTCTCTAGGCGGTTGGTCTTTCCTTTTCCGCCCTGATTTGCGATTATCGAAAATCTTCTATTTATCTCGATCTTTCCATTTTTGTTCGGAAAACTTCTATTTTATCTTCAAACTTGATATTTTCCTACTCCTGCGAATAATGAGTAAACCGTCATCATATCTTTGGGCTAGATCTTGTCTAAAGTTGTGAATAGGCCTTTATCGCGTTTTAGGACTTTCTGAGCCATTTTGGGATTTAACCGTTTTACGACTTCAGGTGAGATCGTTTCCTGATACAATGTTGTTTTTATAAAACATCTTGAGTTAATCATATAGTTTGACGATGTTTGGTGTTTTGTTTAACCTTTTCCGTTTTATACGATTTACTCGAGGTTTTACGAGAAAACAAGTCTTTAGTGGTTTTTTATAAAATTTCTCGAGTCAATCGTATAGTTCGGCAATGTTCGGTGTTTTGTTTAACGGTTGCCGTTTTATACGATTTACTCGAGGTTTTATGAGAAAACAAACCTTTTACGGTTTTTATCATAAAACTCCAATGTTAAGACAGATTGAGACGAAACGAGAGATGTTCCGATCACGGTTCAGAGTACGATCGAGTCGAGGGGCAATAGATGGTTTGGTTCAGCTCCCCAAAAAGCGAGCTAGTCGAGCACGGCCAGATCGCCTGTTAGCAAGCTGCACGGGACATTTCAGCTCGCCAATAGGCGAGCTGGTCAAGCATGGGTAGCTCGCCTGTTGGCGAGCTGGACTAGACGGTTAAGCTTGCCAACATGCGAGCTGGTCAGGGATGGCCAGATCGCCTGTTGGTGAGCTGGACGAGTAAGTTCAGCTAGCCAACAGGCGAGCTGGTCAGTTGTTCGGTCTTGATTGTTTCTCACTTTCCTTGATCGTGGATTGTTTTATTCGATTTTCCGATGATCTCCAAGATGATGATTGTTAAGTTTGCGGAATTCCTTTGTTCGGAAAGTCCTTAGATTTCTTCTCGAAGCTTTTTCGTATTTCTAAAACCTATTCTTAACTTTTCGGAAAGTTTTGGTCGTTGAATCTTTCATAACCGATTTTGTCCCAAACAGTTAGCCCCCACCTTGTAAAAATCATAGAGTTCTTGCGACCGGTTTGAACTTGTTTTAGCCCCCCCCCAGCCCGATGAACTCCAAGATGACGATTGTTAAGTTTGTGGAATTCCTTTGTTCGGAAAGTCCTTAAATTTCTTCTCGAAGCTTTTTCGTATTTCTAAAACTTATTCTTAACTTTGCGGAAAGTTTTGGTCGTTGAATCTGTCGTAACCGATTTTGACCCCAACAGTTAGCCCCCTAGCCCGTAAGAATCATAGAGTTCTTGCGAGCGGTTTGAACTTGTTTGGAAAGTTTGGTAGAATTAGGCAGAACTTTAACGACCAAAAGTCTAAAGGTGAATAGTAGAAAGTTTGTTATAAATATGTGGAGTACATTTTCATATTCTTTACTCACTTCTTTCCACATAAATTTTGCCTAAGGTAAAGAAAGTCTCTCTCTCTTTCTTTGGATCTTTCCATACTTGTTTGTTAAGCATGTCTACCGTAGGGAGAGTTTCAGAATGTGCCCATCCTTCCATTTTCCATCCAAGCGATCTTAAGTGTTCCAGTGGTAATGTACTTTCTGCACCGGTATTTTTAAGATTTACCGCATATAAAGAAAAGGTCGAGAAGTATTTGGAAGCTGTGTGTGTTGCCGAGGTCCCCAAGGCTAACTTCTGGGTTCCTTCGAGGCGTATATCAATGAAGAGACAAAAAGGTCCGAGCCAGAGTACCGTTCGTTCCCTCGACGTTATGCGGAGTTCTCGAATGATCCCAGATTCGGTGCAGTTTCGCCTTCCCGAATGTGGTCAAGATGCCAACCATCCGCCTCCGAGTTACTTTACATTCTATGAGGCTTTTTTGTACAGTTGCCAACTGTGGTTTCCCATCCTGCGGGTCATAATTGAACTCTTGGATCGGCTTGGGCTGTCGATCAGCCAACTTTGCGTCTCCGGATTACAGCATCTTGTCAGAATTTTGGTGATGGGTTACGAGCGCGGTATGGCCGTTAGTGCAGATTATCTCAAATCTATGCTGTCATTCAAGCGCGCGAGCGATGGTTATTATGATATATCTCCGCGGGCGAAGATGTCGATCATTGAGAAGTTTTCCTCGAATGGTCACAATTGGGAGAGAAGAGCTGCATCCCCATGTTCAGGACTGAATGGGGAGAAAAGGGTATATAGATTGTACGGTTTTTTCTGGGTACATTTTTTTTTAATTCTAACTTTGTGTTCGGTTTGTGTTTTGCAGCGTCCGGCCTTGTTACTCCGAAACTCGAGGATCTCAAACAGGTCAAGAGCCTTCTCCTTGGTGGTCCGTTTTATTGGGGACACTTGTCTCCAAAAAGAATTCGTCGCACCGTTGCCTTTCACCTTTCTCATTTTCAGCAGAGTGAGCTCGTTGAAGTAGAGTCGGATCCAGGAATGGACAACGTTCCGAGGGAGAGGTCAAGATCTTCGCAGGATAAAGGTGCTCCGGTCGACATAGGACAGTGGTTCGATGGCTTTCAAGAAGGTCAAACCATCGATGATGCAGAAATCGATATCCTGGATTACATCGATTTCTCGGTTCCTTCGTCCGATGTTGGACCATCTAAGACGACGTTTGCGAAAGCATCGAGATTCGTTAACAAGGTTTGTTACCCTTTGTCGATTATTGCGATTACTCTTGCGTGTGATCAGATTATAATAGAAATGTTTCTTCTATTTGTAGGGTTTTTGTTTTATGAACGAGGCTGTGCTGCGAGTAATGCGGGATTCGTAAGGCCGAGTCTAGAGCTGAGGCGGCCAAAAAAGAGGCTGCTCGTTTCAAAGAAGAGATCGATTCTAACTTCTTTCGTGCTCAAGATTGAGTCGAAAGGGACGTTTCCCGCATGAGGGAAGAGCACGAGGCCAATTCTCGCCGTGTTACGGAGCTTTCTGAGAAAAAAATTTGTCGTGCTCGCGGAGAGGGAAAGAGAGCGGTCGCTGAGGAGATGAAGTTTCGCCGTGAACAATTTGCGACCTAATATTTGGGGGTCAAATATGTGCAAAGAATCAACGGCAACTATTGTGAGTGTCGCGGTGTGGTTGGCGGGTTACACCTTACTCAACTCACGGACTACTCGTATGAGAGGGAGTATGCCAAGCAAAAGGCGCGCTTGGATAGGAAAGAGAAAAAGCAATCCAAGCTCCTTGACCTCGAGGTGCGAATGTGGGCGCAGTCGGACCTGATTGTGGTGTCGCCAGATTCGGTTGAAGTTGGCACGAAAATCCCAGACGAAGGTAGCGAGGTCGATCAGCCGGGGGATGATGCAAATGCTGGCCAATATTCGGCGTTCGGGTTTTATGGATCTGATGATTGATGTTTTTGTCGTTTGTTGTAGTGTAATCGTTTGCAGTATTTTTATCGGGACTGGCCATTGGTGGCTTTGAATCCCTGCCGTTGGGGGGCGTGTAATGGACGATGTTTATATAGTGAATTTTTCTAAGTATTAAATCTGTTTTTTTGTTTAAGTGTAAAGGGAAGAATACGAGTTGGCGTCTCGTACCTAACTCTTTGTGTAGATCGTCCTATTCGTTTGCTTGCATCGGAATGTTTCGATTTTTGCAAGCGTTTAGATGTGGACGAAGAGACATGCCTTTAGGATCTCAATTCATGCCTTGAGACGTTAGCGACCAGTGTGCTGGGTTTAGGGCAAGACTTAGGTTTACTTTCGGTTTTAAGGCTATGCGATGATTAGTCGGCTTTCGTTTTGCCTGTTGCGATTTTAACCTGATTTTGTACTGATGGGTTCTCGGCTTATACGACTTGTATGGTCGAAATCGAGCATCCCCGAAGGTGCTGACCAAAATTTTTGATTTCTTTTATAGCGCGTTATTTTATCATAATCGGATGTATAAGGACTAGTGGGTCGTATGCGTTTGTTTAAGACGGCAGATGTGCTCGGCGGGGCCAATCAACGAGCGTTCATGATTTTATAGTCGCGGATGGACTTACGAATATTTCTCTATAACTTTAGGCGACGTCTCGCCGGTTTTTTTATTTGAAATATTGGTGTTGACACGAAGTATACGTTTTTGGTCGATGCGACCAAGTGTATATTTTTCTTACTGCGGAAACAGTTTCCGAAAGTGTTCGGAATTTGAGTTTGTTTTTGGATTATGTTTTTCGATAAAGGGGAGATTTTGCGATATTCTAACTTTGTCTTTACTGAATTGTTTCGAAAATGTCGAGTACAAAGCGAATCTTATATATTAAAACAGAAGTCACAACTTTGATTCATGTGTGATTTTTTTAGAAAATGGACTATTCCTTAGAAAAATAATCAAATGTTACAAATCTAATGATAATATCTTTAAGTATCTTTATCTTTCTATTTAAAATAGAAATGAAATAAATCCAACAAAATCTTTTTGACATCTTTTTAAATTTTATTTCCTTAAATCATTGAATTTAAATTCTAATTACCATAAAATATCATTAAAATTATTATTTTATTTATAAATGAAAATTTAAAATTATCTAAAATATTTTTAGTTATATTTTAATGAGAATTATAATATAAATTAATGGAGTTTCAAAAACACTTATTTACAAAATTAAAATAGATTATGTTAGAAAAAAATAAAATTCAATTTCAAATATACAAAATAATATATTATATATTTATCTATCTATACTATTAAAAAGAAGTAAATATAAAACTTTGATAGTATTGTAAAAATTTAAATATATGATTTACATTTAATTATATATATATTTTATAAGTTTATAATTTTGTTGTTTAAGTTTCTTATTCGTCATTATTAATATATACTCCCTCCGTTTCAATTTAGTTGTCATTCTAGGTTTTTGCACACAGATTAAGGAAATATTTAGTTTTACATATTTTCAAGATAAAAACACAATTACCTATACACCTAATCACTTTTCAACCAATAAAAAAATACAATATTATAAAAAACTAATAAATTTTGCCTCGAAACTCTAAAACAACACTTAATTTGTGACAAAAAAATAAGCCTAGAATGACAAATATTATGAAACGGAGGGAGTAGTATTTGTTTTAAATATTTTAATTTATATTCTTATGGATTGTTATTACTTATTAATATATTTTGGATTTTGATACATAAATTATAATCTGAAATAATCAAATATATAGTATTTTAATATAAATTTTTAGTTTCTACAATTTGCATACAATACATTTATTTAGATATACTATAGTTAAATATTTGTTAATGATAATTTATATTTTCATGTTGTGTTTAAAAATGATACTTTGACATTTATTACTTAAGTATTTTGTAAAATTTTATAAATAAATATATTTTTATTGATATATTTTTTATTAATTATAAATAGATAAAAAACCCGCACGGTTGTGCGGGTCAAGATCTAGTATATTTTATTAAAATATATGAGAGTATACGAATACTCGTATACGCACCCACTCACACCCCATGTTTTAGAGAGAGGGATAGCTGAACTCGTCTTTAGGCGATCTGCCTACGTATCCCTTTCGGGCACCAAGCCATCTCGTAGTTCTGGTTGTTGGTGCGAGTATGTTTACTCGGCTATTGTACACACATTGATCGCTTTAATCGCTGGATCAATGTCTTTCCGGGTTTTTCTCCTCCGATTGGGCAAGCGATGGGTTCGGAAGCTTGTTGCTTCTCAACCATTGCCGATTCGGGGTCATTTTCCGCGGTTGGCAGAGTTGATTTTGCCCATTTTGGTTTTACGATGGTGATCGCCATTTGCCTTAGCTTATGTTCCACTAAAAACAGGATCACGACTGTTTTTAGCATCCCCAAATTGCTGCGACTCCCGTAGGGACTGCCTAAGTGATACGTCGATGGGACTGCCTTCATGGCGTTTACCAAGGCATACCCATGATTACATTGTAGATGTTTGGTCGATCGACGACTGCGAAAGTAACGATTTTGGTCACTTCTTTTGCGGTCACCGGGAGTCAGAATGATCCTAGAGTCATAGCCGTTTAGCCGGAGAAACTGGTCAACGGATTTGGTATTGGTTCGATCTCCGTTAATCTGATTCCCATTCGCGTCAAAGTGTCGCGGAAGATCACGTTGACAGTGCTTCCGGTATCAACGAGTACTCGAGCAACCTCTAAATCGCTTATGATTAGGTCGATGACGAGAGGGTCAGCGTGCGGGTGGCTTATTCCGGAAGTTTCCGCTTCCTCGAAGGCGATTATTCCTCTCGGAGTATCATCCGACGGTGTCAAACAGCTTGAACCTGTCTCGGCTTTTCGTCAATAGGACTGGATGGACGAGATGGTATCGCAGTAGTATTGCGATTCGCCGATGATCATGTTGACCTTTTGGCGGTTAGCATCGTTCCCTTTCTCGTCTTGTCTTTGTCCGCGTTTCTCGCCCGTTTGGTTCCAAGGCAAATTTTCTGCCTGCGAGTTCCTATTGATTTTTGGGGGGCGGTCTGAATCGCGGATGAGGTCCTTTACGCTGGATACTTCGGAGAGTTCTCCCGCGAGCATTTTTGCGGCTAATCTTGCGCCGAGAACTTTGCAGTTCACGGTTGAATGGCCGCGGGTCTGGTGGAAGTCGCAGAAGGCGTTCTCGTCGTAACTCAAATTCCTGGTCCACCTATTCCATGTAGTTCGTCCTTGCTCCGATCCAGAATTGATGGCGTAGTTATGCAACCCTGAAGATCATGTCCCTCGTGATGGACGTACTTGTCGTTACGAGGGTTTTTCTTTATCGAAATGGAGATGCTAAATTGATGCTTCCTGGACAAGTGACAAAAAGGTTGTGGGCTAGGGTTCGTCACACTAGAGGATGATAAGCCAGTTCTCTATGGAGCTACGGGAGAAAAAGCTCACTCACCCCTACACGCAGAGGTGGAAGAACTGATTTGAGTTTTGCATGAGATGATAAAGCTGGGAACACACGTATGCATTTTGAATCGGACTATGAACAACTTGTGAACATTATTAACTGATAAGAAGACTAGCCAGCGCTGGCAATGGAGATAGATGAGATCAAAGCTTATGCAACAAGATTTATGGAGTTTTCACTATCTTTCATTCCTACAAGTTCAAATGTCCGGGCAGATAGCTTTGCTAAAGGAACAAGAACACGAGTCCTCAGATTCCCCTACGTAGATGGTTGTACACCAAGATAGCTAGTTTATACTGGTCATATGGATGCAAACTAGAAGTTATTATATTCTTTTGATGTAAAAAAAAAAAAAAAATATATATATATATATATATATATATAGAGATATAATCTTCAGTGTTAAAAAAATATGCACTTTGTACAAATATTTTACCAATGGAATTTTGACACATGTGTTGTTCCTACTTGAAGCTCGTGTTCTTTTTTCGAGTCTGAAAACACTGGTCAAACTTTAAATAGTGAAATTTCATAAATTAAATTAATTAATCAGTTCAATTTAGCAACTGAATTAGGGTAATTAAGAATAGTCTGATATGTACTTATAACCCCATTGGTAGGGTATGCAACCACGTGTCTACCGAGGAATTGGCTGTGTCTGTGTCGTGTTCACGAGAAGGTTGGGGTTGGCGATACGATTGAAACTCTTGCCGTGTCAAAGAATTAAAAGGAAAGAACTGCTAAAAGATATTAGATATTTATTGAATTTTGTTTATATTTCCTGAAAAGGGAAAAAAACTGCTAAAACAAAAGGAAATGATTAGCTTTTGAAGTTTTGATAAAAACGATTACCTTTACATTTTAACATTTGCACCCATAAAAAAAACGATTACCATTACAAGTATCAATTTCTTAGCCAATGAACTCATCATTATTAGTTGCCAAAATAGCTCAAGATATCTCAATTTACCACTGGAAGGTCTGGTTTTAGCTCCATCAAGAATTGAAGAAGTGGGCTAGAAACTAATATATGTTTGTTTTAGAACATCTCCAATGGTTGGCTTTATTTTTATTTTCAAAATTTCACTTTCTTCAAAATAAAACAATATTCATTTTAATAGTTTGCGTTAATTCATTCTTCCAAAAAAATATTCCAAATCTATTTCATCTACATTTTATTATTAATTATTAACAAAATCTCATACTTTTTTATATTTACTAATTATATCTACTTATTTTTGTTTTAACAATAGTCCAACACAATTATTATTTCAGATAAATTAAAAACTTTCTTAAATAAATTTATTCCATAACATGAATAAACAAACATAAAAAGATCATAATTTATAAAAAAGGATCATATGTGTAGTTTTTCTATAAATGATTAACATAAGTGTTTAGAAGTAAAAGATGAACTTATTTATCATTGA
The DNA here is from genome assembly GCA_932364175.1 of Eruca vesicaria subsp. sativa. Taxonomy (NCBI): domain Eukaryota; kingdom Viridiplantae; phylum Streptophyta; class Magnoliopsida; order Brassicales; family Brassicaceae; genus Eruca; species Eruca vesicaria. The sequence goes on along the minus strand of CAKOAT010091599.1, from coordinate 11,872 downwards.
TTCTTTTTAATTGAACTAAAGGTTCTTAAAATGGATAATCCATATATTCTATGATATAAACATCTTTTTTTTTTGTCATCTGTTGGATTAATATTCAACCTTAAACAAGGGTTACAACCAAAGCCGGCAAGACAACATCTTCCGGAGCAAGAAGCCAGCATAGTAAACATACTACCCGGAGCCAAAGATGGAAAACATAGAAAGCAAATAACAACACATAAACTTGAAAACACAGACAAAGACAATAAACACCTAGACCAGACTCAAATCCATTCATAGAAGACACAAACCAAATTGTTAGCTAACAGATAACCGTAGCTGTAGACTGCGCCTCCTCCTATGCGCCTGCACTCCGTTGACTTCCTCCAATTCCAACTTAAACTCGCCATTGGACCTTGAAAGGACTCACCACGCGCTTTCAACGCGCCTCCAAACCACGGCAAGGCCACCCGAGCCTTACTTGCCACGGTTCTTCTCCATACAGCCGGTAGACATTAACCAACCACCACAGGCCATAGATCTGACGAGAATGATATAAACATCTGATAAAATAAAAATAATAGTCAATATTTTAAAATTAATTGGATAATATTATTGCATCTAATTTATTTTGACAAAAAAATAAGAATGTATAAAAGTTAAGGACTAGTTTACAATTTAGAAAGTTCATCTTAAAAAAAAATGAAGATATATATAGTAGATCTTCAATTTGAAGCAATATTATTCACTACTTTATTTTGAAACAAGAAATGAAATAAGGTTGGAGAAAAACTTACTTCAAAATGAAGCAAAAAGAAAAAAATGAAGAAGCCTTGGAAATGCTCCTATACTTTTCATCTCTTAAAAATATTTTATCATTACAGTTGTCTTTTCTTTTTGTATTGTATTGTATGCATTCCCTTGATCCCTTCACTTGAATAACTTAATATAATGCATTTATTGACAAAAATGTCTGGGTTACAACGAATAATACAAATTATCTTCGTCCCAGTTTTTTAGTAAAACAATATGCATTTGTTCGATAGTAGAAATATATTCCCATCTAAGAAAAAATTGATTGTTCTACTTCGACATGAGGTCTACGTTCATGAGAAACGGATGACACTAGAAATATGTGAGTGTAGAAGAATTCACACCATGGGATTTATAATAACATTCTACTCGTTATACACATATTAAACCAACAATCATTGATTGCTATGGCTTTAGGTTAGACATTTTGCAACGTTAAATAGTTTTCTGAAGCAATAGTAAGTGTAAGAATATAAAGCTTCCACATCAGAAATTGCGATGGACCATAAATAATATATGAAAAATTAGGATCAATTCATTTATCTCAATTAAATTTAAGTCAAAAACTCATGAAGCTTGATATTTATATGAACAAAAATACACAATACCAAACCGAACAAAAATTGATTTGACCTATCGAAAGAGGCCTGACAAACTTAAAGTACTTTTTTTTTGACAAACTTAAAGTACTCAACCAAACTGAATCCAGAAGTGCAATATTGTGAAGATTAATGGTTAAACAAACTATTATCACTTATCATCAGTTCGTTTAAGTTAAACTCCAAAACTTTGATAGAAATGGTTTTGGTTTCTTAACGAAAAAAAAAGTATATAAACAATTTATCCATGTAATCCATATCTGTTTTGATTTTTGAAAAAAGAAGAAGAGTATAACCAGTTTTTGGAGGAGCAACTTGGCAAAACATAGGTAGGGAGGGGAATTTGGTCAAAACGCAAAGGAAACTTTTTTTTTTTTTTTGTCAAACCAATACTTGCATTACCACTAACCAAATCCAACAAGTTTAAACAACAAAAAGTTTAGAGAGGCCTGATTTCGCTAATGCATCAGCCTGAGACTTATCAATGCGAGAAATATAGATAATAGAAAAGGGACAGAAGAGAGAGGCAAGGATTTTGATGTCCTTAAGGACTCCTGCGATCTCGTTCATGTCCGACCCTGAGCATAGGGTAGAGACAAGGACCTGAGAGTCCGAGAAAACTTGTAGGCTGTGGAGATTTAACTCTTTCGCCTTGTTGAGAGCTTCACGCAAAGCCAGTGCTTCTGCCATAAGCGCCGAACTAACGTGGGAGCGATTGGAGGAGCCTCTGCAGAGCACTTCACCTGCTGCATTCTTGAAAATCCAGCCCATACCTCCCAAACGAGCTTGCTCTTGCCACGCTCCATCTACCCAGCAAGAGGGAGCACCAGGAATACGTCTGGAAATAGGAGCTTTCTTCGTCACCTTCTTACTCCTCTTTGTGTTTGCTCCTTCCCATTCTTTTGCATCAACTATAGCCTTTGAAATAACATCATCCATCTGAAAAATCTTATCTTCAAAGATCAGCTTATTTCTTGCTGTCCATAGGTTCCAAAGAAGCCAAGGGACTAGAGGGGAGGAAGTGATTCCTGTAGGAGGTAGAGATCCTATCGAAACATGAGATGACAGCCGGGCCCTAAAAGACCCAGCCGCAGAGACACTGTCACCTAGTGTTACCAAAGGAGAATTTTCCCAGACAGATTTAGCAAAGTTACACTCCAAGAAGATATGTGAGACCGTTTCCAACGCGCCACATCTCTTGCACTTCAGCTCCGCATTGATTCCCCTTATTGCTAGCAACGCTCCTACCGGAAGTGCATTACGCAGCATCCTCCAGAGAAAGTGTTGAACCTTTGGTGATGTATGCAGCTTCCAAACATTCTTCATCCAGTTAAAATTATCATTCGCAAGAGGAGCTTTCTCTGCAAAAGTCATTTTATAGCCTGATTTAGTTGTGTAAGATTCTGAAGCCTCAGGGAGCCAGACTTGCTTATCCACTGGATTGAGTGAGCTTGGAATAAGCATTCTGATTGCATCCTCATACTGAGGTAAGTGAAGACGAATTTGTTGCAGGTCCCATTCTTGATTATCCTGGTTTATTAGATCAGCAACAAGGAGGTTCTGATTGTTGAGAGTTGGCGGTCCTATTGGTGCTGTCGGGACAAGAGTAGAGAGCCACCGATCCGACCAAACACTTATGTTTTCTCCATTTCCAACTAGAAACCCCAACCCTTTCACCAGCACTTCTTTCCCTGCCATAATACTCGACCAGCCATGTGATGAGCCAGCTTTGTCTTCACTATCCATAAAGGCAGAATCAGGGAAGTATTTTCCTTTTAAAACCCTGGCTAAAAGTGAACCCGGGGTGGTTTCTATTCTCCAGCTGAGTTTTCCTAAGAGAGAGTCATTATAATCCACCAAATTTTTGAAACCTAAACCCCCCCCCCCCCCAAGAATTTAGGCTGCGCCATGATCTCCCAGGATATCCAAGCTATCTTTCTCTTGCCAGGGGCACTGTCCCACCAGAATCTGGTAAGGATGGACTGGATTCTTTTACACAAAGAAATCGGGATCTTGAAGCATGACATGTGATACGTTGGGAGAGAGGTAAGAACCGACTGAAGCATCACATGCTTGCCCGCACCCGAAAGGAATGTAGTCGTCCACGAGTGTGATCGCTGACGAATATTATCAACCATACCCGTGAAGACATCTCTCTTGCTTCTACCAAAAGTCTCCGGGAGCCCCAAGTACTTTCCCATACCTCCTTCCTTGTGGATCCCCAGAAAGTTTCTTACTCTATTGCTGATGCTATCAGGCGTCTTGGAGGAGAATGTAATCGTTGATTTTTCCAGGTTGATGCTTTGGCCTGAGCTCCTTTCATACCTCCGTAAAATGCCTTTCAATGCTCTGCAGTTCTTCACGTTTGTTTTACAGAAAAGCATTGTATCATCCGCGAACAACAGGTGGTTAATGTGAGGGATTCTTTGAGACACTTGGAGTCCTTGAAGGCTACCATCCCTCTGAGCATTCTTGCATAACCCTGATAAAACCTCTGTACAGAGTATGAACAGATATGGTGACAGTGGGTCCCCTTGCCTCAGGCCCCTTGAAGGAGAAAGCTTACCGTGAGGAGACCCATTAATGAGAAATGAGTATGTCACGGAAGTAACACACTCCATCACCCATCGAACCCAAATTTCTCTAAATCCGAGACGCTTTAACACTTCTTCAAGAAATCCCCACTCGATTCTGTCGTAAGCCTTGCTCATGTCGGTTTTAATGACCATGGAGCACCGCTTCTGCGCCTCTGAAATTTTCAAGTAATGCAGGGTTTCATGTGTTATCATTACGTTGTCCGAGATCGCCCTTCCCGGGACAAAAGCTGATTGATGCTCTGAGATGATCCCTGGTAGAATGCTCTGAAGTCTTCGAGTGAGAATCTTAGCGATTATCTTGTACCTGACTGTGCAAAGCGCTATGGGGCGGTACTCCGCTGCTGTTTGAGGTGCAGAAGTCTTTGGAATCAGGCAGACAAAAGTCTCGTTTATTTTTGGATTCATAGAACCCGAGACGAAGAAGTTCCGGATCTCCAGGTAAATATCTGGCCCGACCATGTTCCAAAAAGATTGGTAAAAGCTAGCTGAGAAGCCATCTACACCTGGGGCTTTCTCTGAATTTATTGCAAAGGTGGCCATCCGCGTGAGAAGTAGGAACAGGATTTGAAAAAATCCACGTGCTCATATCTGCCACCTGAGTGTATGCTTTCTGGCCTTCTAGAATCGATATTCGTTTTGTTGTACTATGAATTTTATCATGAGTGAATTGGGTAGAAATCCTTAACAAAATGGGAAATTAGGGATTTACCATTTTTGGTGGGGAAAATAGTAATGTGTGGGGAGGAGAGATAAAGGAAGAAATAGGGTATGAAATGAATTATGATATAAAGCTTGTGTGCAGAGTGCAAATACTCTTTTATCATTAGCTTTTAGTGTGAAACATACATATCGTGTTTTTGGTAAAAACATACATATCTTTTTTTTTATTCTTGGGTTCACAGAACCTCTAGGTTCACCATCCAATATGATTACATTATTTTATATTTGTTATTTTTTAAAAAATGAAACAAAATCTTATTAAATTGTATTACGTTTTTAAAACTAAAAATATAAAAAAAAATAATTAATAAAAACGCAAATAATTCTCTTGAAGAAAAATATATTAACACTAAATCCCAAACTCTAATCCTAAATCTTAAACCACTTGGTAAATCATAAATCTTTGGATAAATCTTATAGTGTTTTAAAAGTTTAGTGTTTATGATTTATCCAAGAGTTTAGGGTTTAGAATCAGAGTTTAGGGTTTAGTATTTATGATTTACCCAAAGGTTTGGGGTTTAAGATTACAGTTCAGAGTTTAGTGTTTTAGTGTTAAAATATTTTTTTTAAAATATATTTTTATAAAAGTTATCCAAAGATTTATGATTTACTCATGGGTTTAGGGTTTAGGATTATATTTTAAGGTTTTGTGTTAAAATATTTATTTTTTTTAATTATTTTCGTTTTTATTAATTGTTATTATTTTTTATTTATCTTGTATTTTTTTTTAAAAACATAATATAACTTAATAAGATTTTGTTTTCTTTTTTAAAAGATATCAAATATGAAATATTGCAATCATATTGGATGGTGAAGAAGTTCACCCTATAAGGTGAACCCAAAAATAACTTATTTTCTGTCAATTTGTGCATCTATTCTCTTTTGAGTCAGGGAAAGTAGTTCAAAAGAACATAAATGCAATAAAACGATATCCCGTATATATTAACTGAGAAACATTTGAAAAGTTGTAACTTTAAGTTTGTATTAATTAAAAAATAACTTCATCCTATGTGACACTTCTCTATGTCTTCTATTTCAGTTTAGAATGATTCTAGAACACCTCACATAAAACATAATTTTAAAATATGGTTCGATGGTCTCATATAAGACATATAAAAAATATAACATATAAACTAAATCTCATAAATATATTCTTTCCTTAAAGAAAACCTACGAAATTACCTAATATGATTAAGATATATATGACTATAATAATTTTAAATAATAAAGATTTGTTAACAATATGTATACTTTATATCATTTTTGTTTAATTTTTTATTATTAAAATAAATTACACAACTACACTAATCAATTAAATAAAAATTTAGATTTTTTTATATATGTTGTATTTTAAAATTTTGACGAGTATAAAATTATTAAAACTGTTAAAAATCTCAAATAAACTTTTTTAATCAAGGTCTTTTTTTATAATAAGTTACGATGATTACAAAGTCATATGAATTAATAATTTTAATTGAATAGGTGTTTATGTTAATATATATCTATCTCATATCATATAAATAAATAATATTATTTTAAACATAATTATAATTTAAAATTTAAGTTAATTTTTTATTAAATTATTTTTATTTAAAAAAAGTTGTTACAAATATAATTTTTGGATATTATTAGACAAATAAATAAATTATATTAAATTAGTTTTGAAATTTTATGTATTCTAAATGAAAATATTCTACCAACTGTTTCTTAAGAAAACATTAGAGAACTAGATAATGTTTTACCAATTAAATCATGTGACAATCCGTTTATTTTCCATCACTTGAACACTGAAAAGTGAAAAGATTTATGAAAAACTCATTAAATTCTAAGTTTTGATCTATAGTTCTAATTACAATTGGTTATGATCTTACGTACAAATAACTGTATAAAAACTTCAAAATTCCAAGTATATATAAAAATAATCATATGTAAATTTTAAATTTATTATACTAAAATTTTATATTTTAATTATCCTAGTAAATTATATAATCCAATATGGATCCCAACTCCAATTTATGATAACTCTGGTTGACTAAAAATACCAGTTCGTCGATTCTATAAGGATTTATATATAAATACAAAATACTAAAAAAATTGGCTTGATCTTCAATATAAAAAAGAACAAAAATTTGGTTTCATCTTTTTACCGGGAATCCAAACATTATAAATAGATTTTTTTAGCGATGATCGAATCCGAACAGCAGAAGACTAGTAGTATTCTCATTACCTCTGGCCAAGTAGACGTTGGTAGAAATTGTAGAAGTGACAAAAACCTCGTATGCTCAAACGCGTGATTCGATCTTTAAAAAAAAACAAAGAACATATGATAAGGTTGAGGTAGTTCAAAATCTCTTCACATTCTAACGGATTTTCATCATTACCATCCTCATCCATTCATCATCATTACCCATCTCCACAAGGAAATCGTTCTTCTTTCCAAATTTTCACTGAACTTTTTTTTGATAAAAATCTTGGATATTATTATTATAATTGCTTATAACCGTAGACATTGTAACAGGACAAAGGAAAGAGTTGCTTTAATACGAAAGAATCTACTTTCCTAGGTTCTTTCCTGAGAGGGATAACACTTGTTAAACAAATTATATCTAACCATGGGTACTCTTTTCTCATAGTTATCTTAAATAACAACACCAATAATAGTGACCCTCGGTAATAATCGTTTGATTATATAATCACATAATTTCAATTATACTGTTTCCAAACAATATTCATGCTATTATACTGATTTTCGTTTTCCAGCGACTAATAATTAGTGAAAGAATGGACAAAACATCTCAAGATAAGATTGTTCTTATCACATTAACCAAAAAAGGACAGGAAGCCACGGGTGAAGTGTTCCTGGTCAAAATTGAAACTTCGGAAATATTAAAGTTCTTGAAATAGAAAGGTATGAACAAGGATTTTTGATAATCACACATCTTAAGTTGCCTAACAATCTACGCATCTTGCCAATATTCAAAAAAAAAAAAAGCAATCTACGCATCTTCTTCTTTCTCTATCCTACTAAGAAAACTAATTATAGTATGTACTAACGTGCGTGTACACCCTTTTTTTTTTTTTTTTTTTTTTTGAGCAAATACACCCTTTTTTTTCTTCTTTTTTTTTTGAACACAAGGTGTGTGTACACCCATTTTCTGATTTATAATATGATTTTATGGCTGTACGAGATTTAAATCTGAAAATCCATTTATATACAACATAACATTTAGAGCGAAGATAAAGTTTTCTTTATAGTAGATGAAAACTTTGAATACAAAAAGAATTGACCAATTATTGGTCAATATTAACAATAATAATATATTTTCTTTTTTATTTCTCTGATGTAAAGTAGTATATAGAGAGGAGCTTCGTTGCTCAAACCCTTTCCTCTTCTCTCTTAAAAACCTCTCTCTCTCTCTCTCTCTTCAGAAAACCCTTTTATTAGTCCTCAAAAACCCTTTTCTCTTCTCTTTTACATGACTTTGATTGTTTCTGAGAAACTTTATTAGGATAAAATGGATTATGATGCATCAAGAACCGTAGAAATAGTAGAAGACGAAGAGCAAATTGATCTGCCACCTGGATTCAGATTTCACCCTACTGATGAAGAACTCATAACACACTATCTCAAACCAAAGGTCTTCAACACTTTATTCTCTTCCACTGCCATTGGTGAAGTTGATCTCAACAAGAACGAGCCTTGGGATTTACCAAGTAAGTTTCACAACCTTTCTAGATTCAAAACTTGTTTATACTATGAAGAAAATTGTAAATATGAATACTATAATTTACGACCTTTTGTTTTTTTTACATGCCAAATATGCTGATAAAATTCCACAAAACCTACAAATACTTTGAGACTGCATGAAGTATCTTGCCTTTTCTCAACGTGTTTCCCGTTAATTATTATTATTGTTCTGTAAGGCTCACAAATATGTATGTGATGGCCTTTGGTGGAATAGGGAAAGCTAAGATAGGGGTGAAAGAATGGTATTTCTTTTGTGTGAGAGACCGGAAATACCCAACCGGTTTAAGGACAAACCGGGCAACTGAAGCCGGTTACTGGAAAGCCACAGGCAAAGATAAAGAGATTTTCAAGGGAAAATCTCCTGTGGGTATGAAGAAGACTCTGGTTTTCTACGAAGGAAGAGCTCCTAAAGGAGTAAGAACCAACTGGGTTATGCATGAATATCGATTAGAAGGCGAACATTCTATCCAAAATCTTCCCCAAACAGCGAAGGTAACATCAAGAGGCTTTTTGTTTATTTTTTGTTTCTTTTTGTGGAATTAAAATTGATATTTTCTGTGTTTGTTTTGTATTGTTGTCTGTGAATGTAGAACGATTGGGTTATTTGTCGTGTTTTCCAGAAACGTGCCGATGGTACAAAGGTTGATATGTCCAACTTAATGTTGACAGATTCACACATTAACCGGATTGAACCGACCTTACCTTCGTTGATGGATTGTTCTCAACGAGATTTCGTACCTGGTTCCTCGACTCACGTGACCTGCTTCTCCGACCAAGAAACCGAAGACAAGAGACTCATTCATCACGAGTCCAAAGACGGTTCTGGTCCTCTGTTTTACCCTGATCCTCTGTTTCTGCAAGACAATGATCCACTGATGAAACTGTTGCTTAACAATCACGAAACCAAGTTCCCCGGTACTGACCCCTACGGTTTAGCCGGTATAGGAGATTCGGTCTGCTTTTGGAACTTCTGAGTTGTAATATCTATTGTAGAATTGTAGTCATGTGTTCGTGTGAGTTAAGAAGACTCTTGTTACATTATTTGTAAAAAACATGGTTTGAAATATCGGTATTAGCAAAAGCTGTTTTCATAAAATCTGATTTATACAATTTAAATTAGCTTAATAAACTGGCTTATATCGATCTAAGTTAGTTAAAAACTGCTAAGTTAAGGATTAATGTTAGTAACAAATACACAAATGAATCTAATTTTTTTTTGTATATCTAGTTTTGATAATTCATCAAAATTTATTTTTATAATTAAAGTCAAAAGCTAAAATATTTTATATAAATGTCAATTTTTTTTAATAATTTTTTAATTCCTATGCCTCGTGTAGGCTTCGAATAGTCTGCTTAGTTGTTAGTATTGTACAAAATCTATTAGTTACCGTAGCTTTCTTAAACATTGGTAAAAAATAATGAAGTAAGTTTCTTTTGTGATGTAGAATTAGCATTTTAATAGATTTGTTAGTTAAATAATATAATATATACATTTGTGTCTCCTGTGCAATGCTAGACTTAATTTAGTCCATAACTATGCTTTTGAATGAAAAAAATTTATATAATCCAAAAACGTTTTGGTAATGAGATGCTTCTTTTTCATCATTTACAACCCCAAAACGAAAGTCATTTATAATGTTCAATAGTTTATCCTGAAACTAGAGAAGTGAGAAACCAATTTTGTTTACTGTTCTTCACAATGACGAAAGACATGTGTTAGGCCACCAACCAAATAGTAATACTATGACTTATGAGCATATTAACAAAGTTTGAAAGATTTTATCAAATATTATAATGTTATGTCAAACTCAATGTTTAGGTGATCATCTTGTTTTCATACTACCTGATTTTAAAATGCTTACATCAAGTTGAACATGTGTGAGGTAATTTTTTATCACTGCCTAAATACATAAACAATAACAAAATCACTATACACGTTTTAAATATCTAAATACATTTTAAATTCTATTGCGTTCTGCTATCATTTTTTATTTTAAAAAAAATAATAGCAGAACATTTGTATTCATATAAGATTTTTTTTTAATTTGATCATCTCTCAGAAAGTTTATTAAATATATATATTTTTATCATCTCACTAATATCCCAACAATAAATATTACCAGAATAATTATTCTTAATTACTATAAAATAACTCAGTTAAATTACTTTATATTGCCTACTTTGACAACATAGAATATTTTAATTTGTACAAACTATCCGTACAACATAGGATATGCAAAAATTTGTATAGTGGTTAATAAAATGTAATTATTACTACATTATCATTTTCTATATCATTAAAATTAAACATATGCTAGATCTTCGCCGCACATCTGTGCGGATTTTTTTCTTTCTGTACTAAAATGTTTTAGTTTATATAAAAAGATTTATCAGTAACTTAATGTAATTAGTGTTATATATTATATAACTTTAAAAACCTATGTTTATGTGGCTTATTATTATAAATGTTATACATTTTGTAATTTGTAACAAACATTGTTTTAAAAATGTCATTATGTAACAACACCGCTTTATATAAATTTTTTTGTTTGGTTCTAAATTTGAAATTTATTTGGAAGTAATTAAATTGGACGTATATAATATAGAAACTTTTTTTTGAGATACTGTTAAAAACAAAAAACAAAAATTAAGAAAACTATGACACATTGTACTTCAAACATTTGATTTGGATAAAATATTTAAATTTTTAAATGTGAAACATAAATGAATCTTTCTAACGAATTATTTTGAAAATATTTGTAAAATGTACTTGTGAAAATTAATAAGTTTAAATGGTTATTATCATTAAAATAAAATTAAAATTATCTTATATGATTTTAAATTGTATTTTATAAATTATAAAAAAACTTAATTTCTAAATCTAGTTTATGATAATTAAAATTTTAATTAAGTAATTTTGAAAATAAATTTTACAATGATTCTGAAAACATTTTTAAAATATTTTGTTAGAATTTCAAATAAAAAAGTGAAAGATATTATAAATATTATAATAAAGACATGTAAAATTTGATAAAATTTAAAGAATGATCCTTATTAAAAATTCACACATAAAAAGATTCATAATTTTACTTAAATAGTATAGAAGTATGAGAGTAGAATAAAATGTTATCAAAAATAGGGATTTTTGCAAATTTGACTCAAAACTCAAAGTCAAACACAAAACTAACCTTTCTTGTTTTTTGATTTTTCGTTTGTTTTATTCACCCCATCTATTCACATTATTTACGAAAATGCCATTACACTTTTTTCTTTTCTTTTTTTTGAAAATTATTTTTTTACTCTCTCAACCTCATCATCTTCAAGTATTTACAAGATTGACATTGCCATCAATACCCTAACTACCATGAACAACCAATTTGAAGCTCTTAATGCACCAAAAATCGATTTACACTCTC
>CAKOAT010091488.1:69114-98197 GCA_932364175.1 Eruca vesicaria subsp. sativa | reverse complement strand
GTTTTATAATACTCGAGAATCGTTTTATAAAACTCGAGAATCGTTTTATAAAACTCGAGAATCGTTTTATAAAACTCGAGAATCGTTTTATAAAACTCGAGAATCGTTTTATAAAACTCGAGAATCGTTTTATAAAACTCGAGAATCGTTTTATAAAACTCGAGAATCGTTTTATAAAACTCGAGAATCGTTTTATAAATCGAAGAATCGTTTTATAAAACTCGAGAATCGTTTTATAAAACTCGAAAATCGTTTTATAAAACTCAAGAATCATTTTATAAAACTCGAAGAAACGTTTTATAAAACTCGAAGAATCTTTTTACGAAACCGCAAAAAACCGAAACAGCCATAAAACGCGAACTAGTCACGACTAGTTCGCCCATGGGCGTACTAAGCCGGCCCGGCTTAGTTCGCCGATGGGCGAACTAGGGACACTCCACTAGTTCGCCCATCGGCGAACTAAGGACACTTCACTAGTTCGCCGATGGGCGAACTAGGGACACTCCACTAGGTCGCCCATCGGCGAACTAAGAAACACTCAACTAGTTCGCCCATTGGCGAAATAGTCCTGTCCCGGCTAGATTGCCAATGGGCGAACTAAGAGGTACTGACTTTGCCCCACTGGTTCTTTTCGTCTAGTTCGCCATATGGCGACCTAGCCAAGCTGAACTAGCTCGCCGTACGTCGAGCCGACCATCCCGAGCCTCGATCTCCCGCACCTCGATTCAAAACTTACGTCTTTCGACACGGTCGCATTCTGAACCACGGCCGAAACGTCTCCCGTTCCGTTTCGATCCGACCTATCATTCAAGTTTTACGATAACAACCGTAAAACTTTGCTTTCTCGGAAAGAACTCGAGGAAATCGTATAAAACGGCAACGGTTAAACGAAACACCGAACATTGCCTAAACTATACGATTTATTCGAGATTTCTCGTTAAAATCATAAAAAATCGTTTTAAATAAAAAACGTCGAGAGAATCGTAAAAAACAGCATCGGATCAGGAAACGGTCTCGTTAAAGTCGTAAAACAGTTTTTATCGTAAAGCGGCCCGAAAGGTCCTAAAACACGATAAAAACCCATCTCGCGACGTTAACGAAATCAAACCCCAAGATACGATAACGCTTTGACGGTTTACTCGCAGACGGAAGATAAAAGGCAAGTTTGAAGATAATTAGAAGATTTCCGCAGAAGAAAAGGAAGGATCGACAGATATGGAAAGTTCCCGAAATATTCGGTTTCGAGCAAAATGGAAAGACTAAAACCGCCTAAGGAGGAGTATATAAGGAGGAGGCATAGGGCGGAAGCTGGAGGACGAATTTCAGAGCTCTCATCTGAGACTTTTACAACTTTTCTACACTTAGAATTTTCCGCACTTAGAAACTTAGGCTTTTTCTCGACAAGTTCGGTTTCTATGACTGGCGCTCAGTTACTAGACGAACTCGCCCAGGCAGTTCGATCTCTTGTCCAGCTCTATCAACTGAACTACGTTCGACTTGATCCCCGAAAGGGGTACGTAGGCAGCCTTTCATAAGGTTCAGTCCGAAATCATTCAAACCTTTTTTCCTATCTTTTTCCGTTTTTCGTTATCAAACTGCGACTCGACTAGATCTAGGGTTTTATGTTTATAACTCGCTGATGGCCCCTGCGGCCAAAGCCTTTGTAATTCCTTGTAATGATCGCAACGCTCTTACGCGAATCAGAAATAAGATCGACTTTCTTTATAAATTCGTTTTATTATGTTTTTCATATTTTTCCGCATTTATTTTGTTACTTGTCGTTGGCTTTCGCAGAGATCCGGTTCCTCTGGAAAATTAGGGTTTTCCTAAGTTTCCTTATTTAACGGAAATCGACAAGTGTGAATTTCGGTTCCCACATCGCCCATCGGCGAACCAAGCCGGGCCCGGCTTTGTTCGCCGATGGGCGAACTAGTTGCGACTAGTTCGCGTTTTACAGCTTTTTCGGTTTTTTGCGGTTTTGTAAAACGATTCTCGAGTTTTATAAAACGATCTTCGGAATTCATAAAACGACCTTCGAGTTTTATAAAATGATCTTCGAGTTTTATAAAACGATTTCTCGAGTTTTATAAAACGATTTCTCGAGTTTTATAAAACGATTCTCGAGTTTTATAAAACGATTCTCGAGTTTTATAAAACGATTCTCGAGTTTTATAAAACGATTCTCGAGTTTTATAAAACGATTTCTCGAGTTTTATAAAACGATTTCTCGAGTTTTATAAAACGATTCTCGAGTTTTATAAAACGATTTCTCGAGTTTTATAAAACGATTTCTCGAGTTTTATAAAACGATTTCTCGAGTTTTATAAAACGATTTCTCGAGTTTTATAAAATGATCTCTCGAGTTTTATAAAACGATTTCTTGAGTTTTATAAAACGATTCTCGAGTTTATAAAACGATTTCTCGAGTTTTATAAAACGATTTCTTGAGTTTTATAAAACGATTTCTCGAGTTTTATAAAACGATTTCTCGAGTTTTATAAAACGATCTCTCGAGTTTTATAAAACGATTTCTCGAGTTTTATAAAACGATTCTTGAGTTTTATAAACGATTTCTCGAGTTTTATAAAACGATTCTCGAGTTTTATAAAACGATTTCTCGAGTTTTATAAAATGATTTCTCGAGTTTTATAAAACTATTCTCGAGCTTTATAAAACTGTTCTTTTTATATTCTTGCGGATAGTTTTGGCTATTAATTCCGTCGTACCGATTTTGACCCCAACACACCTCCCTTCTTTTTTCTTTTTTTTTCTTTTTTTACGAATGAAAACGGATGAACTGTTCTTTCGACTCAAACTAAGTTCCTTAAAGGTTACGGCAATCCTTAAAGCTGATTTATTTCTTCCTATGAAACCTCTAAGTGTTATTTAAGAAAATTTCAAGTCAGACATAAATTGTTTTTCCTGAAGCTTCGGGTCTGCCTCTTCTCTGTTTTGCTTCTTATATCGATTTATATATATTTTCAGATCTTTTCTTTATTCTTCTTATCATTAGTTTTTAAAATAAGTATCTCATCGAAAGTCTTTTGGCGTTTATGAGTAGCCAAGTTGACCAAGGGATGCCAAGGGAGATTAAGAAGATTCATTGGACGTTGAGGATTTGGTGAGAGGTCACGGGTGATGATGCGAAAGAGAGAGGATTGTGAGACCGTGGAGAGTGGCCAATATGCAAAGTTCGATTTTCAGCTCTCGCTCCATCCGAGAGTCTTTTTGTATGATCTTGTTGATTTTACGAATGATGTTTCCTAAATTATTTTCAATTTTAACCCTACAAAGGTTGCTCTGCAAAGTGTTATCGAGTTTTTAACTTTTACAAATGTTGTTTTGTAAATGTTGTGAAGTTCAATTTTACGAAGGTTCCTTCGTAAAATATCTTCGAGTTTTAATTTTACGAAGTTGTTCACAAAATGTTGTCGAGCATAATTTTACGAAAGTTATTTCGTAAAGTTTTCGAATTCTACTTGTATGAGAGCCGTGACGAGGTCAAATTTAATCAGAATTTTTACTCATTTTCGTGGGATTGATCTGTGGTTTCGAGTAGTTTTCCCGAAGTAAGATCTAGGTGAAACACATTGAAAATTGCTGGAATATGTTACAATAGAAGTGTCACTCGGGGTTTGGTATCAAACCGTTTTCCATATGGTGACCGGGCATCGTATTGATCCGGTCGCAAATTGGCGACCGTGTCCTGTGTTGGACCGGTCGATGTATGTTGACCGGGCTTCGTAACAGTTCGCCATATGTCGACCGGGCTTCGTAACAATTCGCCATATGGCGACCGGGCTTCATATTGAACCAGTCGCCATATGGCGATCGAGTCCCGTGTTGGACCGGTCGCCATATGGTGACCAGGCTTCGTATCAAACCGGTCGCCATATGGCTACCAGATTTGGTAGAGTTTTATTTGATGTGTTTCCGAAAGGTTTATCAAGAGGATTTGTTGCGTACCCAACTTGTTGTGCTTCTTTTTTTTCGGGAGTAACCTAAGGTATCTCAACGGTTCGGAGGATAGCAAGATTTATTTTTCAAAACGTTTTTGGAAAAAGTGTTTTGGTCGAGCCCTTAGACGCTGAGATTTCTCTAACTCGGTAATAAGAGAAATGTTATGGGGATTGATAGATTTTATAATGCCCTTTAGGTTTAGATAGAGAAATTACGAGCTTGTTTTGGTGCTCTTCCTGTGATGAAAAGTCGCGACTAGGTTTATGATTTTGTCGAGCACTACGACGTTTGCGTAAGCGTCGGTCATACGAGCAGTCAGTGCTCCGATTTATTTTTCATATTTCCAGACATTATTTTTATCTAGCATTTTGTGGCCGTGAGTTAGAGTAATCCGTACCCCCCCCCCTTCTAGCGCCAAACTGTGGGAACCTAAACTCGCACTGTCAATTTTTGATGAATTAGGAAGTTAGGAAAATCGAAATATCTTAGAGTTTGCGGATCTCTGCGAGAGCCAACGACAAGTGAAAAAATAGGAAAATATGAAAAGATAACAAACAATGTTATAGAAGACACTAGATCTTATTTCAAATACGGAAAAGAGCGTTGCGATCAATACAAAAGATTATAAAGCTTCAACCGCAAGAGCTGTCAGCGAATTAGCTAGTTCCACAAACCTAAAACTCTAAACCTAGTTAAGTCGCAGCTCGATAACAAAAGACAAAAAAATATACGAAAAAGGTTTTGATTTATTTCGGACTGAACCTTATGAAAGGCTGCCTACGTACTTGTAGATACTAAAATCCACAATCAGGGGAAGACAAAGGATATGGGCAACAATTCTCTTAAATACAACGATATCATCGGACATTGGTTGACAAAAATGGACTTTTATTGAATATGGAATTCGTTTACAAAGTGATCAACAAGATCGAATATAACAACAAAGAGTACAAGAAAGAGAACTAGAAATCTAAAGAATGAGGTCGATGTGGTTAGTGAATAGCTCTAGGGTTTTTCTCGTGTCTGGAAAACTTCACTCTAGCTTTCCTTTTATATTCCTTTCCTCCTCTAACTGTCTACGCGATCTCCGAGATCTCTTCTTCGACCTCGTAAAGTCCGGCTCGATGTCAGGTTTACGATTTTCCCAGATGGGCTTGGGCCTCCTCAGATAGATATCGAATTAGGTCCAACATTTGTCCCCCAATCTTATTATTTTTAAAAGATTAAGATGGATTGCTCGGACTCAATTGGAAGGAGGCTATTTAGCTTCTGCGGCGCTGAAATTCGATACGTGTCTGCTCCCTATCGGTGGACCATTGGTGTGTGTCTCTAACGGCTATGTGTGCTGTTTTTGATGCAAAACAAAATAATTATCTCCTCGTTAATGATAGAGCCGTTTCTTGGAGTCGGTGAATTACCTTATAAATACAAGAGTCTCTTCTTTTTCTCCTAACTTCTTTTCTTTCTCCGGAATTCTCTTTCTTTCTCTCCGAAGTTTTTTGCTTGTGCGATTTTCTTTCTTTAAGTAAAGATGGATGTAACATTCACTTTTCCTCTCCCGACGACTAAGGCTGAATATCTTGAAGCTTTATATTCAATTCATGGCGTCGATCAGAACGTTCAGCTCGACTTGGCCGCTATGCTCGAGTTGGCTGCTATGCTCGAGACCCCTGAGACCGTTCGTGAGGGGTGTGGCAAGAGTATGGCACGTTCTTCGAATCTTGTGGCCTATTCTTTCTGATTCCTGCCTTGATTCTAGAAATCACAGCTGAATTGGGTATGTGTCTTACTCAGATGTGCCCAAATTTCTTGAGGCACCTTTTGGCGCTCACGGTCAGAGCTCGTTAAGAGGGCTTGCGCTTTGGTCTGGAGGAGCTTCGTCACATGTGTTTGTTAAAGAGGAACAATTAAAGCCCAGGGACCTTTCTCATGTCGCCGTGTGTAGGATGCTACGTCATCCAGGGAGTTCCGTACTGCAACGAGAATTGGCGAGAGAAGTTATTTGTTTTCAAAGTCGATTATTCATCAATGGGTGATTTCGACTTCGAGAGGATTCCTTGACGTTGGTCTGATGATATAGGCCGGTTCCGATTTTTTTATCACATACGCTTCCTTTGATCTTTTGATATCTGATTGTCGAATTCGTTTTGTGGCTTTCTAGTGCATTCCGGGAGCTCTCCGATGTCGAACACGATCTGAGGCCAGTTGAGGGCATTAAAGCGAGATCGGCCGGACTGGTTGTCCTTTGACGGGGAGTGAATCCGTGCTGCGTTTTTGCTACCTGATGGGACTAATCAGCATCCGTCGATTGCCAGCAGCTCGGTCATGCTTAAAGACACTGCGGGACCTTCTAATGATCCACTTTCTTCTGCCAGATCAGGCAGGCAATTGGCTAGGAGGTCATCTTTAGGATCCGGAGTCGTATTACAGAGAATAAGGATCCCAAGAATTCGACGTTGATTCTTATTCTTGTCTCTGAAGTCGAGGGGACCTCTGGAGCAGGAGGATCCCCGATCTCCCTGAGCGCTGACTCAGAGGAGGACTATGCGGCTAGTGACCGCAAACGTCGTCGGTCATCACTTCGAAGCTGGAAAAGATCAGCTCCGGGTCCTTCTGCTCTACCTCTGGCTTCTCTTGAGGAAAGGGAAGCGTATTCCAACATCGCAGATGCTAATTCCAAGATGAGCTATATTCTCCCTCGTAGTATTCTCTTACGATCGAGCTTGTCTTGACGCTTTTGGTGCTTTATAGGTTATGATTGTTGTCGACGAGTTTGTCGCGAAGTGCGTGGTTCGCGGGGAAAGGGATCTGGCGAGATTGTGGGCTCAGGTGAAGAGTCTTGGAGAATATCTTCGTAAAGTTAAGGAGGATTTTAAGAAGATGACCGGAGAGGCTGCTTATTTGAAGGATGAGTGGAGGAAGGCCCGCGAGGAAATGATGGTATTTGAGACCGAGGTAGCCAACCAAAAGACACTGGTGGCCGAATTTCTTGCGGAGAGGGAGTGAGACATCCATCGCGAATCTCGTGTCATGCGCCGTGAGATCACAATCGTTGTGGAGAGATCCTGGCTCTTGTGGAAAAGAACTGGCTGGACAAGAAGAAGGAGGTCGACGCAGAGATCCAGCTAAGGGAGGGGTCCCAGACATCGACCTGTTAAATGAGATCATAGACGGTGGGTTGGACATCGACGATGAACTGGCTCGTCTCAACGAGATGGAGAAGGATTGCAAAGGGCTCGTCGAGTTGGCTGCCATTGCGGATTGGTCCGTCGCAGACCTTGATCTCCCCGAGGTTTTTGGTGATTCGGTTACCGCATAATCTTCTTCTGAGGATGGAGCTGATTCTTAGGTTTTATCTTCTTATTTTTCTATTTTAAATCGGATATCTAGTGTTCTTTTTTTTTTTTGCTTCTTTTTGTTTTGTAAAACGGTCTGCGTATAATCACGGATATATGATATCTATGTTTTAGAGATTTTATCCCCTTTTTAGTTGGTAATATTCGTTTATCCCTGCCTTTATAAATGTCGAGTTCATTTTTTCCTATCTTTGTATTTTTGAGAATCTTATTCCTTTATTCGTTAGTCATGACATGGAGAAAAACTACTTCTCGTGAATCTGAAAGAATTTGTAATCGGAACAATGGAGCAGGGTAGATTCGTTCTGGTGACGTGAGTGAAGCACTTACTGAGGTTCTCCGCGAGGAGCCTCGACTTCCTCGTGTTACTGTTCGATCCAAAGCCAAAGACTCGGATAAACCGAAGACCGCAACTCTTTTAAATTCTGGTAGTCTGAATGTCTTGGAGGGCGTGATAGTCCTCCGAAGAAAGCGAAGATCTCCGGGAATGATGCTCGACCTGGTTCCGCGAGCGAAGGTGTGCCCGCGAAGCCGTTTCACTGACAGTTTTCCCATGCCAAGGATTGTCCTATCACGGATGATCCCGACAGCGTCGCTCATTTTCCCAGGAATTTCAAGCCGGTGGGGTGTCTTCTTCCTTCGTTGCGGAATATGACTGAGCATGATGCTTACGTGAAGATGGCATTTGCACATTCTAAGGTCGGTTAGTCTGATCTTTCAATCCTTGACACTTATTTTTCTGTTGAGCGTATTCCTGATATGTCTTCATGCTATGAAGGCAAACAACGAGTTTGCGGCAACTCTGGAAAAGCGTTTTCGGGATATCCCTCGCGCCGACGAGGTCAAGAAGGTCGTTCAAGAGCTGAAACTTAGCTTGAAAACGGCGCAGAATCCGGAGCGTACAACTGTCGCTCAATTGACAGCGGCTGAAAGATTGGGAAATCAGGTCGCTTCTCTCGAATCTCGTCTTCAAATCGCTAGTAACGAAAATAAATCGGCTTTGGAGCAAGTCGCTGTGCTGGAGGCGCAGAATGAATCTCTGACCGCGAGTCATGTGGAGGAACTTCGTTGCGTCATCTATGACGCTAAAAAGACTTTGCCCGACGGCTAGGGATGTTGTAATGGGTTCTCATATTTAGGGTAGTACCAGCCCATCAAAAAATTTAAAAGTCGTAACCCTAGTGTGTCAACTGTAAAATATATTTGGATCATTTAGGGTTGGATTGAAAATATAGAGGGTTCAAAAGGGTTGGCCCAATTATTCATTTTTATTCTTTTTAACGATAAACAAAAGGGTTTCTTCTTCGTTCTCTAAGCCTACACAGCAACACTCATCTTCCCCCTTCTCGTCACTTCCCCGAGTCACTTCATCTTCGTTCTCGTCGCCAAAACATGAGGAGTCGAGGGTTTCAATCAACATTTCAGCTTATTCCACATGGTAGATGGTTTCATCCACCATGTCCGTTCACCAGATTATTTCTCTGATCTCGTCGACCACACTCAAGGGTAAAACTTTTTTTCTTTTTTTTTTCTCAGATCTCGCGTTTCTGTGAGAATATCAATCTAGGGTTCATGGGTCTAAGTGGTATTCTAATTTGATCTTCATCTGTATCGATCTAGGGTTCAAAACTTCGAGTTGCTTACTTGACGACACCAAAACGAAAGGGTTTCAACATCACAGCTTCTCAGGTTCGATTTGATTTGTCTCTTATCTTTTGCCTTTGGATTCGTTTCTGATGAACTAATGATTGTTTCAAAACCCATTCTGTTAAGAGGCTGAATCATTACTGATTTGTTAAGATCTTGCGACATTGATAAGGCTGAAGCATTATTTTTTTGTGTATTTTCTACAAAACCCATTACTACTTTGGTCTTTTCGATTGACGTAAGCTTTTGGGAACTTTACTCATGTGTTGTTTCATGGCATTTAGTTAGAACTTAGAAGTCTACCGTAGAACTTTACTGATGTGTTGTTTTGGTTCGTTGATTGTTTTCTCTTTTGTTGAAAATTTGATAAATGATCATTTAATAAATTAGTGCTTCCACAAACGTTTATAACTAAAAAAATTAAAGATTAAACAACTAGAGATCTACACGTTTCAGGGTCCGTACCCGTTAGTAAGCATAAAAACATTCCTTCTTATCTATGTAGTTTTGGAAAAGTATTACCCCAAGTAGTATACAATTTTAGTTTCGATATTAAAAAGCATGCTTCTAAGTTATGTTTGAAAGTAAAAGTCATCCACTAACCTCTTTTATTGTTTTTTATTGAGAATGAGTACATAGAGGTGCAAATGGAAGGTGAAGAAGAACCTCATGAACAAACACAAAGTGTCACTCAGCCATTTCAACCGATACGTTAAAAACGTAGAGCTAAATGTTGGGAAGATTTTACACATGTAGGACTAGAGGCTAATGGTAAAAAAAAAGGGTTAGATGTAATCATTGCGGTTTTAAGTTGGTAGCAGAAAAAACACATAGAACATCATCACTAAACCACCATTCTGAGAGATGCTCCGCTAAGTCTAGGTTTAATGCTCCTAAATATGATCACATTGCTGATAGAGAAAAGATGTCTGAGATAATTATATATCATGACTTAACTTTTAAGTATGTTGAATACGAAAAGGTAAGGGAAAGAGATAGATTTCTTAACTCTGATGTTCAACATATCTGTAGACAAACTGCTGCATCAGATGTCTACACGAGATATGAGATAGAAAAAGCTAAGTTGATAGAGGTTTTGGTGAAACACTAGGGTAGAGTGTGTTTTAGAGCAGATTTGTGGACTGCCCATAGTGTTGTCATGGGATATATATATGTATTATTTCGCATTATATTGATGAGAATTGGAGGTTGAATAATAAGATTTTAGCATTTTGTAATCTTAAACCTTATCATAGTGGTGAAGCGATTGCTAAGTCTGTTTATAATTGCTTAAAGGGGTGGGGACTAGAGAAGAAAGTATTTACTATCACCCTAGATAATGCTAAATATTCTTAAGCATCGTCTTCTGAGTAGCAATGGAAGTAGCAGTGGGCTGTTGTGTAATGGAATGTTCGTGCACGTTAGATGCTCTGCACATATTTTGAATCTGATTGTGAAAGCAGGATTAGGATTAGCCACAAGTTTAATAGAGAACCTAAGAGAGAGTGTAAAGTTTATTAGACCATATGAGTCAAGGAAAGTCTCTTTTGCTATCTGCGTTGATAGTGTTGGGATCACAAGTAGTGCGGATTTGTCTTTAGATGTCTCTACCAGGTGGAATTCAACATATGAAATGTTGGCGAGAGCTTCTAAATTTTGAGAAGCATTTGCGATTTTGAATCTGTATGAAAGAGGTTACAAATTGCTGCCTTCAAAAGAAGAGTAGGAACGTGGAGTCAAAATATGTGACTTACTGAAACCTTTTAATACCACCAGCACTTACTTTTCAGGAGTAAAGTATCCAACAGCCAATGTCTACTTCATTCAAGTTTCGAAAATGGAGATGATGTTGAAGAAATATGGTGATTGTGAAGATGATGCTGAGGTGAGAACAATGGCTAACGCGATGGGAAAGAAGTTTGCGAAGTATTGGAATCAATACAGTGTGATTTTAGCTAGGGGGGGGGGGCAGCTTTAGATCCTAGGTTGAAACTGGATCTAGTTTAAGCTTGAAAATAGCCTCAGATCTAGTTCAAGAAATGCTAAGTTAAATCTAGAATCCTATTTGGATGTTGAACCAAGACTAGAGATGAATACTTTTGAAGACATAGAATTTCTATGTTTTTGGAAAAAAAATCAGCATTGATATGGTGATCTAGCGTCAATGGCATCTGATTTACTAAGCATACCCATCACCAAAGTAGCAGCTGGGTTAGCATTCAGTACTGGAGGAAAAGTTTTGACTCCTTTCAGAAATAGATTTCTGCCCAAAAATGTGCAAGCACTAATTGCCACTCGAAACTGGTTAAGAAGATTTGCAGAGTTTGAAGGTAAAAATTCCATTATTAACTTACAGAAATCAAATTTTTTTTATGTTGTTTGACTAACTTATATTCATTAACTTACAGGAGATATTGATTATTATGTTGATGTTGCTGCAAAAAGTAACTCTGAAGTTGGAGATTCTAGGGCATGAAGGTAATTCTTTGTACTTCTTAGCTTTTGGTTTTCTGATTATTTATGCTATTAGAGCATAGCTTCATGCCCTGTAAATGGAAGGTGCGTATGAGAACTTGTTGCGTTAATGGTAAATGCACTGAGCCTAGTCATATCTTGTGAGTTATTCTCACCTTGTATCTGAGTATTTCTTACCTTATAGCTTTCAAGTGTTTCTGTTTTGCTACTTATCTTTGACTGTTTTGTT
Organism: Eruca vesicaria subsp. sativa; assembly: GCA_932364175.1. Lineage (NCBI taxonomy): Eukaryota > Viridiplantae > Streptophyta > Magnoliopsida > Brassicales > Brassicaceae > Eruca > Eruca vesicaria. Next base: position 86,530 of record CAKOAT010091488.1, on the reverse strand, counting down.
TCATGTATTGACGTTGCTTTTTGATATTTTAGACTTGGTTTACGCATCAAAATATTGATTAATGTTTGAAAATTGTTTGAGATCTTGTTAAGTTTACGTAAACAAGACTTATTGATGTTTGAGACTATTTGAGTATTTTGATGGTTTATTTGGTTTACACATCAAAACATTAATGTTTGAGACTTGTTTTGCAACTTATCTTTGACTGTTTTGTTTCAAGTTTTTTGGTTTATGCATCAAAATACTGATTGACCTCTTGATTGGTTTGTTTTAACAGAATCTTCCAAGGCTAAGATTGTTAAGAAAGTCTTGAAGATGTTGTTCTTAAAAATTCCAAGGCCAAGATCGTTCCCAAGAGTTATAAACATTATGTATTTAAAGTTCTCAAACATTATTCTCACAGTTTTTATGATGTTGTTTCACACTTTCAAGCATGTTTTATGACAATCAATAATGATTTCAAAATTCTTGCTACTACATAAACTATTTTATTTGATATGTATTAGTATATAAAATGACATATTTTATAAGAGATTATAATAAAATGTGTTTACATAAAAAAAAATATAAAGGGCTTAAAATGGGTCAAAATGGGCTCATCCCTCTTTTACATATTTTGACTGTTTTAAAAGGGTTGGGTTTATTTAGGGATGGCCTTGAAGTAAATAGGTCTGGGTTGGGTTGGGCTGGGTAACACATTACATCATCCCCACCGACGGCTATCTGGATGTTCTTGCTAAAGGAGAAATGGGAGAGGAAGAAGGCCGCAAAGGATTTTGAGATTCGCTTGAAGGAGGTAATGGCTTACATCTACCTTATTAACTAAATAATGAACAACAATTTGCTTGCCTCTGACAAGTTATCACGCCTTCTAGCTAAGGAGTTCGAGCTCGGGGCTGAACTTGACGTGACTGCGGTGTCGGACTTTTCGGTTGGGAAGTTGGATCTTCCACTGGTCTATGAGGATCTATTTGAGGATTTTTTTTCTCTAAGGTACCTCCTGGAAAAGATGAGTCGACGCCGAAGATTAGAATTAATTTATATTATTTTTTTCTTTATGGCAATCTTAATGAGTAATAATGGTTTTGAATAATAATGGTTTGTTTGGTTTCATTTTCCTCTGAATGGGAGACCTTCTATTATTTCCGCGGTCGTAGATCGACTTTGATAGATATCGCGTCGATAAGTTGTGTCTGAGTAATTTTTTAACTACTATGATGCGTCGTGTTTTTAGCGGGATTCTAACTGTTTCCATAGACTTGATCAGGGTCTCTTCATGCAGTTAAATCAAATTTGAAAAGATGTGAAAGTATTTTTATTTTTTACTTATAGATGATTCTTCGTATACAATTTTGCATTATATATTAGAAAAAGGTGTGTCTGTATGGATAGGTTGTTTTCCCCTATGGATCTGATCTCTTTGCGGGCGTTTTGTTTGAGGTGGGTGACTGAACTCAAATTGTGAGCTGCCTACATACCCGCGTCGAGGGATCAAGTCTAACATAGTATGATTATTTTCCCAGTGGATTGGGTCGTGTTTTTCTATATGTTCGTGCACGTGGATGTGACTCTTGTTCTGCTCGGGTCTCTTGGTTGATCTTATGGGCTTGGCTCGATATCTTTGAAGCTCGAAAGGTAGCATGTTCTGGAGCTCTTTTGACTCCCTCTTATGGTTTCAATTTCTCTTGGCGTAGGGAACTTCAGACATTGATGGTAGGTTGAGGGTACTTTCTTCATGTTGTATAGCCACGGTCTTCCAAGGATGGCGTTAAATGGAGCAGGTCGATCTATAACGATAAATTCGACGATCTTCCTAACATCTCCGGCGGTCATGGCGAGCTTGATGGAATCGAGAGAAAAGGTGGTCTCTCTTACTAATCCGATTAGAGGTTTCCATTCTTGTTTAATAAGTGTTTTGGTGAATCCCTTTGTTTTAAATGAATCATAGTAGAGTTTGTCCGCGGAGCTTCCGGTATCTACCATTATTCTGGACAATTCGCATCCTCCGACGTCGAGTCATATGACGAGTGCGTCATCGTGTGGTTTATTGAGGTCGCCGGTTTCGTTTTCATCAAAGGTGATTTTCTGGTCGGGGCCCGACAGAGGTTCTTGTTGGGGTCAAAATCGGTACGGCAGAATCAATAGCCAAAAGTCCACACAAGAATACGAAAGGAATAGTTTTGTATAACCCAAGAAGTCGTTTTATAAAACTCGAAGCCGTTTTATAAAACCCAAAGATCATTTTATAAAACACGAGAAGCCGTTTTATAAAACTCGAAGATTGTTTTATAAAACTCAAAGATCGTTTTATAAAACTCGAGAAGCCGTTTTATAAAATTCGAAGATCGTTTTATAAAACTAAAAGATCATTTTATAAAACTCGAGAAGCCGTTTTATAAAACTCGAAGATCGTTTTATAATACTCGAAGATCATTTTATTAAACTCGAGAAGCCTTTTTATAAAATTCGAAGATCGTTTTATAAATCTCAAAGATCGTTTTGTAAAACTCGAGAAGCCGTTTTATAAAACTCGAAGATCGTTTTATAAAACTCGAGAAGCCGTTTTATAAAACTCGAAGATCGTTTTATAAAACTCAAGATCGTTTTATAAAACTCGGAGACCGTTCTAGAAAACTCGAAGATCGTTTTATAAAACTCGAGAAGCCGTTTTATAAAACTAGAAGATCGTTTTATAAAACTCGAAGATCGTTTTATAAAACTCGAAGATCGTGCTATAAAACTCGAAGATCATTTTATAAAACTCGAGAAATCGTTTTACAAAACCGCGAAAAACCGAAACCGCCGCAGAACGCGAACTAGTCATGGCTAGTTCGCCAGCAGGCGAACTAGAGGCTCCCCGACTAGTTCGCCAGCAGGCGAACTAGAAGCTTTCAACTAATTCGCCTGCTGGCGAACTAAGCCAAGTTGGCTTAGTTCGCCAGCAGGCAAACTAGAAGCTTCCAACTAGTTCGCCAGCAGGTGAACTAGGAACTCTCAGGCTAGTTCGCCTGCTGGCGAACTAGAGATCTCCCGGATCTAATGCAGCCCCGATTCGAACCTTACGTCCTTCGACACGGTCACATTCTGAACCACGGCCGAAATGTCACTCGTTTCGTCTCGATCCGACTTATCGTTCGAATTCTACGATAAAAACCGTAAAACTCCACTTTCTCGAAAAGAACTCGAAGAAATCGTATAAAACGGTAACGGTTAAGAAAGACACCAAACATCGCCTAAACTATACGATTTATCCGAGATTTTTCGTTAAGATCATAAAAAACGTCGAGAAAATCGTAAAAAAAAAGGCATCTTATCAGGAAACAGCTTCGTATAAAGTCGTAAAACGGTTTTTATCGTAAAACGGCCTGAAAGGTCCTAAAACACGATAAAAACCCATCTCGCGACATTAACGAAATCAAACCCGAAGGTACGATATCATTTTGACGGTTTACTCGCAGACAGAAGACAAAAGGCAAGTTTGAAGATAAATAGAAGATTTCCGCGGAAGAAAAGGAAGGATTGACAGAAATGGAAAGTTCCCGATATATTCTATTTCGAGTGAAATGGAAAGACTAAAACCGCCTAAGGAGGAGTATATAAGCAGGAGGCATAGGGCAGAAGCACACACACGATTTTCAGAGCTCTCACCACCAAAATTTTAGCATTTAGGAATATTTATGTTTTCTATTAGCGAGCTGCGTCTCAACTATGGTTTTTCGTTCTTAGACTTTTCGGCTACTCTTTTTGTACCAGTTCTTACGCAGATTCGGAATAAGAACCTCTTTCCTCTCAATTTCGTTTATTCTCTTTTAAATTCTAAGTTTATCGTTTTCTTAATCTTCGTTGTGCGGTTGTGCAGATAGCCCGGTTCCTCTGGAAACTTAGGGTTTTCTCGAGGTTTCCTTTTTTACGATTTAATGACAGTAGGTGGATTTCGGTTCCCCCAGTTTGGCGCTAGAAGGAGGGGGGGGGTCGGATCTATCTTACACCAAAGCCGCAACATGTCCAACGAAGAAACGATGACTGGTGACAACCAAACTCGCAACGAACGCGATAACGTTGAAACACCACAACCACAAGATGCGTCCGCGGCCAACGCTACAAACGCTAACGCCGAGACCATCGAAAAGATGCTTTCCGAGTTTAACAAAAAAATCGGAAGAGCAGGAAAAGCTCATTGGTTCGCTCGCGAAACTGGTTGAAACCCTAACCGCGAAAACCCGAGCAATTCACCCCCCCCCCCCCCGCGGAACTACTAAGATCCGCAGAAGGAGGCTCGATTTCGGCGCTCCAACGGATCGTCCCAGAACCAAGCAGGGTAACTTACCGGAAAAGGATTCCGGAAAAGATAACCCTGACGCGACGCTAAACGAATCCGAGAAACCTCCCACTCACGAACAGGAGACCGAGGGCGACGGCATCGAAAGGGTTAACCTGGAGACAAGCAACCAGGCCGATTCATCAGACGAAGACGATGACGTCCATCCTAGGAGAAGAAAAACTCGAACTCCTCTACCGGAGTCTTCTCCCGAAAGTTCTTTTACTGGAGACAAGGGGGAACTCGACTTCGCGCGATACGCAAAAACTGCCGAGGAGCGATCTCCGGTTACTCGCAGAAAACGCCGACAAAGTCGGAAAACTGATGGCAATCTGACCGAGATTCGAGATCTCTGAGAATACATCACTAAAACGGCCGCAGCGGTAAAAGCAGTGAAATCTCAGATTCATCACGCTACCAGCGCCGCACCCGAAATCGATCGGCTACTGTACGAATCTCGGAAAACGCCCTTCACGGCTCGCATCACCGAGGTCAAGCTGCCCGATTCCAGAAAACTGAAGGTGCCAACTTACGATGGGACATCTGATCCCAAAGCGCACCTACAGGCGTTCCAGATCACCATGGGTCGAGCCAAACTCAAGAACTACGAAAAAGACGCAGGCTATTGCCGTCTCTTCGTCGAAAACCTAGAAGGAGCAGCGCTCGAATGGTTTGCCAAACTTAGGCGAAATTCGTTCGGAAGTTTCCGCCGACTTGCTTCGGAATTCCTGAAGAAATATTCGATGTTCATTAACCCAGAAACCTCCGACGCCGACCTCTGGAGCTTGGTGCAGAAGGAGGACGAATCCCTCCGCGATTTCATGAGTTGGTTCAAACTCGTCATGGCTAGGGTTAGCGGGATTAGCGACAAAACCGCCATCGACGCGTTAAGGAAATCGCTCTGGTATAAATCGAAATTCCGCAAGTGGATAACTCTCGAGAAACCGCGGACGATCCAGGATGCGCCCCACAAAGCTACCGATTACATAACCATCGAGGAGGAGACTAAAATCCTGTCCGAGAAGCATAAGCCGACGAAAACGTCCGCAAAGGATAACGCGTCCGAGCAGAAGCAGAAAAAGAGAAAGTCTCGTAACGACAAATTCGTCCATCACGAGTGTCAGGATCTCCAAGGGGCGCACAACTACGCCATCAACTCTGGATCGGAGCAAGGGCGAACCACGGGTAACACGTGGACGAGAAATTCAAATTACGATGAGAATTCTTTCTGTGACCTCCTCCAAACCCCTGGGCATTCCACTGTGAACTGCAAAGTTCTCGGCGCCAGACTTGCCGCAAAATTGGTCGCGGGGGAACTTTCCAAGATATCCAGCGTCAAGGATCTCATCCGCGATTCAGATCGCCTTCTGAAGAACGACAGGAACGCACGAGCGGAAACTCTGCCTCAGGGAAACCAGTCGAGCGAAAAACGCGGACGAAGACAAGATGAGAAGGGTAACGACGCTAACCGCCGAAAAATCAACATGATTATCTGTGAATCGCAATATTACAACGACACCGTCTCGTCAATCAAATCCTACCAACGTAAAGCCGAAACCGCCTCGAGTTGGAAGGTGCCGATGGATGACTCTCCGAAAGGGGTGATCTCATTCGACGACACTGAAACCGGCGGAATCGACCAACCTCACGCCGATCCTCTTGTCATCGACTTAGTGATAAGCGATTTAGAAGTTGCTCGGATCTTGGTCGATACCGGAAGTACTGTCAACGTGATCTTCCACAACACGCTAGCACGCATGGGAATCGACCTCTCGGAAGTCGAGCCAATTCCAAATCGTTGACCTATTTCTCCGGTGAGACGTCGATGACCCTGGGATCAATCCGACTACCGGTTGCCGCAAAAGAAGTGACAAAAATCGTTAACTTCGCGGTTGTCGATTTCCCGGCTATCTACAACGTGATCATGGGAACGCCTTGGATAAATTCCATGAAGGTGATTCTGTCAACATACCACTTAGGCATCAAATTCACAACACCTACGGGAGGCGCATTAATTTGGGGATGCAAAGACAATCGCGATCCTGCTTCCTGGCCGAACATAAGCTGAGGCAATTGGCGGTAGCAATCGTGAAACCAAAACGGGCAAAGGTCACGCCACCGCCCACAGAAGACGACCCAAAGCAAGCAACGTTCGAGAAACCACAAGTTCCCGCACCCATCGCTTCTACCCAACCGGAGGATACAAACCCGGAACAAGACGTCGATCCAGCGACTGAAACGATCGAGAAGTCTGCGACAGCCGAGTAAGCACACTCGCGCAAATAATCAGAACTACGAGATGGCTTGATTTCCAAAAGCAATACGTAGGCAGCTCGCCTAAAGATGAGTTCAGCTATCCCCCTTCCAAAACCGGGGGGGGGGGGGAGTGGGTGAGTATACGAGTATTCGTATACTCCCGTCTGGGCAACTTAGAAATTATTCCCGGTGAGATGCTCGATTCCAACCATACAAATCGTATAAGCCGAGAACCTATCGCGGATTCTAAATCGGTATGGGGTCAGGTTAAAATCGCAACGGGCAAAACGAAAGCCGGTTAGTCATCGCATAGCCCCAATCCGAAGTAAACCTAGGTCTTGCCCTAAACCCAGCACACTGGTCGCTAACGTCTCAAGGCATGAATCGAGATCCTAAAGGCATGTCTCTTCGCCCACATCTAAACACTCGCGAAAATCGAAACATCCCGAGTTAAACGAATCGGACGATTTACACCAAAGAGTTAGATACGAGATGACAACTCNCATCGCATAGCCCCAATCCGAAGTAAACCTAGGTCTTGCCCTAAACCCAGCACACTGGTCGCTAACGTCTCAAGGCATGAATCGAGATCCTAAAGGCATGTCTCTTCGCCCACATCTAAACACTCGCGAAAATCGAAACATCCCGAGTTAAACGAATCGGACGATTTACACCAAAGAGTTAGATACGAGATGACAACTCGCATTCTTCCCTCTACATACCGCCCAGCGGTAGGGATTCAATGCCACCAACGGCCAGTCCCGGAAAAACAACAACAAAATCAAAAAACTAATAACATCACACATTGAAGTCGTCAAACGCAGACTGATCAACTTCACCATCCAGATCCGATATCCCAGGTCCAACTTTGACTGAATCCGGCGACACCACAATGGGACTCCACTGATCCCACATACGCTTCCCGGGATTGACGAACTCATTCTTCTTCTTCTCTCTCTTAGCCAGACGCGCTGTCTGCTTCGCGACCTCAGCCTCATATGAATAGTCCGACTTTTGGGTAAGATGCAAACCCCTGGCTACGCCCCGGCACTCGCAGAAATCACCATTCGCCCTTTGCGCATCTTCAAATTGCGCATAAAGAGGTACGAATCGCTCACGGCGAGCCATGAACTCCGCAGAAACCTCTCTCTTTCCCGCTCTACGAGCACGGCGAACCATCACATCAGAAAGTTCTAAGCTCCGACGAGATTCCGCTTCGTACACCTCTCTCACACGAGTAGCTTCCCTTACGGCTAAATCCTGGGCGCGAGAGAAAATGGCATCGATCTCCTCTCTGATACGAACAGCCTCTGCCTCCGCCGCTGCAGCCCTAGATTCGGCTCTGCGAAGCTCCGCGCTGTTTGCGCTCACCGCTTCCCTCATAACGCGAAGACCCTGTAAAACGGAGAAATCATCCTTTATAAAAAAGAAACGACATATATACGCAGTAACCAAAGAATAGACGAACCTTGTTAGAAANCATCGATCTCCTCTCTGATACGAACAGCCTCTGCCTCCGCCGCTGCAGCCCTAGATTCGGCTCTGCGAAGCTCCGCGCTGTTTGCGCTCACCGCTTCCCTCATAACGCGAAGACCCTGTAAAACGGAGAAATCATCCTTTATAAAAAAGAAACGACATATATACGCAGTAACCAAAGAATAGACGAACCTTGTTAGAAAGCCTCGACGCCTTCGCAAACGGCGTGTCAGCCGGGCCTCGGGGTGGCGTCTCGGTCGGTTCAAATTCGGAGGCCGAAAAATAAATAAGATCTTCGATATTGATATCGCCATCGAACGCTTGACCACAACTAATCGGAACTTCTCTGTCCTGCAGAATCTAGATCTCTCCCTCTCCTCCGCATCATCACCCGCCTCGAATTCAGTATGATTGTCGCGAGAAAAACCAGATAAATAATAGGCAACGGCGCGACGAACTCTTTTCGGAGAAAAGTATCCCCGATGAAGCGGGCCGCCACGAAGAAGATTCATGACCTCAGGAAAATCCTCGAGCATCGGCCTGTGGAGGCTAGGCACTGCGAAACAAAAAAAAAAAAGTTAAAACCTATACATATACGAATATGGAGATCACATCAATAGAATACCAGTGGTCGCCCACGCGGTCCTGAACAAGGGAATGCAGCCCTCTTCCACGGACGCGCTGTCGATTTTGACATAGAAGAATCGCTCAATCCAACCATGCTCATTCGAGGCAAGTCCTCCAACGACCGTCATGTGCCACCGAGGAGCTAACTAAAAGCCATCATTTCTTCCCTTGAATGTCAACATAGCCGAAAGATAGTCCGCATTAAGGGACATCCCGCGCTCATAGCCTAACACCAAAATCCCGACAAGGTGTTGTAACCCGCAGGAAGTAGTTGGCCGAACGGTACACCAAACCTATCCAAGAACTCGACAATGGCTCGAGGAACAGGGAACCATAGCTGACAGTTCAACAGAAAGGCTTCGTAGCATGAAAAATAACCCGGGCGGATTCTCGAAATCCTGGCCTGGGACGGGAAGGCAAAACTGAACTGATTCAGGAATTTCACGGAGATTCCTCATATCCCTGAGGGAACTGGCAGTATTCGCACTAGGACCAGCTGCCCTCCTCTGAGGTTTATCCTTCTTCGGAACCCAAAGAGTTAGATACGAGATGACAACTCGCATTCTTCCCTCTAAATCTAAAACGAAACACAAATTTCCTACTTAGAAAATATTTTCTTATTAGAAAATCCTCGAATACACACCGTCCAACGGCAGGGATTCAAAGCCACCAACGGTCAGTCCCGGAAAAACACGATGAAATCGAAAAACAAATAACATCACACATTGAATTCATCAAACGCGGACTGATCGACTTCACCCTCCGCATCCGAAATCCCAGGTCCAATCTCGACCGAATCCGGCGACACCACAATGGGATTCCACTGATCCCACATGCGCGCCCTAAGGTCGATAAATTCGGCTGCATATATGTTTCCCGATCCAAGTATCCCCGCCGCACGGGGAATTCCTCAGAAAACAAATACCCTTCATTCTGAGTTAAAGATAACCCAGAAATGATCCCGTTACATTCGCGATAAACACCGTGCGCCCGTTGAACAACTTTGGCATCCGAACAACCAGTTGCAAATCGCTCACGACGAGCGTTCATCTTTTCGGCAACCTCTCGTTTGCCCGCACGACGAGCACGACGAACCCTTTGGTCAGAAAGCTCCTTGGCGCGGCGTGATCTAGCCGCACACTCATCCCTCACGCGAGCAACCTCCCTCGCAACCACTTCTTCGGCTCGGTTGGCCTCGACCTCTGCCCGAAGACGAGCGACTTCTTTTTCAGCCATGTTCGCTCGAAACTCGGCAAGGTGAGCTTTGGAAGTACGGCTATCTAGGGCCCGGCTCATGACAAGGAAACCCTACCAAAGAAAAGAATTAAGCGACATCATCCAATGATAAAATCGCTCGAAAAATAAAATAATAAACACACGTACCTCCTTAGCTTTCTCAGACCCCCTAGTAAACTCCGGGACTTGATCATGGTAAACGTCCGGAAGATGGGAGATCGATGATCCGCCCGCTTTCATCCAGACGCCTTCTTCCGTTTGACTATCAAAGAAGTCCTTGAGAATATTGTCAGGACAGACCGCACGTTCAGAATCATCATCTTCGACAACCGGATTTCTATCCCTTCGGAAGCTTGACTTACCACTCCTCATCGAGGGAACATACGGAATAAACCCCTCGATAAACGGATCCTCTTCATAAATCGAAGAATCCGCAAAGAGTCGAGATCGGGAGAGGGCAACCGCTTGGCGGACGCGTTGTGGAGAAAAACTGCACCAGCCAACTTCACCACATTTTAGAGAAGTGGTGATGTTCGGGAGATCCATAGGATACGGAGGCAAAGGGTTGGTCACTGCGGAAAAACAGAAATGAAAAAAAAAAAAAACAATAAGAGGAAGAAGATTCGTATGAACTCGAATCACATACCTCTCCAACCCCACACGGTCGTAAAAAGCGGAATGCAGTCCTGCTCAACTGACGCACTGTCAATACAAACATAAAAGAAATTTTTCTTCCAAGAAGGAGAGATCGTTGAGCAGCCCGTAACAATTTCGTCACGAGGGCATAGAGTGATCCTCTGCGACTGCCCCGTGGGCTTCAATAGACCCTCGAGATGATCAACGCTAAGGGTAATTCCCTGCTCATAACTCAGCGTCAAGAGACCAACGAGTTGCTTTAGACCGGGGGGAGTCAGCTGACTGATCGATAGTCCCAGCCTGCAAAGGTAACGAACAATGATCCCCGGGATCGGAAACCATAAATGGCATTGTTGCAAGAAAATGTGGTAACATGTGAAAAAACCTTCGGGCGCATCCTTGTCGCCCTCCCCGGCAAGTGGGAGACGAAACTCGACAGCCTCTGGAACTCGGCAAAACTCGCGCATGTAATCGATACTGTTAAAAAGAGCCGAGTTCGGATATCCGGAAGTTTGATCGACGTCCGACAAAGCTGGAACCCAAGTCCCAGGCCTAGCAGACCTCGACTTATCTCCCAACGCCCAAAAAGCCGCACGGTCCGTCAGATCAATTAACGAGGACGAATACTCCTCTTTCGGAGCTGAAACTGGAAGCCGCGAGCTCGTTCCCTCAGAATTGCGAGAACTGGAGCTAGTTGAGGAACAAGTCCTTCTTCCTGAAAAAATGCTTGAAGATCCTGGGAGAAATAAACTCAAAGGAAGTAGAGAGAAAAGTTTCTTGGATAAGTTGTACAGGATGAGGTAAAGAATTCAAAATTTTACTCCATCTACTTATAAGGAAGAATTTTACTATTCACCCTTGGACTTTTGGCCATTAAAGTTCCGCCTAATTCTACTAAACTCGCCAACCAAGCTCAATCCACTCGCAAGAACCCCATGATTCTTACGAGCTGGGGGGCTAACTGTTGGGGTCAAAATCGGTACGACGGAATCAATAGCCAAAATTGCCCGCAAGAATACGAAAGGAATAGTTTTATAAAACCAAGAAGTCGTTTTATAAAATTCGAAGCCGTTTTATAAAACCCAAAGATCGTTTTATAAAACTCGAGAAGCCGTTTTATAAAACTCGAGAAGCCGTTTCATAAAACTCGAAGATCGTTTTATAAAACTCGAGAAGCCGTTTTATAAAACTCGAAGATCGTTTTATAAAACTCGAAGATCGTTTTATAAAACTCGAGAAGCCGTTTTATAAAACTCGAAGATCGTTTTATAAAACTCAAAAATCGTTTTATAAAACTCGAGAAGCCGTTTTATAAAACACGAAGATCGTTTTATAAAACTCGAGAAGCCGTTTTATAAAACTCGAAGATCGTTTTATAAAACTCGAAGATCGTTCTATAAAACTCGAAGATCGTTTTATAAAACTCAAAGATCGTTTTATAAAACTCGAGAAGCCATTTTATAAAACTCGAAGATCGTTTTATAAAACTCGAGAAGCCATTTTATAAAACTCGAAGATCGTTTTATAAAACTAGAAGATCGTTTTATAAAACTCGAGAAGATGTTCTCCGAAAGATTCAATACCATCCAGTCGATGGTGGAAAGGCTTCCAGGATTCGCTCCCCCCATCAGGAGGAGCGACCCTAGCTGTTACTCCGACATGCCCTTCGTGGAAGAGATCGCATTGGTCTAGATGCCAAGGAAGTTCTCCTTCCCTACCATGAAGATCTATGACGGGACCAGCGATCCGGACAAACACGTGGCCCTCTACAAGCAACAGATGCTAACAGCAGCAATCCCCCGAGGACTGAGAGAACCTTCCATGTGCAGGGGCTTTGGCTCAACCCTAACTAGTCCTTCCCTCCAGTGGTATATAAATCTCCCCACGAAATCTACAAGTTCGTGGAGCAATCTGCGAGCAGCAGAAACCTGGAAAAGAATTCCGACGATCTCTACGAAGTACTCCAGCATAGAGTCGAACCTCAAAGGGCCTATATCGCGCACTTCAACTAAGAAAAAGTAGCTATTCCTGAATGCAACACAGGGACCGCTATCTCCGCCTTCAAAAGGGGCCAGCTCCCTAATGGGGACTTGTACAAGGAACTAACCAACTACCAGTGTAAGACAATGGAAGACGTCCTATCCACGGCCTGGGCCCAAGTGAGATGGTTTTATAAAACTCGAGAAGCCGTTTTATAAAACTCAAGAAACCGTTTTATAAAACTCGAAGATCGTTTTATAAAACTCGAAGATCGTTCTATAAAACTCGAAGATTGTTTTATAAAACACGAGAAGCAGTTTTATAAAACTCGAAGATCGTTTAATAAAACTCAAAGATCGTTTTATAAAACTCGAGAAGCCGTTTTATAAAACTCGAAAATCGTTTTATAAAACTCAAAGATCGTTTTATAAAACTCGAGAAATAGTTTTACAAAACCGCGAAAAACCGAAACCGCCGCAGATTGCGAACTAGTTCGCCAGCAGGCGAACTAGAGATCTCCGGGATCTCTCGCAGCCCCGATTCGAACCTTACGTCCTTCGACACGGTCACATTCTGAACCACGGCCAAAATGTCTCTCGTTTCGTCTCGATCCGACTTATCGTTCGAATTCTACGATAAAAACCGTAAAACTCCGCTTTCTCGAAAAGAACTCGAAGAAATCGTATAAAACGTTAACGGTTAAGCAAGACACCGAACATCGCCTAAACTATACGATTTATCCGAGATTTTTCGTTAAGATCATAAAAAACGCGTTTTTAATAAAAAAAACGTCTAGAAAATCGTAAAAAACGGCATCGGATTAGGAAACGGTCTCGTATAAAGTCTTAAAACGGTTTTTATCGTAAAACGGCCCGAAAGGTCCTAAAACACGTTAAAAACCCATCTCGCGACATTAACGAAATCAAACCCGAAGATATGATATCATTTTGACGGTTTACTCGCAGACAGAAGACAAAAGGCAAGTTTGAAGATAAATAGAAGATTTCCGCGGAAGAAAAGGAAGGATTGACAGAAATGGAAAGTTCCCGATATATTCTGTTTCGAGCGAAATGGAAAGACTAAAACCGCCTAAGGAGGAGTATATAAGCAGGAGGCATAGGGCAGAAGCACACACACGATTTTCAGAGCTCTCACCACCAAAATTTTAGCATTTAGGAATATTTCTGTTTTCTATTAGCGAGCTGCGTCTCAACTATGGTTTTCCGTTCTTAGACTTTTCGGCTACTCTTTTTGTACCAGTTCTTACGCAGATTCGGAATAAGAACCTCTTTCCTCTCAATTTCGTTTATTCTCTTTTAAATTCTAAGTTTATCGTTTTCTTAATCTTCGCTGTGCGGTTGTTCAGATAGCCCGGTTCCTCTGGAAACTTAGGGTTTTCTCGAAGTTTCCTTTTTTACGATTTAATGACAGTAGGTGGATTTCGGTTCCACCAGTTTGGCGCTAGAAGGAGGGGGGGTCGGATCTATCTTACACCAAAGCCGAAACATGTCCAACGAAGAAACGATGACTGGTGACAACCAAACTCGCAACGAACGCGATAACGTTGAAACACCACAACCACAAGATGCGTCCGCGGCAAACGCTACAAACGCTAACGCCGAGACCATCGAAAAGATGCTTTCCGAGTTTAACAAAAAATCGGAAGAGCAGGAAAAGCTCATTGGTTCGCTCGCGAAACTGGTTGAAACCCTAACCGCGAAAACCCGAGCAATTCACCCCCGCGGAACTACTAAGATCCGCAGAAGGAGGCTCGATTTCGGCGCTCCAACGGATCGTCCCAGAACCAAGCAGGGTAACTTACCGGAAAAGGTTCCGGAAAAGATAACCCTGACGCGACGCTAAACGAATCGGAGAAACCTCCCACTCACGAACAGGAGACCGAGGGCGACGGCATCGAAAGGGTTAACCTGGAGACAAGCAACCAGGCCGATTCATCAGACGAAGACGATGACGTCCATCCTAGGAGAAGAAAAACTTGAACTCCTCTACCGGAGTCTTCTCCCGAAGGTTCTTTTACTGGAGACAAGGGGGAACTCGACTTCGCGCGATACGCAAAAACTGTCGAGGAGCGATCTCCGGTTACTCACAGAAAACGCCGAAAAAGTCGGAAAACTGATGGCAATCTGACCGAGATTCGCGATCTCCGAGAATACATCACTAAAACGGCCACAGCGGTAAAAGCAGTGAAATCTCAGATTCATCACGCTACCAGCGCCGAACCCGAAATCGATCGGCTACTGTACGAATTTCGGAAAACGCCCTTCACGGCTCGCATCACCGAGGTCAAGCTGCCCGATTCCAGAAAACTGAAGGTGCCAACTTACGATGGGACATCTGATCCCAAAGCGCACCTACAGGCGTTCCAGATCACTATGGGTCGAGCCAAACTCAAGAACTACGAAAAAGACGCAGGCTATTTCCGTCTCTTCGTCGAAAACCTAGAAGGATCAGCGCTCGAATGGTTTGCCAAACTTAGGCGAAATTCGTTCGGAAGTTTCCGCCGACTTGCTTCGGAATTCCTGAAGAAATATTCGATGTTCATTAACCCAGAAACCTCCGACGCCGACCTCTGGAGCTTGGTGCAGAAGGAGGACGAATCCCTCCGCGATTTCATGAGTTGGTTCAAACTCGTCATGGCTAGGGTTAGCGGGATTAGCGACAAAACCGCCATCGACGCGTTAAGGAAATCGCTCTGGTATAAATCGAAATTCCGCAAGTGGATAACTCTCGAGAAACCGCGGACGATCCAGGATGCGCTCCACAAAGCTACCGATTACATAACCATCGAGGAGGAGACTAAAATCCTGTCCGAGAAGCATAAGCCGACGAAAACGTCCGCAAAGGATAACGCGTCCGAGCAGAAGCAGAAAAAGAGAAAGTCTCGTAACGACAAATTCGTCCATCACGAGTGTCAGGATCTCCAAGGGGCGCACAACTACGCCATCAACTCTGGATCGGAGCAAGGGCGAACCACGGGTAACACGTGGACGAGAAATTCAAATTACGATGAGAATTCTTTCTGTGACCTCCACCAAACCCGTGGGCATTCCACTGTGATCTGCAAAGTTCTCGGCGCCAGACTTGCCGCAAAATTGGTCGCGGGGGAACTTTCCAAGATATCCAGCGTCAAGGATCTCATCCGCGATTCAGATCACCTTCTGAAGAACGACAGGAACGCACGAGCGGAAACTCTGCCTCAGGGAAACCAGTCGAGCGAAAAACGCGGACGAAGACAAGATGAGAAGGGTAACGACGCTAACCGCCGAAAAATCAACATGATTATCTGTGAATCGCAATATTACAACGACACCGTCTCGTCAATCAAATCCTACCAACGTAAAGCCAAAACCGCCTCATTCGACGACACTGAAACCGGCAGAATCGACCAACCTCACGCCGATCCTCTTGTCATCGACTTAGTGATAAGCGATTTAGAAGTTGCTCGGATCTTGGTCGATACCGGAAGTACTGTCAACGTGATCTTCCACAACACGCTAGCACGCATGGGAATCGACCTCTCGGAAGCCGAGCCAATTCCAAATCGTTGACCTGTTTCTCCGGTGAGACGTCAATGACCCTAGGATCAATCCGACTACCGGTTGCCACAAAAGAAGTGACAAAAATCGTTAACTTCGCGTTTGTCGATTTCCCGGCTATCTACAACGTGATCATGGGAACGCCTTGGATAAATTCCATGAAGGTGATTCTGTCAACATAACACTTAGGCATCAAATTCACAACACCTACGGGAGGCGCATTAATTTGGGGATGCAAAGACAATCGCGATCCTGCTTCCTGGCCGAACATAAGCTGAGGCAATTGGCGGTAGCAATCGTGAAACCAAAACGGGCAAAGGTCACGCCACCGCCCACAGAAGACGACCCAAAGCAAGCAACGTTCGAGAAACCACAAGTTCCCGCACCCATCGCTTCTACCCAACCGGAGGATACAAACCCGGAACAAGACGTCGATCCAGCGACTGAAACGATCGAGAAGTCTGCGACAGCCGAGTAAGCACACTCGCGCAAACAATCAGAACTACGAGATGGCTTGATTTCCAAAAGGAATACGTAGGCAGCTCGCCTAAAGATGAGTTCAGCTATCCCCCCTTCCAAAACGGGGGGGGGGGAGTGGGTGAGTATACGAGTATTCGTATACTCCCAAATTTTTTTTAAAAAAATTTCGCTTTGTAATAGAAAAATTTTCGAAATTTTTAATAAAGACAAAGTTAGAATATTTCCGCTATTACATCCGGAAAATCGCTTCCGCAGTAACAACTATTTAATCGTTTTTATAAAACTTGCATTACTAAATATTTTTGGAGAGAACCGGCGAGACGTCGCCTAAATTCTCAAGAAAAATATTTCCCCAAGTCCGTCCGCGACTATAAAAACACGAACGCTCGGCGATTGGCCCCGTCGAGCACGCTAGCCGTCCTAAACAAACGCATCGACCTATCGGTCCGCATACATCCGACTAGGATAAAACAGCACGCTATAAAAGAAATCCAAATTTTTGGTCAGCACTTCTGGGCAACTTAGAAATTATTCCCGGTGAGATGCTCGATTCCAACCATACAAATCGTATAAGCCGAGAACCTATCGCGGATTCTAAATCGGTATGGGGTCAGGTTAAAATCGCAACGGGCAAAACGAAAGCCGGCTAGGCATCGCATAGCCCCAATCCGAAGTAAACCTAGGTCTTGCCCTAAACCCAGCACACTGGTCGCTAACGTCTCAAGGCATGAATCGAGATCCTAAAGGCATGTCTCTTCGCCCACATCTAAACACTCGCGAAAATCGAAACATCCCGAGTTAAACGAATCGGACGATTTACACCAAAGAGTTAGATACGAGATGACAACTC
>CAKOAT010091488.1:28959-68863 GCA_932364175.1 Eruca vesicaria subsp. sativa | reverse complement strand
CATCGATCTCCTCTCTGATACGAACAGCCTCTGCCTCCGCCGCTGCAGCCCTAGATTCGGCTCTGCGAAGCTCCGCGCTGTTTGCGCTCACCGCTTCCCTCATAACGCGAAGACCCTGTAAAACGGAGAAATCATCCTTTATAAAAAAGAAACGACATATATACGCAGTAACCAAAGAATAGACGAACCTTGTTAGAAATCCTCGACGCCTTCGCAAACGGCGTGTCAGCCGGGCCTCGGGGTGGCGTCTCGGTCGGTTCAAATTCGGAGGCCGAAAAATAAATAAGATCTTCGATATTGATATCGCCATCGAACGCTTGACCACAACTAATCGGAACTTCTCTGTCCTGCAGAATCTAGATCTCTCCCTCTCCTCCGCATCATCACCCGCCTCGAATTCAGTATGATTGTCGCGAGAAAAACCAGATAAATAATAGGCAACGGCGCGACGAACTCTTTTCGGAGAAAAGTATCCCCGATGAAGCGGGCCGCCACGAAGAAGATTCATGACCTCAGGAAAATCCTCGAGCATCGGCCTGTGGAGGCTAGGCACTGCGAAACAAAAAAAAAAAAAGTTAAAACCTATACATATACGAATATGGAGATCACATCAATAGAATACCAGTGGTCGCCCACGCGGTCCTGAACAAGGGAATGCAGCCCTCTTCCACGGACGCGCTGTCGATTTTGACATAGAAGAATCGCTCAATCCAACCATGCTCATTCGAGGCAAGTCCTCCAACGACCGTCATGTGCCGCCGAGGAGCTAAATAAAAGCCATCATTTCTTCCCTTGAATGTCAACATAGCCGAAAGATAGTCCGCATTAAGGGACATCCCGCGCTCATAGCCTAACACCAAAATCCCGACAAGGTGTTGTAACCCGCATGAAGTAGTTGGCCGAACGGTACACCAAACCTATCCAAGAACTCGACAATGGCTCGAGGAACAGGGAACCATAGCTGACAGTTCAATAGAAAGGCTTCGTAGCATGAAAAATAACCCGGGCGGATTCTCGAAATCCTGGCCTGGGACGGGAAGGCAAAACTGAACTGATTCAGGAATTTCACGGAGATTCCTCATATCCCTGAGGGAACTGGCAGTATTCGCACTAGGACCAGCTGCCCTCCTCCGAGGTTTATCCTTCTTCGGAACCCAAAGAGTTAGATACGAGATGACAACTCGCATTCTTCCCTCTAAATCTAAAACGAAACACAAATTTCCTACTTAGAAAATATTTTCTTATTAGAAAATCCTCGAATACACACCGTCCAACGGCAGGGATTCAAAGCCACCAACGGTCAGTCCCGGAAAAACAACGATGAAATCGAAAAACAAATAACATCACACATTGAATTCATCAAACGCGGACTGATCGACTTCACCCTCCGCATCCGAAATCCCAGGTCCAATCTCGACCGAATCCGGCGACACCACAATGGGATTCCACTGATCCCACATGCGCGCCCTAAGGTCGATAAGTTCGGCTGCATATATGTTTCCCGATCCAAGTATCCCCGCCGCACGGGGAATTCCTCAGAAAACGAATACCCTTCATTCTGAGTTAAAGATAACCCACGAATGATCCCGTGACATTCGCGATAAACACCGTGCGCCCGTTGAACAACTTTGGCATCCGAACAACCAGTTGCAAATCGCTCACGACGAGCGTTCATCTTTTCGGCAACCTCTCGTTTGCCCGCACGACGAGCACGACGAACCCTTTGGTCAGAAAGCTCCTTGGCGCGGCGAGATCTAGCCGCACACTCATCCCTCACGCGAGCAACCTCCCTCGCAACCACTTCTTCGGCTCGGTTGGCCTCGACCTCTGCCCGAAGACGAGCGACTTCTTTTTCAGCCATGTTCGCTCGAAACTCGGCAAGGCGAGCTTTGGAAGTACGGCTATCTAGGGCCCGGCTCATGACAAGGAAACCCTACCAAAGAAAAGAATTAAGCGACATCATCCAATGATAAAATCGCTCGAAAAATAAAATAATAAACACACGTACCTCCTTAGCTTTCTCAGACCCCCTTGTAAACTCCGGGACTTGATCATGGTAAACGTCCGGAAGATGGGAGGTCGATGATCCGCCCGCTTTCATCCAGACGCCTTCTTCCGTTTGACTATCAAAGAAGTCCTTGAGAATATTGTCAGGACAGACCGCACGTTCAGAATCATCATCTTCGACAACCGGATTTCTATCCCTTCGGAAGCTTGACTTACCACTCCTCATCGAGGGAACATACGGAATAAACCCCTCGATAAACGGATCCTCTTCATAAATCGAAGAATCCGCAAAGAGTCGAGATCGGGAGAGGGCAACCGCTTGGCGGACGCGTTGTGGAGAAAAACTGCACCAGCCAACTTCACCACAATTTAGAGAAGTGGTGATGTTCGGGAGATCCATAGGATACGGAGGCAAAGGGTTGGTCACTGCGGAAAAACAGAAATGAAAAAAAAAAAAACAATAAGAGGAAGAAGATTCGTATGAACTCGAATCACATACCTCTCCAACCCCACACGGTCGTAAAAAGCGGAATGCAGTCCTGCTCAACTGACGCACTGTCAATACGAACATAAAAGAAATTTTTCTTCCAAGAAGGAGAGATCGTTGAGCAGCCCGTAACAATTTCGTCACGAGGGCATAGAGTGATCCTCTGCGACTGCCCCGTGGGCTTCAATAGACCCTCGAGATGATCAACGCTAAGGGTAATTCCCTGCTCATAACTCAGCGTCAAGAGACCAACGAGTTGCTTTAGACCGGGGGGAGTCAGCTGACTGATCGATAGTCCCAGCCTGCAAAGGTAACGAACAATGATCCCCGGGATCGGAAACCATAAATGGCATTGTTGCAAGAAAATGTGGTAACATGTGAAAAAACCTTCGGGCACATCCTTGTCGCCCTCCCCGGCAAGTGGGAGACGAAACTCGACAGCCTCTGGAACTCGGCAAAACTCGCGCATGTAATCGATACTGTTAAAAAGAGCCGAGTTCGGATATCCGGAAGTTTGATCGACGTCCGACAAAGCTGGAACCCAAGTCCCAGGCCTAGCAGACCTCGACTTATCTCCCAACGCCCAAAAAGCCGCACGGTCCGTCAGATCAATTAACGAGGACGAATACTCCTCTTTCGGAGCTGAAACTGGAAGCCGCGAGCTCGTTCCCTCAGAATTGCGAGAACTGGAGCTAGTTGAGGAACAAGTCCTTCTTCCTGAAAAAATGCTTGAAGATCCTGGGAGAAATAAACTCAAAGGAAGTAGAGAGAAAAGTTTCTTGGATAAGTTGTACAGGATGAGGTAAAGAATTCAAAATTTTACTCCATCTACTTATAAGGAAGAATTTTACTATTCACCCTTGGACTTTTGGCCATTAAAGTTCCGCCTAATTCTACTAAACTCGCCAAACAAGCTCAATCCACTCGCAAGAACCCCATGATTCTTACGAGCTGGGGGGCTAACTGTTGGGGTCAAAATCGGTACGACGGAATCAATAGCCAAAATTGCCCGCAAGAATACGAAAGGAATAGTTTTATAAAACCAAGAAGTCGTTTTATAAAATTCGAAGCCGTTTTATAAAACCCAAAGATCGTTTTATAAAACTCGAGAAGCCGTTTTATAAAACTCGAGAAGCCGTTTCATAAAACTCGAAGATCGTTTTATAAAACTCGAGAAGCCGTTTTATAAAACTCGAAGATCGTTTTATAAAACTCGAAGATCGTTTTATAAAACTCGAGAAGCCGTTTTATAAAACTCGAAGATCGTTTTATAAAACTCAAAAATCGTTTTATAAAACTCGAGAAGCCGTTTTATAAAACACGAAGATCGTTTTATAAAACTCGAGAAGCCGTTTTATAAAACTCGAAGATCGTTTTATAAAACTCGAAGATCGTTCTATAAAACTCGAAGATCGTTTTATAAAACTCGAGAAGTCGTTTTATAAAACTCGAAGATCGTTTTATAAAACTCAAAGATCGTTTTATAAAACTCGAGAAGCCATTTTATAAAACTCGAAGATCGTTTTATAAAACTCGAGAAGCCGTTTTATAGAACTTGAAGATCGTTTTATAAAACTAGAAGATCGTTTTATAAAACTCGAGAAGATGTTCTCCGAAAGATTCAATACCATCCAGTCGATGGTGGAAAGGCTTCCAGGATTCGCTCCCCCCATCAGGAGGAGCGACCCTAGCTGTTACTCCGACATGCCCTTCGTGGAAGAGATCGCATTGGTCTAGATACCAAGGAAGTTCTCCTTCCCTACCATGAAGATCTATGACGGGACCAGCGATCCGGACAAACACGTGGCCCTCTACAAGCAACAGATGCTAACAGCAGCAATCCCCCGAGGACTGAGAGAACCTTCCATGTGCAGGGGCTTTGGCTCAACCCTAACTAGTCCTTCCCTCCAGTGGTATATAAATCTCCCCACGAAATCTACAAGTTCGTGGACCAATCTGCGAGCAGCAGAAACCTGGAAAAGAATTCCGACGATCTCTACGAAGTACTCCAGCATAGAGTCGAACCTCAAAGGGCCTATATCGCGCGCTTCAACTAAGAAAAAGTAGCTATTCCTGAATGCAACACAGGGACCGCTATCTCCGCCTTCAAAAGGGGCCAGCTCCCTGATGGGGACTTGTACAAGGAACTAACCAACTACCAGTGTAAGACAATGGAAGACGTCCTATCCACGGCCTGGGCCCAAGTGAGATGGTTTTATAAAACTCGAGAAGCCGTTTTATAAAACTTGAGAAACCGTTTTATAAAACTCGAAGATCGTTTTATAAAACTCGAAGATCGTTCTATAAAACTCGAAGATTGTTTTATAAAACACGAGAAGCAGTTTTATAAAACTCGAAGATCGTTTAATAAAACTCAAAGATCGTTTTATAAAACTCGAGAAGCCGTTTTATAAAACTCGAAAATCGTTTTATAAAACTCAAAGATCGTTTTATAAAACTCGAGAAATAGTTTTACAAAACCGCGAAAAACCGAAACCGCCGCAGATTGCGAACTAGTTCGCCAGCAGGCGAACTAGAGATCTCCGGGATCTCTCGCAGCCCCGATTCGAACCTTACGTCCTTCGACACGGTCACATTCTGAACCACGGCCAAAATGTCTCTCGTTTCGTCTCGATCCGACTTATCGTTCGAATTCTACGATAAAAACCGTAAAACTCCGCTTTCTCGAAAAGAACTCGAAGAAATCGTATAAAACGTTAACGGTTAAGCAAGACACCGAACATCGCCTAAACTATACGATTTATCCGAGATTTTTCGTTAAGATCATAAAAAACGCGTTTTTAATAAAAAAACGTCTAGAAAATCGTAAAAAACGGCATCGGATTAGAAACGGTCTCGTATAAAATCTTAAAACGGTTTTTATCGTAAAACGGCCCGAAAGTTCCTAAAACACGATAAAAACCCATCTCGCGACATTAACGAAATCAAACCCGAAGATACGATAACGTTTTGACGGTTTACTCGCAGACAGAAGACAAAAGGCAAGTTAGAAGATAAATAGAAGATTTCTGCGGAAGAAAAGGAAGGATCGACAGAAATGGAAAGTTCCCGATATATTCGGTTTCGAGCTAAGTGGAAAGACTAAAACCGCCTAAGGAGGAGTATATAAGCAGGAGGCATAGGGCAGAAGCACACACACAATTTTCAGAGATCTCACCACCAAAATTAGCATTTAGGAATATTTCCGTTTTCTGTTTGCGAGCTGCGTCTCAACTAGGGTTTTTCGTTGTTAGAATTTTCGGCTACTCTTTTTGTACCAGTTCTTACGCAGATTCGGAATAAGAACCTCTTTGCTCTCAATTTCGTTTATTCTCTTTTAAATTCTAAGTTTATCGTTTTCTTAATCTTCGTTGTGCGGTTCTGCAGATAGCCAGTTCCTCTGGAAACTTAGGGTTTTCCCGAAGTTTCCTTTTTTACGATTTATTGACAGTAGGTGGATTTCGGTTCCCACAGTTCTCGTATGCCAGTGCTGCTCTCGGCTCTTCGTTGGTGGGCTTTCATGGAGTTGACTGACTTGCAGAACTTTGATCCTGCATAAATGAAATCAATTCTCTTTCCTTTTTTTCTGGTGGTGTGTCGGGAATCTCCATTTTTTGGTCAGTGTTGGCTGGTGGTTTCCTTGCCGCCCGGACAGGTTGGGTTTGAGTAAACGCGGGCTGTGCTGTTTTTTATATATCAGTTACTTTAGTAATTTCAGGATTTTACTGAACTTGTTGCTCTCATTGGGCTCGTGGTAGGGTTTGGTTGTTCGTCTGAGGGGAGGAGAACATGTCGTATCGACCTTCACCGGGCCTCGTATCGTCATCGTGATGTCGATGCTTACGCGTTCTTCGGTTCGATTTAGTGCTTACATGTCGACTCTTTTCTTTCGGGTGGGAGGTGGTGATTTTGGTGTTTTTGGCTCAAACTTTGTACCTCTTAAACCTTTGTTCTTGGCTTTTGGGGTCCTCAGGGTCTCTTCTTCTTCTGCGTCTTCTTTGTTCTCATCCTTATTGCGGAGTGCAACACGACAGCCTCTAGAACTCGGCAAAATTCGCGCATGTAATCGATACTGTAAAAAGAGCCGCGTTCGGATATCCGGAAGTTTGATCGACGTCCGACAAAGCTGGAACCCAAGTCCCAAGCCTAGCAGACCTCGACTCATCTCCCAACGCCCAAAAAGCCGCACGGTCCGTCGGATCAATTAATGGGGACGAATACTCCTCTTTCGGAGCTGAAACTGGAGGCTGCGACCTTGTTCCCTCAGAATTGCGAGAACTGGAGCTAGTTGAGGAACGAGTCCTTTTTCCTGAAAACATGCTTGAAGATCCTGGGAGAAATAAACTCAAAGGAAGTAGAGAGAAAAGTTTCTTGGATAAGTTGTAGAGGATGAGGTAAAGAATTCAAAATTTAACTCCATCTACTTATAAGGAAGAGTTTTACTATTCACCCTTGGACTTTTGGCCATTAAAGTTCCGCCTAATTCTACCAAACTCGCCAAACAAGCTCAATCCACACGCAAGAACCCCACAATTCTTACAAGCTGGGGGGCTAACTGTTGGGGTCAAAATCGGTATGACGGAATCAATAGCCAAAATTCCCCGCAAGAATACGAAAGGAATAGTTTTATAAAACCCAAAAAGTCGTTTTATAAAACTCGAAGCCATTTTATAAAACCCAAAGATCATTTTATAAAACTTGAGAAGCCGTTTTATAAAACTCGAAGATCGTTTTATACAACTCAAAGATCGTTTTATAAAATTCGAGAAGCTGTTTTATAAAACTCGAAGATCGTTTTATAAAACTAAAAGATCGTTTTATAAAAATCGAGAAGCCGTTTTATAAAACTCGAAGATCGTTTTATAAAACTCGAAGATCGTTTTATAAAACTCGAGAAGCCGTTTTATAAAACTCGAAGATCGTTTTATAAAACTCAAAGATCTTATTATAAAACTCGAGAAGCCGTTTTATAAAACTCGAAGATCGTTTTATAAAACTCGAGAAACCGTTTTATAAAACTCGAAAATCGTTTTATAAAACTCGAAGATCGTTCTATAAAACTCGAAGATCGATTTATAAAACTCGAGAAGTCGTTTTATAAAACTCGAAGATCGTTTTATAAAACTCAAAGTTCGTTTTATAAAACTCGAAGATCGTTTTATAAAACTCGAGAAGCCGTTTTATAAAACTCGAAGATCGTTTTATAAAACTAGAAGATCTTTTTATAAAACTAGAAGATCGTTTTATAAAACTCGAGAAGATGTTCTCTGAAAGATTCAATACCATCCAGTCGATGGTGGAAAGGCTTCCAGGATTCGCTCCCCCCATCAGGAGGAGCGACCCTAGCTGTTACTCCGACATGCCCTTCGTGGAAGAGATCGCATTGGTCTAGATGCCAAGGAAGTTCTCCTTCCCTACAATGAAGATCTATGACGGGACCAGCGATCCAGACAAACACGTGGCCCTCTACAAGCAACAGATGCTAACAGCAGCAATCCCCCGAGGACTGAGAGAACCTTCCATGTGCAGGGGCTTTGGCTCAACCCTAACTAGTCCTTCCCTCCAGTGGTATATAAATCTCCCCACGAAATCTACAAGTTCGTGGACCAATCTGCGAGNATGGGGACTTGTACAAGGAACTAACCAACTACCAGTGTAAGACAATGGAAGACGTCCTATCCACGGCCTGGGCCCAAGTGAGATGGAAAGAAGATGTCACGAGCTGGGCCAAGGCCCAGCAGAAGCAGGAGTCTAGGCCAAGCAAGCCGCTTAGAAATGATTGCGATGAAGGATCCCAATCCAGGCCTCAGAGGGAAGTTGGCCGACATAGCAGGGGCCGACATCCGAATTGCCCCTACCTCGACTCGAGGGAATGAGCGTATCTACATGGCCTGACATCTCCAACCTGTCCATCTCCAAGCCCGAGCTGGTAAACGTCGTAAGGCAGATGGGCCAGCAGGTCAAATGGCCTCCTAAGATGAAGGCCGCATACGCTAATCGAAACCCCAACTGATGGTGCGACTTCCACCATGACCACGGTCACAAGACGGAGGACTGCATCGCCTGAGGTTGGAAGACAACGAGCTCCTCAAGAAGGGACATCTAATGGAATTCCTCTCCGACAAGGCTAAGAGCCTCCTGAGTAAAGAAGGCGCGAACCGACCCTCAGAAACGAGGCCTGCGTCTCTCCCGCACCAAGACTGAGTCATCCATGTGATCTCTGGAGGCTCAGAGATAAGCGGTATAAGCCATGCGGCCGCTAAGCGCATCACAAGGAATGCTAGACACGGTCAAGAGATGAGGGATCCAAAGCACCTGCTCCTCGGGACAGATGAGATCAGTTGCACTGCCAAGGAACAGGAGAGGGTCCTGGCTCCTCATCACGACACCCTAGTCATCTCTGTCACCGTAGCAAAATGCTTAGTGAGATGAATCCTGATAGACAACGGTAGCTCCGGCAACATCATCTTCCTCCCAGCCTACACCAGATCTAGGGTTAGAGGAAAAGGCACTAACAAGGAAGATTACTGTGGGAACCGAAATTCACATACTGTCAAGATTACGTAAATTTGAGAATTTAGAGTAAACCCTAATTTCCCAAAGGACCCGGCTATATGCGGAACCGCGCACAAGCAACCAAGAACGCGATTAATATGAATAAGTTAAAGATATGTAAAGAAAAACGAGATTGAGAGCAAAAGGATTCTTATTTTGAGTTCGCGTACGAGTGGTACAACGAGAGTAAGCCTTGGCTACAAGAGCTGTCGGATTGTTTGTTGGGGTCAAAATCGGTACGACGGAATCAACGGCCGAAACTCCCCGCAGAAATATAAAAGGGATCGTTTTATAAAACCCGAAGAATAGTTTTATAAAACTCGAGGATCGTTTTATAAAACTCGAGGATCGTTTTATAAAAACTCGAGAATCGTTTTATAAAACTCGAGAATCGTTTTATAAAACCCGAGAATTGTTTTATAGAACTTGAGAATCGTATTATAAAACTCGAGGATCGTTTTATAAAACTCGAAGAATCGTTTTATAAAACTCGAGAATCATTTTATAAAACTCGAAGAATCATTTTATAAAACTCGAGAATCGTTTAATAAAACTCGAGGATCATTTTATAAAACTCGAGAAGCCGTTTTATAAAACTCGAAGATCGTTTTATAAAACTCGAGAAGCCGTTTTATAAAACTCGAAGATCGTTTTATAAAACTCGAGAAGCCCTTTTATAAAACTCGAATATCGATTTATAAAACTCGAGAAGCCGTTTTATAAAACTCGAAGATAGTTTTATAAAACTAGAGGATCGTTTTATAAAACTCGAGAAGCCGTTTTATAAAACTCGAAGATCGTTTTATAAAACTCGAGAAGCCGTTTTATAAAACTCAAAGATCGTTTTATAAAACTCAAAGATCTTTTTATAAAACTCGAGAAGCCGTTTTATAAAACTCGAAGATTGTTTTATAAAACTCGAGAAACCGTTTTATAAAACTCGAAGATCGTTTTATAAAACTCGAAGATCGTTCTATAAAACTCGAAGATCGTTTTATAAAACTCGAGAAGTCGTTTTATAAAACTCGAAGATCGTTTTATAAAACTCAAAGTTCGTTTTATAAAACTCGAAGATCGTTTTATAAAACTCGAGAAGCCGTTTTATAAAACTCGAAGATCGTTTTATAAAACTAGAAGATCTTTTTATAAAACTCGAGAAGATGTTCTCCGAAAGATTCAATACCATCCAGTCGATGGTGGAAAGGCTTCCAGGATTCGCTCCCCCCATCAGGAGAAGCGACCCTAGCTGTTACTCCGACATGCCCTTCGTGGAAGAGATCGCATTGGTCTAGATGCCAAGGAATTTCTCCTTCCCTACCATGAAGATCTATGACGGGACCAGCGATCCAGACAAACACGTGGCCCTCTACAAGCAACAGATGCTAACAGCAGCAATCCCCCGAGGACTGAGAGAACCTTCCATGTGCAGGGGCTTTGGCTCAACCCTAACTAGTCCTTCCCTCCAGTGGTATATAAATCTCCCCACGAAATCTACAAGTTCGTGGACCAATCTGCGAGNATGGGGACTTGTACAAGGAACTAACCAACTACCAGTGTAAGACAATGGAAGACGTCCTATCCACGGCCTGGGCCCAAGTGAGATGGAAAGAAGATGTCACGAGCTGGGCCAAGGCCCAGCAGAAGCAGGAGTCTAGGCCAAGCAAGCCGCTTAGAAATGATTGCGATGAAGGATCCCAATCCAGGCCTCAGAGGGAAGTCGGCGGACATAGCAGGGGCCGACATCCGAATTGCCCCTACCTCGACTCGAGGGAATGAGCGTATCTACATGGCCTGACATCTCCAACTTGTCCATCTCCAAGCCCGAGCTGGTAAACGTCGTAAGGCAGATGGGCCAGCAGGTCAAATGGCCTCCTAAGATGAAGGCCGCATACGCTAATCGAAACCCCAACTGATGGTGCGACTTCCACCATGACCACGGTCACAAGAGGGAGGACTGCATCGCCCTGAGGTTGGAAGACAACGAGCTCCTCAAGAAGGGACATCTAATGGAATTCCTCTCCGACAAGGCTAAGAGCCTCCAGAGTAAAGAAGGCGCGAACCGACCCTCAGAAATGAGGCCTGCGTCTCTCCCGCACAAAGACTGAGTCATCCATGTGATCTCTGGAGGCTCAGAGATAAGCGGTATAAGCCATGCGGCCGCTAAGCGCATCACAAGGAATGCTAGACACGGTCAAGAGATGAGGGATCCAAAGCGCCTGCTCCTCGGGACAGATGAGATCAGTTTCACTGCCAAGGAACAGGAGAGGGTCCTGGCTCCTCATCACGACACCCTAGTCATCTCTGTCACCGTAGCAAACTGCTTAGTGAGATGAATCCTGATAGACAACGGTAGCTCCGGCAACATCATCTTCCTCCCAGCCTACACCAGATCTAGGGTTAGAGGAAAAGGCACTAACAAGGAAGGGTTCTGTGGGAACCGAAATTCACATACTGTCAAGATTACGTAAATTTGAGAATTTAGAGTAAACCCTAATTTCCCAAAGGACCCGGCTATATGCGGAACCGCGCACAAGCAACCAAGAACGCGATTAATATGAATAAGTTAAAGATATGTAAAGAAAAATGAGATTGAGAGCAAAAGGATTCTTATTTTGAGTTCGCGTACGAGTGGTACAACGAGAGTAAGCCTTGGCTACAAGAGCTGTCGGATTGTTTGTTGGGGTCAAAATCGGTACGACGGAATCAACGGCCGAAACTCCCCGCAGAAATATAAAAAGAATCGTTTTATAAAACCAGAAGAATAGTTTTATAGAACTCGAGGATCGTTTTATAAAACTCGAGGATCGTTTCATAAAAACTCGAGAATCGTTTTATAAAACTCGAGAATCGTTTTATAAAACCCGAGAATCGTTTTATAAAACTCGAGAATCGTATTATAAAACTCGAGGATCGTTTTATAAAACTCGAAGAATCGTTTTATAAAACTCGAGAATCATTTTATAAAACTCGAAGAATCATTTTATAAAACTCGAGAATCGTTTAATAAAACTCGAGGATCATTTTATAAAACTCGAGATGCCGTTTTATAAAACTCGAAGATCGTTTTATAAAACTCGAGAAGCCGTTTTATAAAACTCGAAGTTCGTTTTATAAAACTCGAGAAGCCCTTTTATAAAACTAGAAGATCGATTTATAAAACTCGAGAAGCCGTTTTATAAAACTCGAAGATAGTTTTATAAAACTCGAGGATCGTTTTCTAAAACTCGAGAAGCCGTTTTATAAAACTCGAAGATCGTTTTATAAAACTCGAGAATCGTTTTATAAAACTCGAGAATCGTTTTATAAAAATCGAGAAATCGTTTTACAAAACTGCGAAAAACCGAAATCGCCGCAAAACGCAAACTAGTCACGACTAGTTTGCCAGCAGGCGAATTAGGAGCCTCTCCACTAGGAAACGATCTCGTCTAAAGTCGTAAAACGGATTTATCGCAAAACGGCTCGGAAAGTCATAAAACGCGATAAAAGCCACTCGCGACTTTAAACGAAGTCCAACCCGAAGATACGACGACGTTTTGGCGATTTACTCGCAGAAAGAAGATAAATGTCAAACTTGAAGATAAATGTCAAGTTTGAGGATAAATAGAAGATNGTCGTAAAACGGATTTATCGCAAAACGGCTCGGAAAGTCATAAAACGCGATAAAAGCCACTCGCGACTTTAAACGAAGTCCAACCCGAAGATACGACGACGTTTTGGCGATTTACTCGCAGAAAGAAGATAAATGTCAAACTTGAA
This sequence comes from Eruca vesicaria subsp. sativa, assembly GCA_932364175.1. Classification (NCBI taxonomy): domain Eukaryota; kingdom Viridiplantae; phylum Streptophyta; class Magnoliopsida; order Brassicales; family Brassicaceae; genus Eruca; species Eruca vesicaria. The sequence goes on along the minus strand of CAKOAT010091488.1, from coordinate 56,058 downwards.
GATAAATGTCAAGTTTGAGGATAAATAGAAGATTTCCGCGGGAAAAAAAGAAAGATCGAGATAAATGAAAGATTCCCATTAAAACTGTCATTGTATCTTTGGGCTGGATTTCGTTTAAAGTTGTAAGTGGACTTTTATCGCGCTTTCGGGCTGTCCGAACCGCTGTGCGATAAAAACCGTGTGGCGATTTTAGATGAGATCGTTTCATGACACGATGCCGTTTTTATAGGATTTCTCGAGTTGATCATATAGTTGGACAATACCCGATGTTCCGTCTAATCGTTGCCGTTTTATACGATGATGTGATCATGGACCAGCTTGCCAAAGGAGAGGAGTTAGCCATTCCAGAAGGTCCTATGACTCGTGCCAGAACTAAGAAGCTCCATGAGGAGGTGACTAAGACACTGACAATATCATGGAAACAATAAGAAGGTCTTCGACAAGGCTTGATTGTTCAAGACACATTAATCGCCATTCATGCTATCTCTACATCAAGCTGAGTTAGTACTTAGGCAAGTACTTGGGAGTGCTCGTTTCCTTGCTCTTGGTTTTGTCCCACGAGGTTTTCCGGAGGAAGGTTTTTAACGAGGCCTCAAGCTGCTTAATCAAATCCCCTAGGTGCTAATGTCTCAAGGTTTTTAACGAGGTCTTTTCCTAGGTGATCTTTACCTTATGCTAGTTTTAGACTATGCTTTTATGTTATGTTTTATTTTTTTTCGTAAACTTTCTTTTTTTTCTGTTCAAGAGGAGTGTGTGCCTTAGCGTGTGCCTCACTCTTTTTTTCCGAGACTTTGTGCCTGTACAAAGCCCTCTCTCTATTTATATGTTTTGAAAACCCTAATAGAAGGGAAGCAACCTTTATTCAGAAATCCTATTCTTCTCTACTGCTTGCGATTGTCAAGTATTAGAGTGTTGGTGTGTAATATCCAACTTCTGGTGTGTAATATCCAGAGCTTAAGGGTTCTAGTTTAGTGTGTCATATCCATGCTAGCAGCCTAAGAGTATCAAGGGTTCGTCCATAGCCTTTGTGTCACCATTCGATCCATCCCCTTGCAAGAACTCGAGTTCCTGATTCGTTTTTGACAAGGATCTATCCCATCTACTTCAAAGCAGCATCCTAGGGGTATATTATGTGGTATCACAGCACTTTGGAGTAGGGAAGTTGTCGTTTTTCTTCTATATTTTTTTGAATTTTTATATTATTTTTGTGTTTGATCAATCTAGGGTTTTATTCTGAGACTGAAATCGTGAGATCTGTTGTTCTGATCATTATTTGTTTTAAATCTTTTCATCTTTCTCTGTTTTAGAGTAGATTTGTGTTCTTAGGTCGAAATCTGATTAGCTAGGGTTCTTTGATCATGTTTCTGCTTTTCGGATCCTTGTTGAAGAAGTTACAGTTTGTTTAATTTCTTTCTGAAGTTTTACAAAGAACAACTTACTTGTCTAGTGTTGTTCTCCATCAGGTACAATGGGAGACGAGTCTGAAGAAGAATGAGTAAGCATGGAACATAAGCTGCTGCTGGAATCCATGACCACAAGGATGGAAAAATTGATAGATGATAGACTTAAAGCTTTCAGAGAAGAATACCAACCCCGAGCTGCTGATCCGAGGCGAAATCAGAGAAGAAGGAACCACAATGGGCGATCAGAACAGGGTGGTTCAGAAGAGACTGAAAACTATTATGAACACGACAGCTCAGCATCTTGGAAAAGCCAAAGAAGGCAGAGGCGTGGGCCAGAAGGAAGTATGAATCAGAGAGATGAGCTTGCTGGATTAAAGATCAAGATACCTCCTTTCCATGGTAAAGCTGATCCTGATGCTTAACTTGAATGGGAGAAGAAGATAGAGCTGGTCTTTCAATGTAAGCAGTACACCAACCAAAGAAAGATCCAGATAGCTGCTACTGAATTCTATGATTATGCTCTAAGCTGGTGGGATCAGTATGTTACAAACAGAAGGAGGAATGGTGAAGAACCAGTTGAGACTTGGCCTGAGATGAAGGCTATCATGCGTAAGAGATATGTTCCAAGTCATTACCATAGAGATCTGCATCACAGACTCAGAAAACTCACTCAAGGCTACTATATCAGAAGATCGAGAAGCCACAATGACAAAATTTCTGTGTGGTCTAAACCGTGAGATACAAGATAATGTGAAGATGCAGCACTATGTAGAGCTTCCGGAGATGCTACATAAGGCCATTCTGGTTGAACAGAAACTCAAGAGAAATGGACACTCAAGGTCTGGGCATGGAACATCAAGGTTCCACAGTTCCAAATAATAGAAGCCGAGTTATCAGAAGGAGAGCAAGTCATATCAGAAAGAAGAAGCCAAGAGTAGCACTGATTACAAAGGGAAAGAAAATGCAGAATCTTCTAAGACAAGATCCAGAGATGTCAAGTGTTTTAATTGCCAAGGCCGTGGACACTACGCTAATGAGTGTACCAACAAGAGAGCAATGGTTTTGCTTGAGAAAGGGGATTACGAATCAGAAGACTTAGAGGCAGAACAAGAAACAAGTTCAGAAGATGAGCACGAGGAAGAAGCAGTGTGCGGCAGGCTGCTTGTAGCAAGAAGGACTTTGAATTTACAATCCAAAACCGAGGAGCTTGAGCAAAGGGAGAATTTGTTCTATATAAGGTGTCTGGTTCAGGGAAAGATATGCAGTCTCATAGTGGATGGTGGGAGCTGTGTCAATGTAGCAAGTGAGACAATGGTTCAGAAACTTGGCTTGCAAGTTCAGAGGCATCCAAAACCTTACAGGCTGCAATGGTTGAGTGAAGAGGGTTAAATGAAACTATCTCAGCAAGTAATGGTGCCATTATCCATTGGGAGGTATGAGGATGAGATATTGTGTGATGTACTGCCCATGGAAGCTAGTCATATCCTTTTGGGGAGACCTTGGCAGTCTGATTGGCATGTTATCCATGATGGTTCACCAACAAGCATTCCTTTGTGTTCAAGGGAAAGAAGACTACTCTGGTTACATTGACACCAAAGGAAGTACAGCAAGATCAGTTTCAGCTCCAAAAGAAGAAAGAGATCGATCTTAAATCAGCTGAAACCAAGGCACATAACTTCTTTGCCAAGCTTGCTGATGTTAACAGAACTCTCTGCTCTAATCAGTCTATACTTATGCTTATCTATAAAGAGTCTTTTTTGAGTATAACTGATCCTACACCGGTGTACCCGAGTGAACTTGCTTCTCTTTTGCAGGAGTTTAATGATGTGTTTCCAGAAGATAATCCCATTGGTCTTCCTCCTCTGCGTGGGATTGAGCATCAGATCGACTTTGTTCCTGGTTCTACACTCCCAAATAGGCCAGCATACAGAACCAATCCAATGGAGACCAAGGAGCTACAAAAACAGATTGAAGAACTCATGAAAAAGGGGCACATCCGTGAGAGCTTGAGTCCATGTGCTGTACCAGTGCTTCTAGTGCCTAAGAAGGATGAAAGCTGGAGAATGTGTGTTGATTACAGAGCTATCAACAATATCACAGTGAAGTATCGACATCCCATTCCTAGATTAGCTGATATGCTTGATAAATTGCATGGTTCAACTATATTCTCTAAAATAGATTTAAAAAGTGGATATCATCAGATTAGGATGAAGGAGGGAGATGAGTGGAAAAGTGCATTCAAAACTAAGCATGGTCTTTATGAGTGGTTAGTTATGCCTTTTGGACTAACCAATGCACCTAGTACATTAGGAGATTGATGAATCATGTGCTTAGATCATTCATAAGCATCTTTGTTGTTGTATATTTTGATGATATCCTAGTTTACAGCAAGAGTCTAAATGATCATATAGAGCATCTTAGGTGTGTTCTTGATGTCTTGAGAAAGGAAAAATTGTTTGCTGACCTTAAGAAGTGTACCTTCTGTTCGGATAATGTGGTTTTTCTAGGCTTTGTTGTGAGTGCAGATGGAGTTAAGGTTGATCAAGAGAAGATCAAAGCCATACAAGAGTGGCCGAGTCCAACAACAGTAGGAGAAGTGAGGAGTTTTCATGGACTAGCTGGATTTTATAGGCGTTTTGTGAAAGATTTCAGTACTATAGCTGCTCCATTGACTGAAGAAATCAAGAAAGATGTGGGATTCAAGTGGGGAGAAACACAAGAAAGGGCTTTCCAATGCCTTAAAGAGAAGCTTACTCAATCACCTCTTCTTATACTTCCTGATTTTAATAAAACTTTTGAGATAGAATGTGATGCCTCAGGAATTGGAATTGGTTCTGTATTGATGCAGGATAGGACGACAATAGCTTATTTCAGTGAGAAGCTTGGAGGAGCTACTCTAAATTATGCAACTTATGATAAGGAGTTGTAAACTTTGGTAAGGGCTTTACAGACGTGGCAGCATTATCTATGGCCCAAGGAGTTTGTCATACACACTGATCATGAGTCTCTCAAGTACTTAAAAGGCCAAAGTAAGCTCAGAAAGAGACGCGTCAGATGGGTTGAATTCATTGAGACATTCCCATATGTTATCAAGTATAAACAAGGTAAAGAAAATGTAGTTGCAGATGCCTTGTCACGCAGGTATGTTCTCTTAACCACCCTTGATGCTAAGCTATTAGGCTTTGAGCAGATTAAGCTTATGTATGAATCTGATCCAGATTTTAAAGAAATCTATAACTCATGTGAGAAGCTTGCTGCAGGACATTACTTAAGACACGAAGGTTACTTGTTTTACGAAAACAGATTGTGCATTCCTAATTGTTCTTTGAGGGAGTTATTTGTTAGGGAATCCCATGGAGGCAGTCTAATGGAACATTTTGGGATTGTCAAGACTCTTAAGGTTTTGCAGGATCATTTCTTTTGGCCACACATGAAGAAAGATGTGGTAAGAATCTGTGAGAGGTGTGAAACGTGCAAACAAGCTAAGTCCAAGGTACAGTCTCACGGTTTGTACACCCCTTTACCTATTCCCCATCATCCTTGGACTGACCTTTCTATGGATTTCATTGTTGGTTTGCCTAGAACTAGGACATGAAAGGACTCGATTTTTGTGATTGTTGATAGGTTTTCCAAAATGGCACACTTTGTAGCTTGTCATAATATTGATGATGCTTTACACATTGCTAACTTATTCTTTAAAGAAGTAATTCATTTACATGGTATGCCTAAGACTATAGTTTCCGATAGGGACACTAATTTTCTCAGCTACTTTTGGAAAACCCTTTGGTCTAAGTTAGGTACTAAGCTGTTGTTCTCTACTACTTGTCATCCACAAACTAATGGACAGACTGAAGTAGTTAATAGGACACTAGGAACTCTTCTGTGCGCATTCATCAAAAAGAATTTGAAAACTTGGGAAGAGTATTTACCACATTGTGAATTTTCTTATAATCATGCTGTGCATTCTGCATCCAAGTATTCTCCTTTTGAAATTGTTTATGGGTTCAATCCCATATCACCTTTGGATCTAATGCCTTTAACTGAGTGTGAAAGGGTTAATCTTGATGGACAAAGAAAGGCAGAATTGGTGCAACAGATTCATGAGAAGGCTAGGAACAACATAGAAGAGGTTCCAAATAAGAATAGGCGTGAAAGGGTCTTTGAAGTTGGAAATAAAGTCTGGATACACCTTCGAAAGGAAAGGTTCCCAAATGAGAGGAAATCAAAGCTCATGCCTCGGATTGATGGACCATTCGAAATCAGCAACAATGCCTACCAGCTGGACCTCCAAGGTAAGTATGATGTGAGTAATAGCTTCAATGTTACTGAGTTGATCCCTTTTGTTGCAGATGATCCAGATTTGAGGACAAATCCTTTTCAGAGGGAGGGGATGATGTGATCATGGACCAGCTTGCCAAAGGAGATGAGTTAGCCATTCCAGAAGGTCCTATGACTCGTGCCAGAACTTAGAAGCTCCATGAGGAGGTGACTAAGACACTGAGAATATCATGGAAACAAGAAGAAGGTCTTGGACAAGGATTGATTGTTCAAAACACATTAATCGCCATTCATGCTATCTTTACATCAAGCTGAGTTAGTACTTAGGCAAGTGTTGGTGTGAAAATCGGTCACGACGAAATCAATGGCTAAAAATCTCCGCAAAAGTAAAAATAAAAATACCTTTTATAAAACTCGAGAAATCATTTTATAAAACTCGAGAAATCGTTTTATAAAACTCGAGAAATCGTTTTGTAAAACTCGAGAAGTCATTTTATAAAACACGAGAAATCGTTTTATAAAACTCGAGAAATCGTTTTATAAAACTCAAGAAATCGTTTTATAAATCCAAAAGAGATTTCCAAACATAGGAAATCGGCGGAAAAACTCGGAAATTTTTATCTCGAAAGAATGAAACGAACGTCGATTACACGATCGTCTGAGTTAAGCACAAAACCGCGAAAAACCGAAACCGCCGTAAAACGCGAGCTAGTCCCATCACGACTAGCTCGCCGAACGGCGAGCTAAAAGCTTCCCGGGTAACTCGCCGTACGTCAAGCCGACCATCCCGAACCTCGATCTCCCACGTCCTCGATTCCAGGCATACATCCTTCGGAACGATCGTGCTCCGAACCACAGTCGAAATATCTCTCGTTTTGTCCCGATCTGTCCCATCGTTTGAGTTCAACGATAAGAACCGTAAAACTCTTCTTTTCTTAAAAGAACTCGTGGAAATCGTATAAAACGACAACGGTTAAACGAAACACCGAACATTGCCTAACTATACGATTTACTCGAGATTTTTCGTGAGAAATCGTAGAAAACGCGTTTTTAATAAAACCTCGAGTTAATCGTAGAAAACGGCACCGATTAACCGAAACATCAAACATTGCCAAAATTTACGATTAACTCGAGAAACTTATTTAAAAAAATGGCATCGCATCAGGAAACGACCTCGTCTAAAAGTCGTAAAATGCCTTTTGCTTATATACTCCCTTCCTAGGCGGTTTAGTCCTTCCTTTTCACCCAGATTCGAGTTTATCGGGAATCTTCCATTTATCTCGATCTTTCCTTTTTCTGTGCGGAAATCATCTATTTATCTCCAAACTTAACATTTATCTTCAAGCTTGACATTTATCTTCAAGCTTGACAATTATCTTCAAATTGGAATTTATCTTCCTTATGCGAGTAAATTTTAAATCCGTCACTGTATCTTTGGGCTGGATTTCGTTTAAAGTCGTTAGTGGACTTTTATCGCGCTTTTGGGCTGTCCGAGCCGCTTTGTGATAAATACCGTTTTGTGATTTTAGATGAGATCGTTTCATGACACGATGCCGTTTTTATAGGATTTCTCGAGTTGATCATATAGTTGGACAATACACGATGTTCCGTCTAATTGTTGCCATTTTATACAATCTTCCCGAACTTCACGAGAAATGAAGACTTTCACGATTTTTATCGTAAAACTTGAACGGTAAAATTGATCGAGATGAAACAAGAGAAGTTTCAACCATGGTTCAGAGCATGAACGAGCCTAAGGACATATTCCTTGAGTCGAGGACGTGGGAGATCGAGGCTCGGGACGGTCAGCTCGACGTACAGCGAACTGAACCAGGAATGGTTCAGCTCACCGTACGGCGAACTGAACCGAGACCGATCAGTTCGCCGTACGGCGAGCTGAACTGGCTGGTCCGGCTCATCGTATGTTGAACTTGGTTCGGTCAAACCTTCTCGAGGTTTACGGCGGATGCGGTTTTTGTGGTTTTTCGCTTATCTTGGGCAATCGTGTAATCGACGATTGTTTCGTTCGTTGTTCTGAATTGACGATTTCCAAGTTTTCCGCGGATTTCCTTTGTTCGGAAAGTACTTAGAATTTAATAAAACAACTTCTCGTGTTTTTCTAAAACGTATTTTTAGTTCTGCGGAAATTTTTGGTCATTAATTCTGTCGTACCGATTTTGACCCCAACAGTTACTCCGCTTATAGGCTTCAGCAGAGAGGTAAAGAACACCTTGGGAGAGGTGATCCTTCCATTATACGCCGAAGGATTAAACAAAGCAAAAAAGTTCCTCGTTGTCGACTGCGCATCCTCGTACAACATGATACTAGGCCGGCCCTAGATCCACGACATGGGGGCGTACCCTCGACTCTCCACCAATCAATCAAATTCCCAACCCCGTGGGGCATCAGGGTAATGAAAAGAGATCAGGAGAACGCCAGTGCCTGCTACCAAACAACACTGAAGGGGAAGAGCCCGGTCTTATTGTTGGGAAAAAAATATCCAGGCACCAGATTCCTCCAGCCCTTGGGCTGGTCACCGGCCTCTAGACCCCGGCTCCAAAGAGACCTAGGGCCCGGACCCTGCCTTCAGGTTCCCCGGGCCCGACCCCTGTTCCAAAACCAACTCTTGAGTAAAATGGAAGTTCTCCATGCATGGAAACTCTCCCATATTCGCCAATATGGAAGAGTTTAACATAATACAAGTCGACATCTACATCTATATAAGGGAGCCCCAAACCCTAGAATAAGGGATCGATACTTTAGAGATTGAGAGACTAGACTTAGGCGGCTAGGGTTCATACGTCAATATTGTAGCCCCCTTATCGAATAATCAATCATACGTCTCCTTCTCTACTTTACCTTGATGTTCTTCTTATTTCTCCTTACCTCTCGCAAACAACCTTTTTTCTCTCTACTCCAATACGAACCTTCTTGTGTTCTGTAGTACTAAAACGACCCTATACAAAAACAACATAACAGCTTGGTGCTAGAAGAAGGGAGTAATCCAACTACGTGACGATGACACTAGAAGACTCAGTCGAACCTACCGGAGCTACTCCGAGAGAATTCGAGCTCATCAATCAGCTCAACACCCTCTGAGGAGAAATCACTGAGCTCCGCGAGGCTCGAGGAACAGCCGATGACAGCCTAGAGCTTCTCCAAGAAGTTCAAACCCTAAAAGCTAAACTCGACGAGCATACTCAACAACTGCAACGAACCGCAGAGAAGGTAGGAGGACTCGAAGCCGAACAACCACCTTCTCCAAGAGGAGAACCAAGATCTCGGGAAGAGCAGCAACAAGTGCCAAAGGTTTTGAACCCGAGTTCGAACCATGCCCTCCCTCGATACTTCTACAAACGAGGAAGGGGCAACTCAGCGTACAGCTCCTGGCAATAAGAAACCCGAGGGCAAGGAAACTACAACAAGGAGGACACAGGTGAACCTCAGTGTGGGAACCGAAATTCACCTCTCTCAAGATTACGTAAATTTAGGAACTTAGAGTAAACCCTAATTTCCAAGAGGATCCGGGATCTCAAGGTCCCAACCAAAGATCTCAAGGATCTAAGAAAAGTTCTAGGAATCTTCCAAGACCCCGGGTCCCTGAAGATGAAAGAAATCTTAGAATCCTCTAAGAACCTTCAAATCCTCACAAGCCCTTAGCCAAGGTCCTATGAATCTTCTCCTCCAAAAACCCAGTACATCTTGGGACTTATATCTTACACCCAAGAAAGCATTTGGCAGAACCTACAACATACTTGATGGAGACTACAAAGAATCTAAGCTATTCAATCAACAGCAAAACCAATAATCGGCTAGAAAAGGGTTTTTAATGTACGAGCCTCAAGAGCTCAAAAGTGTCTCACAAAAAAACAAAAGGGGCACGAAAGCCCAGTACCAAGTTTTAAAACCCCAAAGGGCACAACATAACAAACCCCGAACAAGGGGAAAAAATTTCATCTTCTAAAAAGAAAGTCAAGCAGAGGAAGAGGCCTTGGGGTCATCAGCAAGGGCAGAAGAAGAGGCCTTCGGGTCATCGGCAGGTACGTACAAAGGAGTCTCACTCAGAGCTCATATCTCCTTAACAGTAGGCTCACCTTAAAAAAAGGAGCGGGAAGACCCTGACGTGCAGCCTCTGCAATCTTCACCTTCTTGTAACGCTCCAAATCCTCCTTTGTCTTCCACTTGTCAGTCTGCCCATTGAGCCACTCTCTCATCAGCTCCCAGTGAGCAGCAATTGTATATCCATGCACCGATACGACCCTCTCATCATCAAAGTCATCCTTCTCGGATTTCAACCCGCACAACTCTTCCTTCAGCTCCTCCAATTCTCCCCTAAGAGCGACTTTCTCAGCCAAGGTTAAGACTCAAGCATCCTTTTGCTTCTTCAGCTTAAGCTGCAAAGACTTGATCTCCTTCCCCCGAGCCAAGCCGCGATACTCCTCATCACAGAGTTTAGACACCAAAGCTTCCACCTTTTCTTCGCTGGAGACCTTCTCATCGATCATGTCCTTGAGATGAAATAGATGAAGACGTTGCCTACAAAGAAAGTGTCATCAGAAAAACCAGCAGGCAAACATTGCATACAGCAAAGGGAAGTCACACACCTCAAGGAGATCGCACTGAAGGGATATAACGGACTTAGAGAGGCCCCCCGCGGGAGAGAAGCACGGAATCGTGGGGAATACCTTCTCATTGAGATCGGCCAAAGCTATGGCCAGCCCGTCGGAAACTGTACGAGAAGCTCCGGTATGGTTCATGCGGCTTTGGCTTTCTTCTTGGAGGTAGCAAGGGCTGGACCAGCCGAAGCCTTGCGCTTGCTGGATCGAAGGAACTGAACGTCATCATCCTCCTGAACCGCCGGCTTGGATGACGGTTTCTTGGCAGAAAGTTTCTCCATCGCTTTGTTGAAAGCTTCCAATGCCTCTTCTCCAGTTGATCCCAACATGTTACCTGAAAGAATAAAACCTAGTCTAGTCACAACACATTTCGTCACCGCAACAGATCAACAATAACAGAAGGGCTCGCAAGATATACCCCAGATACTACAATGTTCTAGAACCTCTTTGCTCACAAGGAAACCGGCTCTACGACGCTCCTCGGGAAGCTTCACAGCCTGATCAACCGCTGCTTGTCCTTCACCTACCAAAGGGTGAGACGTATCTGCAAAAGGAAAGAAGAAATCACCGGAACGTTAGTAAATCACGAAAGGACCATAGCTACCTACCAACTATATGCCAAATGGAGGAAAAGCCAGCAATACGCATGAACGCGAACTTCTCGGCTCAAGAACCGCTAAAGACAGGATGGTGTTTCTTCTCATTCTTCGATATCTCTCACACTACAGGACTTCGAAGTTGAGGATGAAAGTAATATCTACCTCTGCCACTATGTTGTGGCATAACAAAGTAAGAGTATAAGACCTCTCTCACCCCCCCCCCCCAAGACAATGCCCTCAAGCTCACTTAGGTTCTGAATCGCTACGAGAATTGTCCAGGCCGGAGGAGTAAGCTGGCCTGGAGATATGTCGAAATACTCTGACCCTTTAGCCACCAGGGAAGGAACTTGACCCCTGAATCCCGAATCAAAATAAGCCTCGTAGACCGGGACCTCGTCAATTCTTAAATCCGAGATCCTCTCTGAAAGGCTTAGGGCACAAATGATCACTTCCCAGGGAGATCATACTTCCTCCTCCATTCACCGATCTCCTTCTCCCTTATCCTCTAAAGGGGACAAATCGCAAAGGACTTCTCCACCTTAATATTAACCTCCTCCACTACATCCGCAGAGTCGGATCCATGGCTCTCTACGGATGTATCAACAAAAGGCGAAGGAGATCCTATCGGATCTAGGGTTTCTATATCTCTCCTAGACCTAACTCCACTCCCCATCGAAGACATATCTAAAGAACAGCTAGAAGCTCTCGATTTCATGACTAAACAAAGAGAGAGAAGAGAGAAAATGGCTACCTGTTCCAAAGGGGAAGAAATCTTCGAAGACCAAGAATCGTCACGGGGATTGCCGGAGAAGAAGATAAAAAGAGATAGGAAGACCGAAAGGTGTGAAACAGTGTAAAGTAGGAAACCTTAAGGGGTGGCTCCTACGTGCCTCAGAGACGCCGCCACGCACCTCGGAGACGCCGCCACGCACGAAGATGAGCGCCAAAATCAAAAGGACTATGGGCCAATTCCAAAAGCCCATGTTCCTCTTCCATAGGATTCAACCCAAAGGCCCGAGGCATCACCTCCTTCGAATCTACGGCCCAGTTCTTCCTGCCCCAAACAGCGAGGCCCTAAAGTGATAGAAAACTCTCCGACTAAAGATCACGACTCAGCGTTATCAATTCCAAGAGGCTCAGACCCTGAAGATATCTACTGCAACACCATTTTGCCAAGGGAAACTCGACTTACTCCAGGCTCCAAACACGGTTCAGGACAAAACGAGGACATGGAGGATAGGGCGCCTAAGGCGATGCCTTACCTAAGGGGAATCTGCTGAGATAAAGCGACTACGGTCCACCTAGACACACTTTATCCCTTGACTTCATTGATGAAATCAAGGAATAAGGGGCAAACTGTTGGGGAAAAATATCCATGCACTAGATTCCTCCTTCCCCCGCGCTGGGCTTCAGCCTCTAGACCCTTGTTCTGAAGGGACTTAGGGCCCAGACCCTGCATTCAGGTTCCCCGGGCCCGACCCTTGCTCCAACCACATGAATGGATCCCACCGACCACATGAATGCGTTCAACAGATCTATGGGGCAGCCACACTTCACGGACGAGAAAAAGGATTTTCGATACCGTCATCTGTCCGTAAAAAGTCTAAGCGGTCCCACTTTGACTTGGTTCTCCATGTAACGCACTTTGGATAAACTTTAAGTTCGGGGATGACCTTTATGTGAACCAAACTATAACTTTGCAAGGCGCCCTTCCTTGCTCTAATAGATTCATCACAAGGAGGAAGACAAGTAGGCATTTCTGGAAACAAATACAACAAAATGGGCCGTCGGCCCACACATGAGTTACCGTAAAGCCCAATTAGATGTCAAAAGGAATACCCACGGCGCACGCAATGAACAGAGACCTAGTACATAGACCGCACCAACCGCCGGTAATAGATGGAAAACCTGCACAAGCAACTAGGTGATGATGAGCGCCGAATCAACTCTCTGACACATGCCTACCGCAAGACAGAAGGAAGAGTCTCGAACGAGTATAAATAAGAGGAGCATACAATGTAAACAAGGGGCAGAGAACAGAGAGCTCAGAGAGAGAAAGTATCAATAACATCTTTTTCTAGTTTCGTCATTCGACGACGAGTTCTTTGTATTCATTTTCGGTTCAGATTACACTTCAATAAACGATACCTTTAACCCCTCTCTAATCCCACATAAACACCTAACTAAGTTTCTAACTACCTATTCCCAGATTTAGGATTCAACAAATGGCGCCCAGCGTGGGGCCTTATGGTTTCTAACGCACGAAGTGACAATCGCAAGAAAATGATGTCTACCTCATCCAGCGGACAACCTCCAGTCAAGAAAAGTGAACATCAACCCATAGGAACAACGGTGGAAAATATGGCCGATATCGGGAAAAGTTTCCAAAATAACACAAGAAGTACACACCCACCAATCAACGCCACTATAGACGACATGCTTTCAAGCGCCAGAAACACCCCAACTACATCGCCAGCAGTGGTGGAATGAACGAACCATCCAAACGAACCTACAGCAAGCATGACTCAACCAGAAAGAATGCCGGAACACTCAATCAACCCACCGAATCTCCAGACTCTCGAAGAAGATTCATCGAACAAAGACCCGTACGACATATCAAGAGATAATCTACAACATACCCGTACGACACATCAAGAGATAAAATTTCCTACCTACGACGGAAGCGCAGACCCACATCAATACATGATCGCATTCGCCATCGCGATGGGGCGAGTGCACTTCACACCTGAAGAGAAAGATGCCGGTTACTGTCAATTGGTTGTTGAAAATCTCGCCGGACAAGCACTCAGCTGGTTCCCCCACTCGAATCTGGATTGATCGACAATTATCAACAGCTATCGACAGCTTTCTTGAAGCATTACTCAATGTACATTGAAGATGGGGCATTTGAAGCGGACCTATACACACTATCACACGAAAAGACAGAATCCCTCAGAAGTCTTATTGGGAGGTTCAAAGCGATAGTATCCCCATCAAAGTGTCTGACAAAATCGCTATCACGACACTAGTGAACTCCCTATGGTACGAATCGAAGCTACGAGAGGATTTTAAGCTGAACAAAACGCACACACTAGAAGACGCGTTGCACCACTCCAACATGTTCGTCAAACTGGAGGAAGATAAGGAAACCATGGCCAAGAAGCACGCAACAGCTAAAACAGCAGCGACAAACGAATAAACCTAAGGAAGAAAACCGAGAATCACGTCACAGATCAGACATTGAGAAAAAAGGGACAAGGACCGAAAGCATTAGAGCTTCCACGTCGGAGATGCGCAAAGATCCCAAAGGAAAACTTAGAACAAATGGGTGTGCGATGATAACTCAACAAGATATTGCGAGTTTCAGAAGAGAAACAGACACTCGACCATGGAATGGAGGCATCTGAAAGATTACCTCTTCGGGAAATACAAGAGGGGCGAAATCAAACCGTCCGACGGTGAGGAAAGTCGAGCTAACACTGAACGCGGAAGAAAAAATCGCCACCAAACGCCGCCAAGAAGGGAAGCAGCCCACGAGGAACACAAAAATGAAAAGAGAAGCGAGAACGGAAACCATATCTCCAAATAGAGAAAGGCCAGACAAAAATTGAGAAGACGGACCGCCACCTCTACCAAGACGAAGAATTAATATCATTATGAGAGGATTATTCTGCCCGGCAAGGGTTGACGCAGCATACGACGAAGGAAGCAGCATAAAAATGGAGGGCACAAAGTATAATACGATGAAACACACCCTCGTCACCTTAAGCTGCCTAGACACGGAAGGGTTGGACATCCCACATAACGATCCACTGGTCATTACGCTGACGATCGGTAACTGTGAAGTATCCCGGATTCTAATCGACACTGGAAGCACCGTCGACATAATATTCAAGTACACACTAAAAAAATGATATACACGAAGACAACATCAAACCCGAGGCAAGCCCCTTAGTCAGTTTTGCAGGTGACACCAGTATGTCAGAAGGAACCGTCAAACTACCGGTATACATAGGAAACATCTGCAAGACGATCAAACTCTTGATAATAGACAAGTCGACTATCTACAATGCCATATTTGGAACCCCATGGATACACTCCTTGAAAGAAGTACCGTCAACCTACCAACAATGCATCAAAATCCCACTCATAGACAGAGTTCACACGATTAAGGGAAGCCAGGGCACATCAAAGGCATGCTTCGTTAACGAAAAACTCAAGAACCAAAAAGACAGCTCAAAGAATATGACAAAAGTCAAAAAGTAAACTCCGACAAGAGAAGAAAGCATCCTGAAAAGAACCAAAGCCCGATCAGCGAAAAATGGAAAGAAACAAAGACCACCTACTCGGCAGGGACAACACAAATCGTGAAGAATAACGACAATGACCCAAACAAAAACCTACCAGCCAGAACCTCATGAAATAACTACACAAGAAATCAAACCGAAGGCAGAGCCCATCAACAAAAGAGGTTGAAAAAGAAAGGAAAATAGCATCTACTTGAAGAATGCATCCGAGCTTGCAAGATAAGCGTAAATCTCCGAAAAACACTTAGACTCCGATCTTGCCAAAAATATATATATATATATATATATATATATATATATATATATATATATATATATATATATATGAATGAACTACGTATGACTTGATCCCCCAGGGTACGTAGGCAGCCTACGAAAATGGTGCAGCCACAACAACAAAAGAAAGAAGAAACATTCTCGGTGAAGGGTGTAAAAACCCCGACCCGACAATGAAGCCGAGGCCAGACTCATACGGGTCGGAGATCGGATAGGCCGCATCGAGCTTTCTCATGCACTTATCGGTCCCACCTTAAAGGGGGTAAGCCAGGCCGAGTCCTGCTCTCCGCCTAAAGAAGAAACATACTCGTTGAAGGGTGTATAAACCCCGACCTGACAATGAAGCCAAGGCCAGACTCGCACAGGTCGGAGATCGGATAGGCCACATTGAGCTTTTTCATGCACTTATTTTGGTCCCACCTTACATGGGGTAAGCCGGGCCAAGTCCCGTCCCACTCTCCGCCTAAAGAAGAAACATTCTCGGTGAAGAGTGTAAGAACTCTGATCCAACAATGAAGCCGAGGCCAGACTAGCACGGGTCGGAGATTGGATAGGGCGAATCGAGCTTCCACATGCACTTATCTCGGTCCCACCTTATATGGGGTAAGCCGGGCCGAGTCCTGCTCTCCGCCTAAAGAAGAATCATTCTCGGTGGAGGGTGTAAAAACCCTGACCTGAGAATGAAGCCGAGGCAAGACTCGCACGGGTCGGAGATCAGATAGGCCGCTTCGAGCTTGCTCATGCACTTATCTCGGTCCTAACTTACAAGGGGTAAGCCAGGCCAAGGCCCACCCTCGTCCAAAAAGAAAGAAAAGTCGAGGTAAGACTTGCGAAACATACCGATCAAAGGCCAAATAAGATGCCACTTGAAGTAAGCAAAGGAGTTTTCTAGCTAGAAACCAAAATTGTGACACAATATGGGAACAAACGCAAATAACTTATCCCTCGTACGGAAGGACAAACAGAACTCATAAACCAGATAAGGAACATTTCTCTTTCAATATTCCAATTATTTTACATACGATAAAGTCCAAACACTACAAAAAAATTGTGGGTATTAATAGCGGTTGTTAAATGCTATGAAATGGATATGATAGCGTTCCCTAAAATGCTCTGAGATCGCCCGTGATAATAGGTCCGACACTTTTGATAGCGAAATATTAGTATGATATATATTTAAATTAAACACGATAGTGCTGTTTTCTATGTAATTGTTAATATATATAATAACGTGATACAAATGTTATTAAAAGTATTTTTCCAATAGCAAAAATAACAAATTTTTGGTGTTATTAATTTTTATTTTTTAATTATCTACAAATTTATTAAAAATAAAATTCATAATTTAATAATTCAAAATTAAATCAAAAGTTAATTTATAACTAAATTTTATTTATCAATTAAAATTAGTATAGAAATAATTAAAGAGCACATTAAACCAAAAACAAATTTAAACATTAAACCAAAACATACATGCGACAAAGAAAAGAAGAGTGAGAAGACAAAAAAATGCATACATGAGCCTCAATCAAAGCCCACTCTGTGAATTCCCGGGAAAAAAGCAGATCCTCAGGGAGGGGCATAGAACTCGACGGCAGAAGGAAACCATAGAGTAGACGCGCACATTCCTCAGGCGTTGCCAAGGCATGATCAGGGTCATCTGTAGTAAGTATCTTCCTTATCTTGGAACCATCGGACGACACCCGTTCAGCGACATCCGTTACCGCCTCACCTTCAGTAGAAGAGGCACTAGGAAATGAAGCAAGCACCAGAAGAGAGACGACCGGATCATCCAGTTTGGAAGAATCAGACAGCGTTGCTCTTTCGTCGCTACCCCCCAATTCACCACGAAGAGAAAGAGTAGCAGAAGCAGGAGGATCGGCGTAGTAGCCAAAGCAGCGGAGGAATAAACGTCACCATTCAAAGTAACAAAGAGGGCCCCGGAAACCAACTCCCTGATAACAACAGAGTATTCAGGAATTCTCCTCTTGACCTTCTCCATCTTCTTGGCCGACGGAACTTTTCGCTTTCTCTTTGAAGACTCAGCGACCAAGGAGGATCCAGAACTAGCCCCGCAGAAAGTAGAAAAGTCAAACAGGAATAAGGTAAAAGACGAATGACGAGAAGAACCAATAACGATCAAACTAACCAGTGTTGATATGAGGGATACTCCGACGAACACGTTCAAACGTAATATCTCCCCAAGAGACCACCTCAGGACGGCGAATCAGAGCCAAACGATCGCTTGCCAACGATGGGAGAGGCCAAAGCTTCGCGTGAACCGCTAAAAAGAAACATAAAAACTTGGGGGTCAGTAAATCCAATGACAAGAACAACCAAAATCAGAGGACAAACAAGCCACCAGGTCGCAAATTCCATTCGGTCCTGAAAGCCACAGAAGGATCAGCCACAGAATTAGGATTTACACGAACGAAGAAATACTTTTGCTGCAACCTATCAGCTTTACACGGTCCCAAGCCAGCCACGAGACGACAACGAGCCTTAATACTAACGAATAAAGTCTCATCCATTATCATACTCATTTGATAAATCATCTCAAAAAACTCAGAGTCAACATCAACATTCACTTCCGCACCAAGGCAATCACCATATTACGGATAGCGGCCGGAGACATTTGAGAGATATCTATATGATATCACTCAAATTACCCTAGGAGTGAGTTACTCTCATCAAAAGAGGTTCACTTGTAGTACTTAGGGATCGAATCCACAGAGACTCTAGGATTACACAACAGTTTATTTAGTTTTCGAAGTAAAGCTAGATAGCAAGTTTTAAACAATAACTTAAAAGGTAGCCAAGCAATTTGCTTGATTGATTGATTTGTTTGTTAAGAGAAAAGAAGGTAGTTAAACTTAGGTATATTCTCAGGTATGACAAGCATGCAAGATATAAAGGATTTTTATTATTCATAGTTCTAGTTTCAAACTCTTAGAGAATTAAGGTGTTAACTCTTACTGGATCTCGGGTCAAGAACTATCGTTCGATGACCTTGAGAAAATATCGATCGATAGTTCGATGCAAATATCGATCGATCGTTGTTATGCAATATCGATCGATCGTTGTTATGCAATATCGGTCGATAGGACGGTTATCTCGTCGATCGATATTTCACCAGCGAGTTCAAGATATTTGTTTGAAAGGGTTCTCTAATCTTCAATAAACAATATAGACTCTAGGTAATTGCTAAGTTCTCATTTATCCAAATTATTCCTAAAATCAGAGGTAAGGGTGATCAATGCATAACACCAGTATTCATGATGACTAGATTTAGAACTATATTTTAAACACCCTAATAATGGTTACTTCAATGCATGAGTCAACCCTAATGAGAAACCTAAATCTAACAAGAGAGACTACTCAAACATATTTATGATAGACAAAATCATAATGGTTTGAATAATTCTTTAAGATAATAATAATAATAATAATAAGAGAAACAATAAGTAAAGCAAGGGAGTTTAAGATCTTCTCTGGATTGTAGTTCAGATCTCTCTCTCTTCCTAAGCTTTTCTTCAAAATTATGGCTAGATGCTTCTCTAAAATTAGGTCTCAAAGGTCTCTGGAGAATTCTGCTTAATCTAGTACAAAACCCTCTTAAAATAGCCTAACAGGCGGCCAAAGACTTAAGGTGTAAATAATTAAAACTCTTGTGAAGCAATTAGGGCTTCTAATCTTCATTTAATTACTTTGGAGGACTTATGTATCGATCGATATAGAATGTATTCTATCGATCGATTTAGATGATCTTTCATCGGTCGATTGCTCGTAATGCGCATCGGTCGATGCCTTCAACACGTTTTGCTCATATCTTCATAAAGTCTCCATTTTAGCTCCAAAATGGCCATTTTACACCAATGAGTACCTGAACCTGTAAAAGCTCTAAAAAGAAATTAAAAGTATCCTTTTGTTTCCAAAAACATATATAAATCATTCTTAAAAGTGGGTAAAATCCATGATATACCAACTCCCCCAGACTTATCCTTTTGCTTGTCCTCAAGCAAATAATAGAACATTGGTCTAGAAAAGGTTTGAAAGGCGGAAGCTCCTATAATTCAAGACTTAGAACCATCACCTCTTTACTTATTACAATCCACTTCATATATCTATCAATCTCAGAAATACATTATACCATATCCTAGCTTAGCAACCAAATTCAACTACCCAACAACTCAATGATCTTGTTTGTCTATACCCTCTGCCAATCTCATTTATGCATAAAATAAAGGTGTAGGCTTTACCTTGGGAGTATCGATCAAGGAACATTTGGATTCAACTCAAGCAAGTTTCAGGCATTCTCATTCTGGTTCCTTTTCTCTCTTTATCTCCTTTCTCTAAATCTCAAATTTCTTTTTCTTTTTTTTTATTCTATTCTTTTTTCAATTTTTTTTTTTTAATTTATCAATCCCAATGAACAACTAATGTTCATTTTATTGATCTTTCTACTTTTTGTAGCTTTTTATGACAAGGTGTAGGCGAATAGTGGGGTCATGGGTAATGTACCTCTCCCTCGCTTCCACAATGTGTGATCATTCCTTTGAATTAGAATAGTGGGGTCATGGGTAATGTACCTCTCCCTCTGCCTCTCAGGAAATCATCTCAATCTTTGATTTTCTTTTTGGATGCCAAAGGAAGGAGAGAAGGAAACTAAACTTTTTGAGACTTTTACCTTTCGGACTTGCATGAGGATTCTGATCCCTTGTATACCAAGCCCCAAGACAAGCAATAGATGTCAGGTTAGGTTGGAAATTGGCTTTGGTTCTTCCATACATTTTCAACAAGTGTTTTCATAGCTGACCGGTGCTCTGCTTTAGCATTTCTATTACCTTTTGTAACTGACAAATCTAAGAGTGGTGCTTAAGAAGTGGTTAGGTAAGAAGTATGAACCTATATAATCGTTGCTTCCTTTTTTGTAAAACATTCTATTTTCTTTTCTTTTTTTTGATGTAAAAATGGTAGTAATGAAATGATAACAAATGAAAATGTTAGTAAGATACCCCCCCAGACTTAAACAACACTGTCCCCTGTGTTATTATGTCTAAGAGGAAAAAATAGAATTTGAATGTAGCAAAAATATTCATGTTAGTAAGAAAAATCGTACCTCTGTCCTTACATATCGAGCGATATGCCTGTTAAGACATCGATCGATATATAGTTAGGTGTATCGGTCGACATAATAGGGCATACGTCGATCGATATAGGGTGCCTTCGCCTATTTGTGTAGTTAGTCTGTCAACTCACACTCACCATAGATGGGTATGTAACACTATGTTAGCTCTGTTAGACAAACTAAACACACACAAATAGTTAGATAGAAAATAGTAGCAGGCTTAGTCATAAAAAGTACGAATAAAAATCCTACAAGTCTGGAAATAAAAGTGAAAACATAATAGTACGAGATAAGGACTAGAAAGGAGCAAGTGAATCAGTCGTCACTGCTCTCGTCATCGTCCTCGTCCTCCACATCGTGCTCGTCATCCTGGACAGGCTGGTGGGAAGGGCCTGTCGCCGATGGGTCAAGGGCTGAAGTGCTCGCTCGGCTCGAACAACGGCATCTCGAGACACGGGACAAGATGGCAGGAAGAGCATCCAACACTCCTCTCCTGTAGACCTGCTCCTCTGCTGTCTCAATCCCTGAGAGATCTGGGAACGGGGGTAGCGATGCTGATGATGAAGCTCCAGAGGTACCGGTACTGTGGGCCCTAGTGACACGGCGCTGCGCGGGTGGGTCGAGGATGAGGCTCGGGTCTGGCTGGAACCGAAGCCTGTCGATGTTGCCCGCAAAGGCAGTCGTTACTGGGTGAGGCAAAAGGAACCGGTGTAGACCAGCTGTAGTCCTGAAAAACCAATGCCGCTGCCTGTTTATCCAATTCCTGTTACGCAGATGCTCCTCGTCCATGTAAATCCGAGTGGTGACTGCGGTGCCCTCATCAAACCTGATCCCACAGTGCTGGAATATCGGTGTCAGCAGACTCCCGACGGTCTCCTTCTTCTTCCCTCCACCAAAAAAAGGCATGGTCTTCAGGCTGACTAGGTGAGCAGCGAAGACGGCACCCAGGTTGGGTGTGGCCACGTCGCGCTCGGGGTCCAAAAAGGTCAGATCGACCAGTCCATCCAGTGCGTGGTACAGCAGGGTAAGCTCGGTGATCCTTACCTTGTTAGGCTCCATCTTGCACAGCAGAGTGGAGGTAAGGATCCTCATGAAGTACAGGAGCGTCGGGTGGCGGATATCGGACTGAAGCACTGAGGCTGAGCTCCAGGGACCTGTACCAAAGAGCGCCCAGAACTCTGCGACCTCTGAGAAAGCGGAGATGGAACTGGATGTGGCTGAGTTGTTCCCAAACCCGTAGATCTCGCAGAGCTCGGGGACAGAGACATAGTACTGGATTCCCCTAGCAAAGAAGGAGAGAATCCCATCACAAGCAACAGTCAATGTCGGGTTCTTGTACTCAAAGCGAACCATGGCCATGAGCTGCCGGACGAGCGAGGGGTAGAGGTCATAGGATTGGAAACCCATGGTCCCAAATCCAAGCTGGATGAGCATCCCTAAACGTCGGAGAGTGGCGGAGTCGATGAAACGAGTGGGCAAAACCTCCACACCAAGCCATGCGTTGTAGATCAGGCTGTCGTAGTTGTCCCAGAAATCGCTCACAGGACGGTGGAGGCATGCGGTGCTCGTAGCTGTGGCTCGCTTGTCGGTGAACACTGGTACACCCGGATGGGTTCCCCGTCTGCACGTGGTTAAGGGTAACGCTCATCTTCCCTTTCCGATGAGGAAGAAGAGGGTGGAGGGTTCCCTCTGGAGGTTCTAGCTGCGTGAAGTATCCGCTTGGTTCGCCTCTCACGGTCTGGATTCATCTGAAAATCAAAACACGAGAGAGCCAGTAGATATCGATCGATGTAAACCACTAGAGATCGATCGATATCGATCAAGGTTGAGGTTCTTTTAATCCGATCAGAAGTGCCTATCGATCGATACGGGGAGGCCAATATCGATTGATAGCGTATCGCGAAACCTGCAAGAATCTCAGCAACACAAATCGCAAATTCAAAGTGTAAATCCTAGTTCTAACACATATAAACCTCTAATCTAACAATCCGAACAACTCCAATCGATTAAAAACTAACCTATCGACCGATTTCTAGGTATAATATGAGTTCAACCTTGTTCTCTTAAAAATCTAGAAATCTAAGGATTATACCTTGGAGTATTTCGGAGTGAAATCGAGATAGGGGAAGAATTTCGAGTCGATTGAGGCAAAAAACAGGAGAATTCCGTGAAGAATCAAGGGAGAAAGAGAGGTTTTAGGGGTTCGGTTGTGTTTTGCAATTGTGAGGGGAAAAAGAGAGGCGCGTATCGACTTAAGAGGAGTTTGCCCTCGATATGTCCGTATCGACCGATACACAGAGGTGTATATCGGTCGATAAGACTTGATTATGCTTTCTATTTTGCTTAAGTTAGTTAATTAATTAAAGGAAACTAAATGCATTAATTTGAAAAACATGATAGACTAAATCCTAATTTGGATAATTTGATCTATTGGGTTTTTCTAGGCGAAGTTAGGCGTACCTAACTTGAGGGTTTTATCATTTGGGGGCTTAACCGAATAGTGTTTCATTCGTTGTCCATTTACCGTAAATTCTTCTCCTTTCTCATTAATAAGGGTAACGATTCCATTTGGTGGGGCCGCTATGAGAGTGAAAGGGCCAGACCAAAGAGAACGAAGTTTTCCGGGAAATAGATTCAAACGAGAATTATATAGGAGAACTTGATCATTCGGGACGAAATGTCGAGAAACAATGTGTTTGTCATGGTAAGCTTTGGTTCTCTCTTTATAGAGCTTAGAGTTCTCATAGGCCAGATGTCTTATTTCATCTAGTTCGTTAGCTGGATGAGTCTCTTTTCTGCAGCTGACTTTATGTCAAAATTTAGCAATTTAGTAGCCCAGGCTGCTTTGTGCTCTAACTCTACTGGTAAGTGGCAAGATTTTCCGTAGAGTAGGTGAAATGGAGTTGTTCCTAGTGGCGTCTTAAAAGCTGTTCTGTAAGCCCAGAGTGCATTAGCCAATTTCCTGGACCAATCCTTTTGTGTCTTGACCACCGAAAATCACTTCAATTCCATCAGGTTTTATGGCCAAAGCAGTGATGGTGAACCCAAGGTTGATGGCTAACACTACTTTCTCACCAGAGAGAAACATAACTTCTGATTCAAACGACAATAGACTCTTCGTTTGTGAACTGGCCGTCTTGACAATAAATCATTGATATCTGCATAAGTATCAAGAGTAAAAGAACATGGTTAACTGCTTAGTTTATCAGTAAAATATCTTACAAATCTAAGTGTGAATGATCTTAAGAGACCATACAAGCAATTTGAAAAGCAGCTTACCTTATTGTCAAATCCAGATGTCACGATCTCTTCTTCATGAGCAGAAAATCAATATATATGAGAGTTTTGCTTCCGCTGCAGTTCACCCCCAAAAACCATGTCCCATCATCCATTTACATATCAGACCTTCATAGCTACCGGATAGTACATACTCAGAATTTCCTCTGAGCACAAATAATGAAGAGATGTTCTTCATATGTCCTGAAAAAATGGAAGGGGGATTTATCAAGATCACTTGATGAGAATATGCTGATTGTACCACCTAGAGAAACAATGAAAATGTGATCATTTTTGCCACAAACACCCGACAATTATGTCATCCACTTCACTTGATTATCCTGGACAAGTCAATGTGGTCTTCAATGCTCCATTACCAGAATCCGAGATTTCCCATATTTTAGCTGACTTGTTTGTAGATACAGTGAGGAACTGGTTGATGACTCATACAAATACAATAAGTGAATATAAATGCAGCATTAACCATATAGTAATCAAGAATTTCAATGTAGAATATCTCACTGAGTCTTCATACAAACAACCAAATTCTAGGCTATAGTTATAGCTCATGCATCTTGAATAAATATCATATGCTATTCTTATCAACCCTATTTAAGCCTGATATGACGGATTCAGACAATAATTGAGAATATATTAAAATAAACAGACATAACGTAGTACATCTTTGCCACCAAGACTCTAGCTAACCGAGTATATGCTGCCTTTATGCCCATCTTCAGAGGAAAGTTCTCCCAGTATCTCACAAGTCTCTCCATCATATATGATTCCCTTCTTATATGAACTTACAGTAATGAACTTACTTCCATCTGGTGAATACCTCACCCAGTTGAAAAAGTTGGAAATGTTCTCTCTTGATCAACAGACTCGTAAGTAATTTTGAACCAACCAAAGCAAACTGAACATATACAAAAATATGTATTTACCTGACCTGCTTGATAGCTTGAACTTGAAAGGAGGGCCTTTGTCGGCAGAGAACGTGTATGGAATAGTCGAAAAGATCGAGCTATGAAACCCTCACCTTCAACTGAAACGATTTACGGCGACATTCAAAGAACGATCTCTAAGATAACCCTAGACAGGTTACCGGCCAAACCAAATATACCGACCAAAAAGGCTCAGCACAAAACACCACAAAGTCCAGTAATCACTCACACAAAGCACAAAGCCCACTCGTTTAAACAAATTAAAGGTGGGGCCCACAAAAATGTACACGTGAACCCCCTCACGAGAGATGAAACTCCCTCATTATAATATATATTTAGCTAATCATAGGAGTGCCTCAAAACATTCGTCAGTATCAGTATCATCTACTTCCTTGTTTTGTGCCTCTCCAATGGCCACACCATTCCTTATAGTTGGCTGCGCATTAATGGATCCATTGACGTTGGTATACAATTTGGCAACAGACTCATTTAGACCAATTCCAAATTCCTTATTTGCAACCTCATGAAATATAAGAAAACTACGTTAATAGTCGGATAAACTTGAGTATGTGAGGAATACATAAATTATATTGTTATCATTAGACATAATAGTGCCAAATCTAGAAATTATAAGATTAATGATGTTTGATGCTTTTGCATATTCATTAGGTATGGAAGGCCTCGTAAAAATCTGCCCAGTTGGAGCTTCGTCATGGTTATTCATATCTGCTGGAGCATTGTGTGTTTTCGCATTGAACTAGATGATGAATCATGTAACAGAATCTTGGATCTTTGTCATGATGTCTTAAATGAACTTTAAATCGGTTTGTAACACCATGAATTATTGACATAATTCATCAACCTTACTCTCCAACTTCCCAAGTTTTACATTAAGCCCACATGCAACAACTGGTGCAACGTAATCACCATCAACTCCTTCTTTCTATGACGGTTCCACAAGATGTTCGTTTTTTTTTTTTGGTTTCTGAGCTAATGATGCAGCCTCTGCCTTCCCCCGCATGCGGATTACATCGATCTTCTTAGCACCAACATTAAACATTGCTTTAGGAATTTTTTTTATCTTTGCTTATTAACTTAATCATGTGGTAGAGTTTCTGATCCTATTCTTCATCAGGTCAACTGAGGACAGATTCATCAACTTTGACATCAAGATTATGATGGAAGATATAAGTAACATGTACCAATAATTAAGAAAATTGTAATTTAGAAACAATCAAATAGTTAGTCAGATAAAATCTGAACTATAATGGAAGAGTATGTGAGGCAAGCTAAACAAAACGATACATGGGATTACATTTGTAACTGCATCAAGATTCCTAACATGACCTGAGCTGGTTCTAATGTTGTTAGATTGGTTATCATCACCTTCATAATCATAATAAATAGAAAAAATAAATATTATTATTAATTTAAATCAGTTTACAAATAAAATAAGTTTTACAAAACTAAACCAGAATTAAAAAATAAAGTAAACCAGAATACATTAAACCAAAAACTCCAAAACCTAATTAACCAAAACCTATTTAATCCTAAACCTAACTAATCTCTTTAATGATCACGCTTCCCTCCTCCTTCGCCGCACATAAGAATATATTTTCTCTTCCTTGATGAATGGTGCCATGAAACAATGTCTTGTGAAACTCTCTGCTGCCGTGAACAACAAAACATATCACTCAACCTGAACAACATTAAGAAACTGGAATTTAAAACACATAGAAAGATCAATGCTTCTCTACACAGCTAAATTCAGAAAACATTAGATAAAACAGCAAACTTTACAATCTAAAACGAAGAGACAGAGACGAAGCCAGAGATGCAGTGATGAGCGACGCCCTCAGCCATGTGCTTCATCGCCTTGCTCTCTCTGCCACCACCAACTAGTCACTCGACCACCTTCAGTTATCACAGTACCATTTTCTCAGATCTGGAAACAGACAAAAATAATAACAAATCTAAAAACAGATGGTAGAAGAAGAGAAACAAAGGAACATTAAATCTCACCATTGAAATCATTGCTTAACACTTTGAATCTGTGCTTAACACTTTGATTGATGTTGGAGGAGGATTGATCATCTCTCCCCAAGGCCCATCGAATGACAGTCTTTGGCCCATCTAAAGTTCGACCGAAGTACAATTGGAAGAAACGTCAAACCAGAAGACCGAACGACCGGTTTAATTACATAACCGGTTGATGAGGACGATTTAAACCGGGTTAATGAGTAATTGTTAGCTCGAAAGCCCATTAAGCACG
>CAKOAT010091488.1:3584-27847 GCA_932364175.1 Eruca vesicaria subsp. sativa | reverse complement strand
CTAATCCCACGATCTCCCTCCAAGACGCCCTCCATCGTTCCCAAAATTTTATCCGGTTGGAAGAGGACAAGCGATCGTACATCAAAAAGCAAAACGAGCTAAAGCAAGCGGCCTTGAAGGCAGCCGAAGGTCACACCGAACCCAGGCAGCACGCGTCCTACAACAAACCGGATAAAAAGAAAGGCCTCGTCAACGCCATTCCAGATGAGAAGCAGCCGGACCCGGCATTAGCCGTTCGCGGACAGCGAAGCAACAAATGGACGTTGGAAGTCGACGGAAAAAAGCAGGCCGCCCGAACGAATCCGGCCAATAGTACGTACGACGCAACCAAGTGGTGCGGATACCACAAAGCGTACGGACATGAGACTAAGGAATGCAATCATCTTAAAAACTTCCTCATGACAAGTTTCGTCGAGAAGCACGCTCATCCTGAACCTCCGAAGCAACAACCCGACGCGAGTGCAAAGGGCGCGGGAAAGAGCAAAGACAGGAAGAGTAACGATCGCAGCAACTCGGCCGATCGATCTCCCCCGAAGGAAGATATCACCCCTTCGAACGAAGATGAGTCTGGATCTGATGAAGAGAAACCCACATCCTGCCGGAAAATCTTCACAATCAGGACGACTCCTGCGCTCTCCCTGACGGACGATACTTCGGTAAAGGAAGGACAATCTGATTCATCCACCTCAGCGAACACGCAGGAGGACGACTTCAGGTTACAACACGATCTGCGTGACTCTCTCAAACGGAAGAACGCAAAGCTGAACATTGAACCTCCTCCCGAAAACCTGCAACGGACGATCGCAACTTCGAAAATCAGGAAACTAAATACGCTGGACGCTCGCCATCGCCTGGACGCTAAAAAGCATGACCTTCGATCGATAATCAACTCGCGTGTTGGCGACTTGCGCAACCAACTCAATCGATCGGCCGGGGCCAAGAGTGACGAAACAACGGAGGACCTGCGTACGCAGTTGAACGACGCCCGATTGAAGCGCTCAAACGCGCCCAAACGATTAAACGTGATCTTGGGAGGATCACCCCCCCCATATCGACTCGGTCCGTTCAGTTAAGGATTTCCGCCGGAGAGCAGTCACTGCACAGAACCGTAGCACCATATGGGAGAACGTCCCCCAGATTACCTTCTCCGCTGAAGACGCTAAAGGGGTTCACATGCCCCATAACGATTCTCTCCTCATCGAGCTCGGGATTGGTGATTGTGAGGTAACGAAAGTCCTCANATCACCAATGCATCAAGTTCCCAGGCATTGACGGTCGAATAATCACTTTACGTGGAGATCAGGCAGCCGCCCGCGACCTCCTCGTTGCGGAAATAAAGCTCCGCCGATCGCCCTGCCACGTGAATGCCGTCACTAGACCATTTCAAAAAATCGCCCCTTTCAAGGAGGAGATCTTGGAGGTACCCATTGATGGAGACGATCCGAGCAAAATCGTCCGAATAGGCGCTCAACTGCCGACCGACACGAAAGACACGATCGTCTCTTTCTTGAAGGAAAACGCGTCAACTTTCGCTTGGACGACCGCCGATATGAAAGGAATAAGCCCTTCCATTACGACCCACGAGCTGAACGTCGACCCAACAATCAAACCAGTTCGACAGAAAAGAAGAAAGTTAGGACCTGAACGTCAAAAGCGGTGAACGAAGAGGTCGACCGATTACTCAGCGCAGGGTCGATCGAAGAAGTCAAGTACCCCGAGTGGTTAGCAAACCCCGTCGTGGTAAAGAAGAAGAACGGGAAATGGCGCGTTTGCGTCGATTTCACCGATCTAAACAAAGCATGTCCGAAGGACAGCTTCCCTCTCCCGCATATCGATCGTCTAGTCGAATCAACGGCTGGAAATGAATTGCTAACATTTATGGATGCCTTTTCGGGGTACAACCAAATCATGATGCATCCTCATGATCGGGAGAAAAACGGCATTTATCACGGACGTAGGAACATATTGCTACAAAGTCATGCCCTTCGGACTCAAGAACGCCGGCGCGACCTATCAGCGTCTGGTCAACAGAATGTTTGCCGACCGATTGGGAGATACAATGGAAGTTTACATCGATGACATGATGGTAAAATCCCGCCGGGCGACCGACCACCTAAGCCACTTGGTTGACTGTTTTCGGACGCTGAACGAATACGGCATGAAGCTCAATCCAGCCAAGTGCACGTTCGGAGTCACGTCTGGTGAATTTCTCGGTTACATCGTGACACAAAGGGGGATCGAGGCAAACCCAAAGCAGATCTCTGCCATCCTCGATCTGCCGAGCCCCAAAAACAGTCGCGAAGTGCAAAGGCTGACGGGACGAGTGGCAGCGCTTAACCGATTCATCTCGCGGTCGACCGACAAGTGCCTCCCTTTCTACAACTTGTTGCGCGGCAATAAGAAGTTCGTTTGGGACGAGAAGTGTGAAGAGGCGTTAAACCAACTGAAACATTACCTCACCACACCGCCCGTACTAGCTAAACCAGAAAAAGGAGATACACTTTACCTTTATATCGCAGTCTCCTCGATCGCCGTCAGCAGTGTCCTCGTCAAGGAAGATCGCGGTGAACAGCACCCAATCTTTTATACAAGCAAGCGAATGACCGACGCCGAGACGCGATACTCAACCCTCGAAAAGATGGCTCTGGCGGTCATCACTTCGGCAAGAAAACTTAGGCCATACTTCCAATCTCATTCGATCGTCATTTTGACCAATCAACCGTTGCGCACAATCATGCAGAACACCAACCAGTCCGGTCGATTGTCGAAATGGGCAATTGAACTCAGCGAACACGACGTCACGTACCAAGGCAAGCCAGCCGAAAAATCGCAAGTTCTAGCCGATTTCATCATCGAGCTCCCCCCAGAACTCGAGCAGGATCTTGTCTCGCCAACAGGCACTTGGATATTACATGTCGACGGCTCATCATCGATGAAAGGATCCGGAATCGGTGTCCAGCTGCAATCACCAACGGGCGAGTTGATTCGCCAGTCATTTCGACTAGATTTCAAAGCATCCAACAATGAAGCAGAGTACGAATCTCTCATTGCCGGCCTACGCCTCGCCGAGGCTGTGGGTGCCAAGCGAGTCCATGCATACTGCGATTCTCAGTTACTCGCTAATCAGTTCAACGGAGACTACGACGCAAAAAACAACCGCATGGATGCGTATCTCCGCATAGTTCAGGACCTCGCCCAAGGGTTTGACTCTTTCGAACTAACGAAAATTCCCCGCGGGAAGAACGTTTGCGCGGACGCCTTAGCCGCACTCGGAAGTAACCCTCGCGAACAGGTAAGCCGGACGATACCCATTCAGCATATCGACCGACCGAGCATTTCGCATCCCTCGGAGGAAGGCGCAATCGTATCGTCGATCGTCAACACAGGCGATATGGAAATCGACGGATCAACCGACGACACGAACGCCCAGCCCCCCGATTGGAGGATTCCGTACCTCGATTATCTAATCGCAGGAACGTTACCAACAGAAAAATGGGAAGCACGCCGATTGAAGGCTAAATGCTCGAAATACGTCGTAATGGAAGGAAAACTTTATCGCAGAACAGCCAATAACGTCCTCCTCACGTGCATCCATGGTGAGGAAACTCGCCTGGTCATGGCCGAAACCCACGATGGAGCAGGTGGAAATCACTCTAGCGGACGAGGACTAGTCCTCAAGATTAAAGGTCTGGGACATTTCTGGCCGACCATGATCTCTGACTGCGAAGCTTACGCTCGAAAGTGCGATCAATGTCAGCGACATGCTTCGAACATCCATTTGCCCACCGAGCTGTTGCGAACGACAGCAGCGCCGTATCCATTTATGCGATGGGGAATGGATATCGTTGGTCCCTTACCAAATTCCAGGCAACGAAGATTCGTCCTCGTCATGACAGATTATTTCACTAAGTGGGTAGAGGCCGAAGCTTTCGTCCACGTAACCGATAAAGAAGTTCAAAACTTCGTATGGAAGAACATCATATGCCGACATGGTCTCCCGTACGAAATAATCACCGACAACGGCTCCCAGTTCATTTCGCACAACTTTCGCAGCTTCTGCGATAGATGGGCAATCCGTCTTAACACATCGACCCCCCGTTATCCACAGGGTAATGGACAAGCCGAAGCAACGAATAAGACGATCANCCCGTACGAAATAATCACCGACAACGGCTCCCAGTTCATTTCGCACAACTTTCGCAGCTTCTGCGATAGATGGGCAATCCGTCTTAACACATCGACCCCCCGTTATCCACAGGGTAATGGACAAGCCGAAGCAACGAATAAGACGATCATCGACGGAATCAAGAAACGCCTCGATCTCAAGAAAGGACATTGGGCAGACAAACTCGACGGAGTCCTTTGGTCACACCGAACGACTCCACGTAGTGCGACCGGTCAAACGCCCTTCTCCTTAGCTTACGGAGTTGAAGCAATGGCCCCAGCGGAAGTCAATGTCACCAGTCTACGCCGAGCCAAGATGCCTCAAAACGTCGACCTCAACAAAGATATGATGCTCGATGCCCTTGACGCGATCGAAGAAAGACGAGATCAGGCTCTCCTGCGCATTCAGAACTACCAACATCTTATCGAAACATACTACAACAAGAAAGTACGAGCTCGACCATTGGAGCTCAACGATCTCGTACTAAGGAAAGTGTTCGAAAATACCAAGGAATGGAAAGCCGGAAAGCTAGGAGCCAACTGGGAAGGGCCTTACAAGATAATCGAGGTCGTTAAACCAGGAGTCTATCGATTGGAAACATCTTCAGGAGAGCGATTGCCACGATCGTGGAACGCCTCAAATCTCCGTAAATATTATTCCTAAGCCACAAATGGCGCTCGATCGCCAAAAAAAAAAAAAAAAAAAAAAAAAAAAAAAAAAAAAAAAAAAAAAAAAAAAAAAAAAAAANGAATGGCTTGATCCCTCTCTTGGGGGTACGTAGGCAGCTTCTCACGAAGTCCAGCTATAACTCAAACAAAAAACCAAAAGCCCGACCGACAGCAACGAGGCTTTTCGCGCAAACTTTCCCGATCATGTCAAGGGAACAATTCAGCATCGTCCCAATCCGACTACAATGATCAGTCACATTTCACTCCGATTACATCATCAATCAAAATCAGCACAAGTGAAATTCGGTTAATCAGTCGTTCGGCCTCGGCAGAATGTAATAGCCGTGATCGCCACAATCGAACACGAGAGATCGGCAAGTTCCAAACTTGTCTATGGGCCGATCGACCGAACCACGCCACAACCCTCTCGATCCCGTGACTTCTTAACAAGCCCTCGTATCAACCCCGTCCAAAACGTAGTCCTGCGAAGCCGGCCGACCGATCGATCAAAGGACTAAGAGGCTGGCCGATCGACTGATTTCAATCTTTCACCAATTGCCTCTCATGCATCACAAACCTAGAAAGTTACTTCAGCACCAACAAAGGAGATTCACCGACCGCACCAAGGTCGAAAAAAAAAAAATGGTTCAAAGACCAACCAACGTCTTTGGGCCGGCCGATCGAATCAAGATGACGAATCAAAGACGATCGACAAGATAGAGGAAAAGCGAAAGGGACAGATATGAGAAAGACTAAGTTCGAATGACTTCATAAAGAAAACAACACACGAGGGACCGCAATAATGCAAGGCCGATCTCAAAGTACACGATACAAAAGGTCGAAATGCCAAAATACAATCGAAGAAGAAAAAGAAACAACAACAACAAACAAGTCAAGCAACCGAGTTGCTCGGAACATCGGTCTCCTCCCGAGCGAGCGCCCCTCTCGATCCACCCTCCGTCCCGGCGGGAACGACCGTCCCAACTTCACTTGCCGTAGTCAAGGCTACATCCGATGCTTCACCACCGTTAGCAACATTCGCAACGTCAACTAACGGAGAACGGAGAGAAGCCGCCGTCACCGAGTCAACTACTCCCACATTCGTCCCGAACTGGTCAAGACCAGGGAGCGATCCAGAATGAGGAGGGGACAACGAAAGGTCTTGTTCCGTAATCTCCTCCACAACGACTTCCTCAACCTCACGCTTGTATTTTTTCTCATTAAACACCAAAGCGTCCCTCATCCTCTTCGGCACCTGCAAACCCCACGATTCCAACACATCCAGCGATTGCAAGGTTCCAAGAGCCTGGCAGTGAAGACAAAGCTTCGTTTCGAGCTTGTCGCGATCGACCATATACTTGCGAAATTTGTCAAAACGAGCAGCCGCCGCTACCATGAGGCGTCCCCTCTCCGAAGTAACCTCGCGCGCCCTTGTCTGCTTCATGAAACCTATCATCTTCTTGTGTTCTTCAGCCTCCTCGATTTTTTCGCGCTCCAGCTTCGCGATTCTAGTCCGAGCGTTCTCTAGATCCTCTTCGAGACCATTAGCTCTCTCGGCAGCCTGCTTGCGTTCGCGTTGAATGCTGACTCTCTCGGCAGCCATCTCCTTTGCCTTCTCCGAGGCATTCCGTCTCGCCTTCTCCAATTCCGCATCCTTGGCTTTGATCACTGCTTCGGCTTTGCTAAGGTCGGATGCCATCTTCCGCATAGCGAGTTAGTAATCCAAGACAAGCTGGTTCTTACGAGCAGAAGCCTGCAGCAACAAGAACAATGGCGGTTAACACAACCATGAACGATAACAAAAGGAGGAAAGGACGATCGATCGAGCGTACCTAAATAAAAAAAAAAATGAATGAACAAACAAGAAAGAAAGGCCTTACTACTGCATCTGCATGAGCCGACTCGGAAAACTTAGCGGGAAAAGCGAGATCGCGAATGTCCGGCATCTCACGCGCGCTACCTCGGATGTTACGCGACAGCTCGGCGCACGACCCTATGTCGTTGACGAAAGGCGTGTCCTTCTTGTGACGAAAATCCCAACGTTCAGTAGCAGCCAACGGGGGCTTCTTGGCTGGAGGACCTGATCCACCCCAAGGGAGATTACGCGAAGACGGCGGAATCGCCTCCTTAGAGAGACCGGCCGGCTGCTGGCTAACCTTCCTCGAGTCCTTCTCAGCGGGACCCTTGGAGGAATCATCAATCGACCTCTTCCTCTTCGCCGATGGCAGATTGCTCTTCTCCCCTACGACTGTTTTCTCCATAGGTAAAGTCACGGCGCCATCAACCTGCGCTATCTCATTAACTCCAACGCTCGATGGGTCGTCGGGAGCAACCTCGATCTCAACATCCTTAGCCCCAACGTCTTCGGTTTCAGCCTTCTTGGACGACTTGTGCGTTTTCTTTTTCTTCTTTCTCAGAAGAGAATCAGAATCACGATCGGTCGTCTCACCAACTGCCAAACCCCCTTCCGGACGATCGACGCCTTCGCTAGGCGGAATTCCGACCCCCTCATTACCCGCCTCTAGCGCGGCCGCGGGATCGAAAGTCTCATCACCCAGTTGGGCATTCAGAACCTCACTAAAGTTAGGATAGACTCGCGGAATTTTCCCCATCAATGGAAGCGGTAATCTCTTGCCTTTGAAATCCTCACAAGGGATATCGGAAGCCCAATCCACTGCAAACAAGAGGACGAAATCAGATCAACAATAAAAAAAAAATCGATCAACCATTCGCCACATGAATCCAAAAGGCATGCAACCATCCAAAAACAACAAAGAGAAGGGAGAGTTGAAGAGAATAGACTATCTCGCGAAATCATGTCAACGATATATAACAAAAAATCGATCGACCACCCACCGCGAGAATCCAAAAGGCACGCACTCACCCAAAGACAAATAGAGAGAAGGGAGAGTTCAAGAGAATAAAATACCTCGCGAAATCCGATCACGCTGCCGACGAATCCTTTTCCGGTCAAAGTCGCCCCACACGCTCGGATCGAGTGCAGCAACTTTCGTAACACCTTCCCAAAATCGCTCCGGATAGTCGATAGAACTGGGATGCGGAACTGCTCAAAAAAAAAACAACAAAAAATATATTGTCAGCAATAAAATCCGACAGTAGCAGCAAAGAACTGTAAACTACCAATATGGCAGTTCCAGGAAGTACGAAATCGATCGGCAGGCGGCTCTTCGAAAGCAGCCTCGTCCGACTTTATATAAAAGTAAGAACGTTGCCAATGTTTGGTCTTCGTAGGATGACCGGACAAGATATGCAGCCCTGCGCGCATTTGCAACGCGTACAAATCGCATGCTTTCGGTTGTATTTGCGTCAACTCCTCGAAGATCCGAACGCTCATCGAAACATCAACTTCGGCCGCCATCACCGACAAGGCAACAATGAACCTCGTTACCCCATTCATCAACTGAGACATTGGGACGTCCCGACGAGCACAATACGCCGTAACCAACCGAGGGATGGGAAACCATAACTTCGAATCCTTTTCAAAGAAAGACTCATAAACGCAGTGAAACCCAACGGGCGGAGTCCATGGACGTTGATCGGAGCGAGGGACGATGAAAGTAACACCATACGCCCTGCGCCCCCTCAACAAAGTAGCAACGCTATTTTCGGTAGACCATGTAGGCGAAACGTTAGCCCAATTCTGCCCCTTTATCTGGGAAGGACGAACCCGACTCGGCGGAACATCCGGCAACTGTTCGAATTCCCCATTCGTATGGTAGAGATAGGGAATCGAACGGTCGGCCTCCCCGCGTCCGACTTCGCGACTTTGCTCCTCACCTTCTTCCGCAAGATCCCCCGCGAGGACCGGAGATCGATTAACAACGCCTCCCGCTGCGCTATCGTCGTCCGGACCAACCTCTCCCTCTTCAGCCGAAGACCTTTCAACCTCACTCTCAATCGGCGGATCCTCCTTTGAATCCTCTAACACATCCAATCCATCAGCCAAACACCTCCCACTATCGCTATCCCGAAGACAACCGATTTTTGTCGGGTGAAAATCGGGAAATCGATCGAACTCACGAGCTTCCTCCAATCCATCAATCTCAACATCATCATTCGCACATCGGCCGCCCCCTCCTTCCCGAGCAGAGTCAGGGACGCCGTCGAATCGACCGGCATCAAGACAAGCGCCGTCGATCGGAGCGTTGCGGCGGGCGTCCGACATAGAACCTCGGAACGCGGCGCCGGGTGATCGCTCCTCCAATCGCGCTCCTCCGCCTCTTTCACTCGACGAGAACTTCTCCACTGAAGCATCCATCGATCGCCCGACCCTAGATCTCGGATCTACTTTCGGCGATGAAGTCTCCCGCGGCGGCGAAAGTAGCCAATCCCGGCGGCGAGCAGGTGATTCCGGTAGCGGACGAAGAACACCGGCGGCGGCTGAACTCGTGGCAAGCGGAAATCGAACAACAAAAAAAAGAGAGGAAGAAAAAGGAGAGAAAGAAAGAGGAAAGGGAAAATACCTTGAGAGTGGAGAAGATTAAAAGAAATGAGAGGGGAGCCTTATATTTATAAGGAAGCTCACGGAGACCGAGGCTGTCAGAAAAATTAGACCTAATGGGCCTAGGCGTCCGCAATTTTTCCTCTTTTTCCCGCCGAAACATGCCTCTCCTTCGTTTAAATCAACGACGGTTTAAATCGAGAAGTCATCGGGTGAAGGCTCAAAGGCATATATACGCAAAATTTGGATTGATCGAAATCAAGAGGGAGGAGGATTAAAACAATCGTCCTTCAACACGCACAGATAACCTGAGCCAGTCATTCTTCAAGCCAATTCATCACAATCCGCTTCCAAGGAATCGAGCTCCTTGCAAACGGACTGGGGGGGACTTACTGTTGGAGGAGGATTGATCATCTCTCCCCAAGGCCCATCGAATGACAGTCTTTGGCCCATCTAAAGTTCGACCGAAGTACAATTGGAAGAAACGTCAAACCAGAAGACCGAACGACCGGTTTAATTACATAACCGGTTGATGAGGACGATTTAAACCGGGTTAATGAGTAATTGTTAGCTCGAAAGCCCATTAAGCACGNCAAGGTTTAGGGTTTTACGATCAATCGAACCTCCTTGTAATCTGGTCGGACTTTATAAAGCTCCGACCTTTGTTCTTTTCTTGAATCTTTCTGTAATCTCCTCTTGATATCAACTCTGATTAATAAAACGCCTTCGAAGAACCCACAAATCGAGTTTAGTTTTCTAGTCAATCGACCGTACAAAACTCAGATTCAACAATTGAGAGAGGAGAGGAGATCGAAATAGAAACCTGTAGAGAGATGCAGAAAAGATTACAGTCTTTTTTTTTGGGAGAGTTTGCTCAACATACAAATTACTAATAGAAATTAAGAATATGACAGTGATTTTGACATAATTCAGTCGTTAACATTTAGCCCAATAAAAATCAGGTTATGCCCTTTCTAAGACTAAGCTAGTGTATAGGCGAGAAGAGGTATGGCCATAATTAAATCAGAACTGTTAACTTCTTTGGGAAGAGAAGTGAGTCACGTCACTTACATAATAACAACAAAATTTCCACACGTTCTATTCCTTTTTTTTAAACACTTCCACACGTTCTATTTCATATCACCAAAATATTATATGATACCAACTCTATCTCAACTTCTAAATCTAAAAATTAAAATATATAATATAGTACATGTTGGTGAACAAGTAGAATATTTTTTATTAATCGTCAAATGTAACAATACATGATAGGGTCACTAAACTCAAACCTCAACCCCCACCTTTCAAATAAATACTGAACCCTAAATCCTAATCACTAAACCCTAAACCTCAAGTATAGACCATAAACCCAAATACAATGACACAAAAGACATAGTATAGTATATATTGGTGAACAAAATAGAACAATCTTTATTAACAGTCAAAAGGAACGATACATGATAGGGTCACTAAACATAATCCTCAACCCCCACCTTCCAAATAAATACTAAACCTTAAATCTTAATCACTAAACCCTAAACCCAAGGATAGAATCTAAACCCAAGGATAAACTCTAAACCCAAATAGAATAGAACAAAATACGTAGTTTAGTACATATTAGTTAACAAGAACACTCTTTATTAATTTTCAAATAGAACAATACAAGATAAAAAGGTATAGTAACAGAATATTTTGCATTACATAACATGAATATAACAAACATATACGTAGTTTTTATATTTATATTCCATACACATATAATAGAATAGAACACGGTTTAACAAAAACTGTGTATCTTCTCCAAAGAATAGTATAGTCTGCAAGCTCCTCTTCTCTTCTTTTATGGACATGGTGACGCTCTTCTGAAAACAAAACAGAGCATGGAAACAACACAGATGTGATATTAATCCTTAATGGTACGCTCTTTTGAGAACAAAACAGAGCATGGAACAACATAGAGATGACATTAATCATTAATGGTGATAACCAACAACAGTGACATCGGAACTATAAACGAAACAAGAAGGGTATGAGAACACAAAGAGCTAACCTTTTAGAACTTCAAACCTCAACTTCATGTAATCGAGCAACAACGATACTTAAATAACTCCTCCCTGTCCCGATAGCCTTATAGAAATCAGTTAACGATACCCTTCACCGTCACCACCGAATTAATTGTCGGCGACTTTACCCGGAGATATGAGAGTTTCGCTGAAACTGATCTTCAATAAGAAGATAAGGTAACTTTATCTTTCTAAATGAATGGTTTAAAAAAAAGCAATTATATATTTAATTTACTTATTTAACTCGAAACGGAGCAATCGGTTTTCATGGGAGTATAAATGCATTTATACATATTATACATGTTGTATTGTAGCAGTTTAGGTTAAAACGTCACACAGTGAATTATAATATTTTTTGTGATATAGAGTGCAATTTCCCTTTGTTTTAAGTTGAGATGAGATCAGTCGAAAGAAAGAAAAAAAAAGCAGAGAATTAAATTACATTTGGTCTGTTGGATCAAATCTAAACGAATGGTACAGATTGTGATCCGTGTAGAGTTATATTATTTGTCAATGACAATATTCCTTCTTTCTTCCTTTTATGTTAATTAATAGTTTATATTTGGTAAATTTATATAGACATTTGATTTATTGTTATATTAATTTATAGTTTAGACAATACAAAATTTATATATCACAGTTTGAATTTATTTTAAATGTGAATTAAAATATTAAAATATCAAGTTCAAAGATTATGTTTATGATATATGGTTTGAAATTTGGATTATTGTTTAGAGTTTAGATAAATAAAGTATGAGGTTAAGATTTTAAATATGAAAAATTAATTTTTGTAAGTATAAGATAGTAGTTATGTTTTAAAAATTAACTTTAAGTATAAGATAGTAGTTAGGCTTAGGGAATAGAGTTTAGGGTATAGAATTATGGCTTTGGAAATTTGAATTAAGCATATAGTTTTAGTTAGATATAAGGTATGAGATTAAAGTTTGAAAAAACATGTTGAAATTTTATATTTGTCTGAAAGTAATATATTTTTGTTTTAGTAATTAATTTCCATAGACATTCATTTTCAAATTTATTATATGTGTTGGATGTTTGAGTTTAGGGCATCTTTAAGGCTTAGATCTTGAGATAAAATAAATTATTTTTGTTTTTCTTCTAATTTGTTGTTAGTATTTCTTTTATCATATTACTTGTGTTATCTTTGGATTTTATAATGAATATTAAAATTTTAGGGTATGATTAAAGTTAACATTTCCAATAGCCATAATATACACTATTTCAAAGCACTTGGAGTCAAGACTCATAAAGCATGTTCAAAGTTTGAAGCTTTATGGTTGATGGATGTGAATCGTATAAAATATTAGTGCTAATGTAAGTTGTCACATGAATCATCTTGCAATATAAGTAAATAACAATCACAACCAGGTGTTTCAAAAAAAAAATACAATCACAACCTAGTATACTGTATATCTAAGATCTAATTCATTCTACTACAAAGGTCTACTTCACACACGTATGTATCTATACCAATAGAGTCAAGATTATAAGATACTGGTATGGTCCCTTTGTTTGAAATAGCCCCATGGGAAGATTTGAATTCAAGAACGCCACAATATCCAGAAGGCACTCTTACACCAAATAGCCCCATATAGTAATGTAACCATCATTTACCACTGAAGAATGCGAATCTGCAAACACAGCAACATCAGCTGCAGTAACCATGAATACAACATGAGACATGAGAGCTTGAAATACATTCAGGTTATAGAATCTCTTAAACTTCATTATACAACAGAAAACAGTTTGTCCTCAAAAACATAGACTGAGATTGGACTTTTCCCTCTTGCTTAATAACCTAAGAACTCTCTTTTGCAGGAGGCTCAGATGATTCTACTGCCTGGAAGTAGCAACAAATGAAGGTAAAGAATTAGTCTCAGCCTCACACTCTTATCTACACACAAGAACATACGTGTAAAGCAAAACACCAAATGAACTCCAACAAATGCCCAAACAATCCTCTTTACAGTAAAAACAAGAACCAAACAAAGAAACATGTATCGATGTATGTAACTAGTTATAACACATGAATGTAAAAACATAAATCAAAATAACACGTTTCAAAGTAACAGACTTTAAAATTGTTATGATTAAGAGTTGGAAGATTCATTAAAACAAATACGAGAACCAAACATAAGAACATCTTTTAATGTATGTAACTAGTTATAAAAATGGATGGAAGAACAAACAAATTAAACCGAGAAAATCAATCAAGACTTCTCTAATTAGTCAATTGTAAAGTACACAGCTCGTAATTCGAATTTGAGAGTCAAAACTAGAAGAAAGAAAATTAGATCTTACATGTTGAGGGCATCTTTGAGATCCTAGGAATCCTCGTCGTCTCAACTTCCGCAAATTTTCACTCGTCTTCCCAAACCGGTTTATGCATAACCACCGCATCTTCTTCCGCGGAAGGATGAATCAACGATGAGACTGAAGCTGAAATCGGCTTAGACGCTGAGCTGTTTCTGATGTTTCTGACGACGAACTATTAGAGTTAGTGTATTAATGTATGGTTTAAGGTAAAACGGGTTCGTTATAAACCGGTTTACTATAACCTGTGATTACATGTGTATAAAACAAATGTAACAGACTAATAACAGAAATAAAAGAAATTCTTTTCTTTCTTCGATCATCTTCTTCTTCTCTATTTCTCTCTGCGATTCGATTCTACTAACATGGTATCAGAGCGCTGAGCTCAAAACTCAGCTCTCGATCTTCATCTTCCGCGTTTTGACCTCTCTTCACCGGATCTAATCATTCTTTTAGATTCCTATTCAAAAATGGTGGTTCTCCGATCATCTCGCCGCGGAGTTTGTGTTGCGACTCCAGTGACGAAGGCGGCGAATCCATCTCGACGAACAACATCACGACCTATTCCGGCGAGATATGTTCCCGATTCATCTATTCTGGTGGATCCTCATGCTCCTACATCTATTCCAATGATTTTTCCAGCGAATACATCTATTCCGATGAATTCGTATCATGTTCCTGGACTACCTGCTGCTGAATCTTTCAGTTTCTATGGAATTCAATACTCTCTGTACTTCTTGGCCAATAGTGACAATCTTGGAACTTCTATAATCTCTGAAACGTTGGATGGTATGAACTACAAGACTTGGAATCTTGCAATTACTATTACTCTTGATGCGAAAAACAAATTGCCTTTCATTGATGGAACCTTGCCTAGACCACCTGAAATGCATCCACATTATAGGATATGGTCACGCTGCAATAGCATGGTGAAGTCTTGGCTTTTGAATTCTGTTTCAAAGCAGATCTATGGTAGTATACTTCGTTTCAATGATGCTTCAGAGATATGGAAAAATCTACTCACTCGTTTTCGGATCACTAATATGCCAAGATCTTATCAACTTACATAACAAATCTGGTCTCTTCATCAAGGTTCTATGGATTTATCTACGTATTATACTAAATTGAAGACCTTATGGGATGAACTTGATGGAGTGGATTGTATGAAAACTTGTCAGACTTGTGATTGTTGCAAAGCTACTCAAACTAAGATGGAGCATACTAAGATCATCAAGTTCTTAGTTGGTTTGAATGAGTCATATTCGAATGCTAGAAGTCAGATCATCATGAAGAAGACTGTTCCAGATCTTGCTGAAGTGTACAATCTTCTAGATCAAGACAATAGCCAACGCAACATACATCTTGTAGCTACTGCATCTGCTTACAATGTGTCTACTGATGTGTCTCAGTCTTTTGTTAATGCTGTGCATTCAACTCAACATCAGAGACAGAATAGGCCATTATGCTCTCATTGTAGTTTCTCTGGTCACACTGTGGATAAGTGCTACAAAGTGCATGGCTATCCTCCTGGCTTCAAGAGAAAATGAGCAATACATGCTGATAAACAACCGGCTCAGATGTCTACAAAACCTCTAGTAGCAAACGTTTCTTTGGCTGAGAATCATACTAATAATAAATAGGATACATGGTTTATGGCCATTCTTTCAAAGGATCAGATACAAGGAGTCATTGAATACTTCAGTGCTCAGATGTAGCTCTCACAAACTCCAGCTGATATTCCTTCTACTTCTGGTGGGCTATCACCGCTTTGCCTGGTATAGCCTTTTCTGCTAAAACTTTATGTTTTGCTGGAATATTGAGAACAACTGGACATGTTCTATCATCTGAATCATGGATCATAGATAGTGGAGCTACTCATCACGTTTGCCATGATAGGAGTTTATTCTCTACTATCTTTGATACTCAGAATAAAACAGTAAATTTACCAACAGGTTTGGGAGTACAAATCATTGGGATTGGACAAGTACAGTTGATTGACTCGTTGATTCTGAACAGTGTCCTGTTTATTCCATATTTTTTTCTCAATCTTCTCAGTGTTAGCCAGCTGACGAAATATTTAGGCTACCGAGTTGCATTTGACAGTGATTCTTGTGTGATACAGGATTTTACCAAGGGATTGACGATTGGTCAGGGTGAAGAAATTGGCAATCTCTATGTTCTGGACAAAGCTACTCTTGGAAAAGCTACTCTTTTTTTTCTCAATTATGTACAAACTTGTTGTTGATGCATCTTTGTGGCATCACATATTAGGACATCCTTCTGTACAAAAGCTTGATTCTATAGCAAATGTATTAGGATTGTCTCAGAGAAATAAAATGCTTTCTCACTGTGAAATCTGTCCTCTTGCTAAACAGAAACAATTGCCATATGTTTCTCATAACAACAGGTGTGCTGAACCATTTGATCTCCTGCACATTGACATATGGCGACCCTTTTCTGTATCATCTGTTGATGGCTACAGATACTTCCTCACTATTGTCGATGATCACACAAGAGTAACTTGGATTTATCTATTACAAACTAAGGATGAGGTTCTCCGTGTGTTCCCTGAGTTTGTAACCATGGTTGAGACTCAATACAAGACCAAAGTCAAAGGAGTTCATTCAAATAATGCAAAGGAGCTGATGTTTACAGAGTTTTACAGAGCTAAAAGAATACAGTGTTATCATTCTTGTCCAGAAACTCCTCAACAAAACTCAGTGGTGGAGAGAAAACATCAACACATCTTAAACGTTGATAGAGTGTTGATGTTTCAAGCCAAGATACCTCTAGAATACTGGTCAGAATGTGTATTGACTGCAGTCTTCCTTATCAACCGGCTTCCTGCAAAAATCTTACAAGATAAGTCTCCTTATCATGTTCTAAATAAGAAGAAACCAGACTATTCAGAGATTCAAGTTTTTGGATGCTTGTGTTATGTCTCTACTTCTTCCAAGAACAGACACAAGTTTCAACCTCGTTCAAAACCATGCCTTTTCTTGGGTTATCCGGCTGGTTTCAAAGGTTCTAAGGTCATGGATCTTGACAGTAATGTGATTAGTATTTCAAGGAATGTTGTTTTCCCTGGAGATATATTTCCTTATATCAGTTCAACCTCCAATCTTCAACATGAGCGCTATCCAGAGACTGATCCTGCAGTTGTGAATAAGACTCACACAGGTTCTGCTGAGTCTGAATATGTGGTTGATAGTCAAATTCCTGCAAATGATGGTCAGCAATCAAAAAGAGCAACAAAACA
The DNA here is from genome assembly GCA_932364175.1 of Eruca vesicaria subsp. sativa. Classification (NCBI taxonomy): domain Eukaryota; kingdom Viridiplantae; phylum Streptophyta; class Magnoliopsida; order Brassicales; family Brassicaceae; genus Eruca; species Eruca vesicaria. The sequence continues at coordinate 10,899 of CAKOAT010091488.1, read as the reverse complement.
GCCTGCATATTTGGAAGATTACTACTGTAATATGACAGCTACTGATGTACCTTATCCTTTGGTTGCACAATTATCTTATGAAAAGCTAACAAAAGGATACAGGGCTTATGTCAATGCTGTGACTAAACATGTTGAGCCTACATCTTTCTCTCAGGCGAAGAAGTTTGATGAGTGGATAAAAGCAATGAATGAAGAGCTGATAGCTTTGGAAAGTACAAATACTTGGACCGTGTGTTCTCTAACTCCTGGAAAGCATGCTATTGGATGTCGTTGGGTTTATAAGGTCAAGCTTAATGCAGATGAGACTCTAGAACGATACAAAGCTCGCTTGGTTGCAAAGTGTTACACACAGCAGGAGGGGATAGATTTTGTAGATACATTCTCCCCAGTAGCTAAGATGACCATAGTCAAAACATTATTAGCTGTATCGGCTGCAAAGAAGTGGAGTTTGACTCAACTGGACATATCCAATGCGTTCCTCAATGGTGATCTTGAATAGGAAATCTACATGGCATTACCACCAGGATATACTCCAAAAGAAGGTACTACTCTACCCCCCCCCCCCCAAATCATGTATGCAACCTGAATAAATCCTTATACGGTTGAAACAAACCTCAAGAAAATGGTTTCTCAAATTTTGTGGGACACTTCTTTCTCTTGTGTTTGAGACGTCTCATGCTGATCAGACATTGTTTATCAGAAATGTTAAAGGAGTGTATGTGGCGGTCTTAGTTTATGTAGACGATATTGTCATTGCGAGTAACAATGATGAAGCTGTTGCTTAGTTGAAGAATGATCTGAAGAAAAGTTTTAAGCTCCGTGATCTTGGTCCACTTCGGTATTTCCTTGGATTAGAGATAGCACGTGCAGCACAAGGAATCTCTGTTTGTCAACGAAAGTACATCCTAGCGCTTCTTGATGAGACTGGTCTTCTTGCTTGAAAGACATCTAACATTCCTATGGATCCAAATGTCAGATTATGCTCAGATAGTGAAGAACCTTAGCTTGATGATCTTGGAATGTATAGAAGACTTGTTGGGAAAATGATGTATCTGACTATAACTCGGCCTGATATCACTTTTGCAGTTCACAAGCTATGTTAGTTCACATCTGCACCAAAACAGTCACATCTCAAGGCTGCCTATAAGGTGTTGCATTATCTCAAAGGGACCATTGGTAAAGGACTATTCTACTCTTCTGATTCAGACTTAGTTCTCAAGGCCTTCACAGATGCAGATTGGGTTTCTAGTGCAGATACAAGACGATCAACTTATGGATTTTGTTTGTTTCTTGGACCATCTTTGATTGCCTGGAAGTCTAAAAAGCAAACAACAGTCTCACATTCCTCTGCAGAGTCTGAGTACAGAGCAATGGAAGTGGCTGTAAAAGAGATCGTTTGGATTGTTAATCTACTTAAGGAGTTAACGGTTCCTCAACATCAACCTGTGGCTTTCTTTTTTGATTCTACTGCAGCAATTCACATTGCTAACAATGCAGTGTTTCATGAGAGAACCAAGTGCTTGGAGATAGATTGTCATATAGTTCGAGAGAAGATTGTCAAAGGATTAATCAAGACACTTCATGTTCGTTCAGAGCATCAACTGGCGGATATCTTCACTAAGCCATTATTTCCAGCTCTGTTTCACTCATTGATAAACAAGATAGCGTTTGCTTCCATCTACATGCCATCTTGAGGAGGGGTATTAGAGTTAGTGAATTAATGTACCGGTTTAAGGTAAACCGGGTTCGTTATAAACCGGTTTACTATAACCTATGATTACATGTGTATAAAGCAAATGTAACAAACTCATAACATAAATAACAGAAATTCTTTTCTTTCTTCGATCATCTTCTTCTTCTCCGTATCTCTCTGCGATTCGATTCTACTAACACGAACTGATCATTCGCTGCCGCGGGAACACCGTTCTTCCCTGAATCCACCATTGGCGTCTCCGATTCCAGCCACCTTCGCCGTCGTCTCCATGACCCAACACGAAAAGTTACTGATTCAATATAGAGAGGTCGATCCTTGATTTAAAGTTGAGAGGAAGGTGAGAGAGAGATTAAGAGAGGACGAAAACGGATCTGAGGTTTCTTTCTGTAGTGCTGACAAGCGTGACGGTGATGGTCGCGAATCCGGTGAAGACGGAGACAGGCAAAGACGGATCTGAGAAGCGATGGTGGTTGAGGTGGTGATGAGCGATGGCGATGGTGGTTGTGGTAGTGGTGATGAGCGATGTTGTTACCGTCACTGCAACTCCGCAGCTCCTTCGTATAGTGTTTTGATAAGGTTTCGGTTTTGAAAGAGACTGAGACTCCTTTTTTTTCTTTTTTTTTTCAAGTCTCAATGAGACACTAATTCTTTCTAACTTAAATATTGAAAGTTTTATTACACAGAGGGAAAATGTTGTGGCGATTATCTAATTTTCATTCGTGTATTGGCGGAATGAGTTCCCGTTTACTGAAACTCCATCATAGCTTTATCTAACGCTAGTATGTAATAATAAAATTTCTAAATCATTTACGATAATAGTTCCGTAAAATTTGTTATAATAATGTGCTACCAATGAAAACTTTTTTTGAAGTGCAATGACTGCCTCTATAATCACTAATTATAAAGCCTAGGCAAAATCAGGGAATGCAATTGCATCTTGGGAAAGGGTAATTTTTTCCCTCTCCTTGATGTTGATTAGCATTTCAAAGTACATCTGTCCTTATGGGTATGCAAAGAAATCGTCAAGATTTCTGAAATGAGATATTCATCTTCTTCTTGGTTTGTTTAGGATATTTTCCATATGGCAACTATGTGATGATAACAAATTCTCTCAGTGAAATCCAAATCGGATTATTAGCAAAAAGAAAGCACACCTCATACTTTTTTCACCTTGAACTGATGAGACATCAAATACCATCCATGCCAACTAGAATATATACCTTCTCTGCCAACTTAAGAAATTAGTCGAAAGTGGAGTTTCTTAGAACTTCGACCTCATCCTCTTTGAGTGCACTTAGAATTAAACTAATACCACCAGCTTTGTGGTATGGATTGACTCCTATGCCAAAAGGTTCTTCACACACAGCAAATATCCTCTTCGGTAGTTTGACTTGTTTTTGTTTTCGAAAGTTTCCATAAGTACTGAGAACCAGGCTACAAAAACAGAGTACATGCATACATATGGTTAATCAGTAAAATAATTTGTCAATAAAAATGATCAAGTTAACGAAATAAGGTCTTTAGAATGGTAACCAAACATGCCAAATAAACTATGAATAACTTCAAGACACCAAATCGATTCGGTGTAAAGACAAATTTGGTTGTGAGATTGCACAAATGTCGGCTGAGAAAAATATAGAGATGATAAAGGAAGCGAGATAATGTTGATTATAATTGCTGAATACTTGATTATATTTGATTCAGATTCAACTACTAACTGGTTTGTTTGATGATTTATCAGATCGCGTAATCAAGAAACTAATCACACAAGATTTGTTAACCCGGACTTCGTTTCCTACTGTCCGGGGAGAGATCAAAACTCTCAAGCAGCTTCACTAGAATCGGTATAAAGTTCTGGTAACAACAATACAAGACTCGACCTTAACACACCGGAGAAGACGATCTGTTTGTTACCTCTGAGCTATACTTCAGATAATCGGATCCTGTTGTGGCGACGTCTCCGGAGATTCTCCGACTTCGATCTCCGATCAATCACCCAGGTAGAACTCTTTCTCTTCGATTCTCTCTCTCTGTGAATTGCTTCCGTGTTCTTTAACTTCTTCACGCTTCTCACAATATATTGGAGAAGAAGATAAGGCCGTTATGGCCGTTACAGCAAAACGACACAGCTTCATTCATTTGGGCTTAAGTTGTTCTCGGCCCAAACCAGAAGACCAATAGGAGATGGGCTTTTGAACATTTACCAAAGTCAAGCCCAACCCACAAATCTTCACCTCTTGACTTTCGGACATATCACGCGAAACCCTCAAAAGTCATCTGTCTTCTCTCTCTCTCTGTCGCCGCTTAGTTCTCCCCTCTCTCTAGAGAACTCCGATGAGAAACCCTTGTTTCTTCAGTGAATCTCTTCACTTTCAGCATGGTAAGAAATATCACGCTCTCCCTTCTGATTGTTATCCCTCATAAACAAATCGATATTCCTTCGATTTTACTTGAATAAGTTCTGACATGAACCTTCTTCATTTTTGATGCATGTTTCCGATCTGAACTCCATCGGTCAAGTGACTTCAACCTACACGCTTCCGCTTCAAGGTAAATAACTTTTCCCGATCTGAACCTCACTTCTACATGCATGTCTTCTGATTGACTTCAAAAAACATATACTGACCACTCATCTTTCTTTTCTGCGTTTCGAGACCACGAAGCTGACTTCTCAGAACAACACCAAAAAAACGAAACCCTCAGATGCTCCACCTGAAACCCTTAGATGCTCCACCTGAAACCCTCAATACTTCAAAGAGAAACAACCAACCAGTTGTACACAACAACTCCACCTCAAACCTTAAAACCGGAGACCTTGCTCGATCTCCTTCTCTCAACGGGTAACTCTCTCTGTGTAATCTGACTTAAGAAAACTTTTCAGACATGTGCAGGAAACAACTAACTCATACCTCATGTGAATCCCTTTGTTTTCTGCATGTTGAGACACTGATGGAGTTACCCGGAGCCGATCAACACTTTCAGCAGATGTTGAGAAGTTCACAGCAAAGCTGGAACTTAGTACCAGGTACGCACTTCGTTAGAAAATCTGATGGGTTCTTAGATGTGTGGATCTTCGCTAGGTTAACGATTCGCTTAGACACAATATCTCTGATAAAGTTGAACTGTGTATCCATATGCTTAGTTCTTTCATGATGTACTGAGTTTTTAGATAGGGTGATAGCACTCTGAGAATCACAGTGTATCCTTACACTGTCTTGCTTGTATCCTAACTCTATAATAAAATTCCTCAACCATATAGCTTCTTTTACTGCTAGAGTTAGGGCCATGAATTCCGCTTCGGTGGTGGATAAAGCTACCACTGACTGTTGTGGGAGTTTATTTCACCCTACTGTCAATAAATCGTAAAAAAGGAAACTTCGGGAAAACCCTAAGTTTCCGGAGGAACCGGCTATCTGCGAGAACCGCACAACAAAGATTAAGATGACTAAAACACTTAGAATTAAAACGAAAATAAGAGAGATTGAAAGCAATAAGGTTCTTATTCTGAATCTGCGTAGAACTGGTACAAAAAGAATTGCCGAAAGCGTAAGAACTAGAAAACCCTAATTGAGACGCAGCTCGCTAACAGAAAAACGGAAAGATTCCTAAATGCTAGTTTTGGTGGTGAGAGCTCTGAATTTCGTCTTTGCTTCTGCCCTAGACCTCCTCTTTATATACTCCTCATCCTGGCTATCCGATCTTTCCATTTCGCCCAGATTTGACTAAATCGGGAATTTTCCATTCTTCTCGATCCTTCCTTTTCTTCTGCGGAAATCTTCTATTTCTCTTCAAACCTTCCTTTTATGTTTAAACTTGACTTTTATTTTCTTTCTGCGAGTAAACCGTCAAAACGTTATCAAATCTGCGGGTTTGATTCCGTTGAAATNTTCTTCTGCGGAAATCTTCTATTTCTCTTCAAACCTTCCTTTTATGTTTAAACTTGACTTTTATTTTCTTTCTGCGAGTAAACCGTCAAAACGTTATCAAATCTGCGGGTTTGATTCCGTTGAAATCGCGAGGTGGGTTTTATCGCGTTTTAGGTCCTTCCGGGCCGTTTTGCGATAAAAGCCGTTTTCCGACTTCTACAGGATCGTTTCCTGATCTGACGTCGTTTTTAATAAATTTCTCGAGTTAATCGCAAAGTTTATGATTTACTCGATTTTTTATTAAAAACGCGTTTTTACGACTTACTCGGCGTTCTTTATTAAAAGCGCGTTTTTTATGATTTCAACGAGAAATCTCGAATAAATCGTATAGTTTAGGCATTGCTCGGTGTTTCGTTTAACCGTTGCCGTTTTATACGATTTCCTCGAGTTCTTTCCGAGAAAACGAAGTTTTACAGTTTTTATCGTAAAACTCGAACGGTAAGTCGGATCGAGACGAAACGAGAGACATTTCGGCCGTGGTTCAGAAAGCGACCGTGTCGTAAGTTCGAATCGGGGATGCGGGAAATCGAGGCTCCGGGAGGTCTCTAGTTCGCCTGCTGGCGAACTGAGCCGAGCTGGCTTAGTTCGCCAGCAGGCGAACTAGCCAAGGATTGTCTAGTTCGCCAGCAGGCGAACTAGTCGAGGGAGTCTAGTTCGCCTGCTGGCGAACTAAGCCAAGCTGGCTTAGTTTGCCAGCAGGCGAACTAGTCGGGACCGTCTAGTTCGCCTGCTGGCGAACTAGTCCGGAACCTTCTAGTTCGCCTGCTGGCGAACTAAGCCAGTTTGGCTTAGTTCGCCAGCAGGCGAACTGGTTGCGACTAGTTCGCGTTCTGCGGCGGTTTCGGTTTTTCGCGTTTTTGTAAAACGATTTCTCGAGTTTTATAAAATGATTCTCGAGTTTTATAAAACGATATTCGAGTTTTATAAAACGGCTTCTCGAGTTTTATAAAACGATCCTCGAGTTTTATAAAACTATCTTCGAGTTTTATAAAACTATCTTCTCGAGTTTTATAAAACGATCCTCGAGTTTTATAAAACTATCTTCGAGTTTTACAAAACGGCTTCTCGAGTTTTATAAAACGATCCTCGAGTTTTATAAAACTATCTTCGAGTTTTATAAAACTATCTTCTCGAGTTTTATAAAACGATCCTCGAGTTTTATAAAACTATCTTCGAGTTTTATAAAACGGTTTCTCGAGTTTTATAAAACGATCTTCGAGTTTTATAAAACGATCTTCGAGTTTTATAAAACGGCTTTTCGAGTTTTATAAAACGATCCTCGAGTTTTATGAAACTATCTTCGAGTTTTATAAAACGATCTTCGAGCTTTTATAAAACGATCTTCGATTTTTATAAAACGATCTCTCGAGTTTTATAAAACGACCTTTCGAGTTTTATAAAACGATATCTCGAATTTTATAAAACGATCTCTCGAGTTTTATAAAACGACCTTCGAGCTTTGATCTCTCGAGTTTTATAAAACTGTTGCGTTTATGTGTTTGCGGAGAATTTTGGCTATTGATTCCGTCGTACCGATTTTGACCCCAACAGTTAGCCCCCCAGCTCGTAAGAATCGTGTGGTTCTTGCGAGCGAGTCAAGCTTGTTTGGCGAGTTTGGTAGAGTTAGGCGGAACTTTAATAGCCAAAAGTCCAAGGGTGAATAGTAAGGTTTCTC
>CAKOAT010091377.1:82220-97507 GCA_932364175.1 Eruca vesicaria subsp. sativa | reverse complement strand
TTGTAAATACTTGAAGATGATGAGGTTGAGAGAGTAAAAATGCCATTTTCGAAAAAAAATTCAAAAAACATTTAAATGGCATTTTCGTAAATAAAATGAAGATGTGGGGTGAATAGGACAAAAACAAGATGAGTCAAAAGAAGAGGTTAGTTTTGTGTTTGACTTGGAGTTTTGAGTCAAATTTGCAAAAAGCCCAAAATTTAAACTACCTTTTCCAATTTCGTTTAAACATAAGATATTTTAACACATGTCACAATATTAAAAGGAAAATACTTATCAAATAATATTTTAAAATAAAAAATAAAAATTACTGTTAAATAATTACTTTTTAACAAATTTGTTTTTGTTATCATCTTAGTATATATTTTTAATTCTAAGATAATTTAACACATGTTACAATCTTAAATTTATAATTGTCATGTGTTACAATCATGTTAACTAGCAACTTTGAAAACCCCAGCTTTATATCATATTATATAAATCTTAGTTCTTCAACGTTACTAATTAACAAGATTGTGACACATGACTATTATATATTTACGATTGTGAAATGTGTTAAACTATTTCATAATTAATAGATATAAATATATAATAACAAAAACGAATTTAAAAAAAATAGAAATATTATATGTAATAATAATTTCCATTTTTAAATTCTTAAATAAATGATATTTACAAAAACAATATTTGATAGTAGTTTTCCATTTAATATTGTGACATGTATTAAAAATCTCATAATTAGAAGTATATATATACTAAGATAATAAAAAAGAATTTTGAAGATATTAATTTTAAATTTTTTAAAAAATTAAAAGAAAAAGATGCTAAATTAATTGTAGTTTTCCTTTTTACAAATTATAAACACAAAGATTTAAAATAAAAATAAAAAATAATAATTTTGAAAATAATAGTTTTAAATATTTTTTTAAAGTAAAAGAAAAAATGAAGAGTGTTTAATTGTAGTTTTCCTTTTTTTTTTTTACAAATCCAAAACAAAAATCGTAAAATAGATTATTATCAATTTTTCTTTTCTAAACTCCTAAAAATTATTATTTGATAGTAGTTTTACTATTAGAATTTTATCTATGTAAAAATATATCATATTAACAAAATATATCTACGAAGAAAAATGAAAATGATTTTACAAATAAAAATAATGTTTTAAATTTTTTAATATCAATATACTAATTTTCCTTTTCCAAAATTTCGAATAAAAGGTATTTGAAAAAACCTATTGTATAGTAGTTGTCCATTTCCAAAATCTTGGACATAAGAGAATTGAACATAAGAGAATTATTAAAGAATGTTTAATAGATTTTTTTTTAAATCCTAAACAAAAAGTATTTGTAGAATAATTATTTCTAATACTTGTTTTTCTTCTTAGACTGATGATGATTTTTAATATATATCTTAAAATAATAAATAAATTTTGAAGATGCAATTTTTTAAAAAAAAAAATAAAGTAAACAAAAAACTATAAGTTTTCAATTGTAGTTTTTCTTTATACAAATCCTAAAAAAATATTTAAAATAATAAAAAATGAATTTTAAAAATACATATAAATTATGAATTTTAGTAGAAGAAAGAACTTTACTGAAGTCTGGATGTGAGGCTAATTAGTTCAACAACATGTACGTATATAGCAAAGGTAATTAAAATCAATTATGTGTATTTCTTTCTGTCTCCGTAAAAAGAAGAAGCAATATAATTAAAATGAGTCTATCTCCAAACTATAAAAAAAAATTTCAAACTATGAAATTAATATTTTTTGTTTTAATTTTGACAAAAAAATTTATAATATTATATAGAAATTTAAATGTACATATTTTATGGTTTTTATGCAAGATCATTTGTAATTATCTAAATAATAGTTAACAATTTTGTATGGATTCTTTATATTCTAATAAAAAGTTGAATTTATTTTTGATGAGCCAATGGAAGTTAGCCATAAATATAAATTTACTATTTTATTTTTATTCATAAGTATTTATATTTATTTTTCCCAATTAAGATTATTTTAATCAAAAAGAGTTACAGAAATATTTTCAAATTTAGAACATAATAGTATAAGAAAAGTAATGCCCATGCATAGCAAGGGCCATAATCCTAGTCTAGTAATAATATATGACTTATTCTTGGGTTCACCCCCTAGGGTGAACCTCTAGGTTCACCATTCAATAGGATTTGACTATTTCATATTTGATATTTTTTTAAAAAAGAAAAAAAATCTTATTAATTTATATTATGTTAAAAAAATAAAAATATAAAATAAATAAATAAAAATGAAAATAATTCTTTTTAAATAAAATATTTTAACACTATACCCTAAACTATAATCCTAAACCCTAAATCCATGGCTAAATCATACACCTTTAGATAAATCTTGTAATGTTTTAAAAATTTAATGTTTATGATTTACCCAAGGGTTTAGGGTTTAGGATTAGAGTTTAAGGTTTAGTGTTTATGATTTACCCAAGGGTTTAGAGTTTAGGATTAGATTTTAGGGTTTAGTGTTAAAAAAAAAAATTTTAAACTTTTTTTTTATAAAAGTTATCCAAAGGTTTATGATTTACCCAGGGGTTTAGGGTTTAGGATTAGATTTTAGGGTTTAGTGTTAAAATATTTTCTTTAAAAAAAGATCATTTTCGTTTTTATTAATTGTTTTTTTTTGTATTTTTATTTTTAAAAACATAATATAACTTAACAAGATTTTGTTTCCTTTTTTAAAGATATCAATATGAAATAGGGGGTGAACCCAAGAATAACTCGTCTAAAAATGTAGAAAAGCATAATAAAGAGCTTGAAATGACAAACTAAGTTTATATGTTTTAATATAATAATCAAAATTATTAAAAAATAAATAACATGTTTTGATAGTTAAAACATATTTAACACATGTTTAAAATAATTATTCAAAACATCAATAATTTAACACGTGAGTCCCTCATATATTATGTATTTTTAGACTATGTTTACATCTTTATGATGCTTTTCTACATTTTTAGACTATGTTTACATCTTTGGAGGATCACTCTCTGTTTTGAAACTTGTGTTATTTTTTTTTTGTTTTCAACGGAAAATAAGAAATACACATAGTGGTACAACCCAATATCGAATCCTTCCAACAAAGATATAAAAAAAAAGACCGAAGAGAAAACACACCATTGATTTTGTAAAAACTATATCCATTTTCATATAGCTACACGCCATAAAACATGATCTGGCAAGTCCTTATCCAGCGCATTTAATCTTGGGATGCTCATCAAACAGATCAAACTTCCAAGCTTTGGTAAGCTTACAAACTGACTCGTTTCCACAATCAGTGTTGCCACGCAGATACACAAGCAGTCTCGAGATACCAGTCGAATCTTGGTCGTGGTCCATTTGGCTGAAATAACAGAAAATATGGCAGGTATGTCGCTATGATTTCAAGAAAAAAATAGAGAAACTGGGACATCACAATACCACGGAAAATACAGTGATAATATCACTCAAGAAGGTTAAGAGCTGCAATCCCAACAAAATAACAATAATAAACGGATTATAAAAGTGAATGTGTTGCATGCCTAAAAACCAATGCAAAAGTAATAAGTTTTCACAGAATCTAACCTCAGCAAGCATGTATGAAATATGCCATAAGCATCATGATGGCGACCTCTCCATCAGTCGAGTGCCTGCGACATCCCCATTTAAAATCATCTATATATACTTGAGAAATGTTAGACACTTTTTTCTTTTTTTTTTTAAATGTTACACACTTCAACGCCATTGATCACCTTGATTGTGAATCAACAACACAGACGAGTTGATTCCCTTTGCGTAAGAAGCTTGCAAACACTCACGCTTTATTCTTCATTACTGTCCTTTTCTTCAAGTATAAGCTCCAGCTTCTCCTTATAACTCCATCAAGCTAATAGCTGGATTCTTAATGTTAGAATCAATATCCAACCAGAAACTGAACCGGTTCAATCCTACTATCGAACCGGGCTGGTTTACTCTAGTCTGTATAAATGAAAACGACTTCAACCATTCACAAGACATCAAAAACCCTAGCATCCACCAAAAATTCCCAACGAAGAAGAAGATGCCTACCAATCTGTTCGACGACGAAGGAGACTCTCCTCCGAACAATGCCCCTGTTGAGTTTGAGGTGGACAATGAATACCTTCTTAGGTTGGAAAACAACAGACAACGCACCGATCTCAGGCGATACGAGGCGGCGGTGAGGGAAGGTATAATCCATGAGGACGTAGAAGACGAATCCGAAGAAGAAGAAGCTTCTGATCCTGAGGAGGAGATCGGAGTTGGTGAAGTATCTGTGTGGATCGAATCTTTGGTTAAGTTAAGGAAACGTGACCCTGAGTATCTAGCTACAGGCCAAAACGATGATGCCGTAAAGAAGAAGGTTCTTAAGGACGAGAAGAAGAAGAAGAAGAAGATGTATCTGAAAGATGTTCAGGCACAGCAGTTGCTTGAGGAGGAAGATGAAGAGAGGAGTGAGACTTACGGTGAGCAGCAAGAGGAGTTGAGGCGAGCTGTGTCTGATGCTGTGGAGGCTGGAGGGGAAGAGAGTGATGATGATGAAGATCTCTTGAAAGTCAAGGAAGGTTATGATGATGATGAGGAGGAAGAAGAAGAAGATGATGAGCTTAAGGAGATTGCTGATGAGTATTTCGGTAAAGAGTCTGAGATTGGTGAAAGCGACAAGTTCTTGAGAGATTACTTACTGAAACAGATGTGGAAGGAGAGCAAAACTCAAGTGATTATTGATGAAGCAGAGCTTGATCAAATCTCAGATGACGAGTTATTGGTTATTAAGCAAGAGGAGTTTGAGGCTAAGTATCGTCATGAAGAGGATGCAGGGGGGATTGTTATGGGTCAGTCTAGGATTGTTGAAGGTTCCGTGAGGAAGAAGGATAACGCAAGGAAAAAACAGAGGAAGAACAAGGAGGATAGATTGAAAATTGCTGAGATTGAGAGGCAAGAAGAGCTTAAGCGTCTCAAGAATGTCAAGAAGAATGAGATTAAGGAGAAGATGAAGAAGGTTCTTTCTATTGCTGGGTTTAAAGAAGGAGAAGAGTTTCCTTTAGATGCAAGAGGCTTGGACGATGAGTTTGATCCTGAGGAGTATGATAAGATGATGAAAGCTGCTTTTGATGATACTTACTACGGTGCTGAGGACTCAGAGTTGATGCATAGTGATGAAGATGATGGTGATGAGAAGCCTGACTTTGACAAGGAAGATGAACTTCTTGGACTCCCAAAGAATTGGGATGTGATTCAGAGTGGGGATGGGTTTACAGCCACGAGAGAAAAGGTTTTGAAGCAGAAGGAGAATAGTGCCAGTGATGATGATGAAGAAGAAGAGACAGAGGAAGCATTGATGGAGGAGTACTACAAGCTTGAATATGAGGACACAATTGGTGATTTGAAAACAAGGTTTAAGTATGCGAAAGTACAACCAAACAGCTACGGGCTTGAGAAAGAAGAGATACTCTTCTTGGACGACACAGAGCTGAACCAGTACGTACCATTGAAGAAGATGGCTCCTTACATGGAAAAGGACTGGGAGGTGAACAAATACAAGGTTAAGGAGCATAAACTTAAGTTCAATGAGTTGCTGGAGAGGGTTGATAATCCCGCCGATGAGAAGAGAAGCAAGAAGAAGAGCAAGAAGAGCGATGGTGAAGAGAAGAGAGATGTTATTAAGGAGAAGAAGCCAGCAGCACCGATTGCAGATGAGGAAGGCGACGCTGAAACAAGCAAACTATCAAGGAAGGCGAAGAGAAGAAGACGTGAAGCTGAGAAGAAGCTTCCTCCTAACAGAATGGTTGCTTATGGCAAGACAAATTAAAGATGAATCAAGGTCGTCTTACTCTCTTATAATTTTGATGTTTGGTTTTTGTCACTTTGATATTTTATAAATCGTAAGTTGAACTCTTGATTATTTATACCTATAAACAACATGACTTATTTCTATTGGATAGCAAGAGATCAGAATCTTTAGATTTTGCAAACTTCTCATTACCCTTGATAGCTATGATTCGCAGTAAACTAGACCGTAGTCTGGTATGCACGGAGTACTTTATACGATGCCTTATCATCTTTGAAAAAATTGTAAAGTTACATACTATATTGTGTTTTTGTTGTTGCGTATATGTTTTTTTTTTTAATTTCCCACACGATATAGTTTATACAAGTACGGAAAAACATTCAGAGTAGCAATTTTAATTGGTTCTGCAGCTGCAAAACTCTTCCCATCCGTGTTTGATAGCATACGGTTAATTTAGAGGGTGAAGCTTGGTTTTAAATAGTGCTTTGCTTTTGTCTCAAAACGACCAAAACGATGCCTTCCTGATTTTTTTTTTTGTTTAACTTTTGGTCAAAATTAGGTTATTAACCCGATCTAGGTTTGTAAGAGGAGTTTTGGCATCATATACTACAATTCCTAATCTGGTATGCTACAAAGGTTTTCATTACTGTTTTTGATAACTGAACATTACATGTAATAAAAGGATTGTCATTATCGTTTTTGTCTTCATACACAAAGCGTTCGCAAGTTGAGACCCTCATTGCCTTTTACTTCCTCCTCCCCATGCGCCATTTAATTGTGAGTGATCCCTTTGGTTTTGAATCTTTTAACTGTGTTAATGCTGCTTGCTCATTCGTTAAGACTGATCTTTATGTTGGTGTCTGACTGTCACTTATCAGGTAAAGTAAGATTGTGGTGAGATGTAGACATACCAAAATTTTGCTTAGCTGCTGCGTGGGGATCTCAAATTAGTTCCCATAGCCATAGTTAACGCTCTTTTGTATTGATTAATTGTAATACTATTTTGAATAACAACAGTTAACGCTCTTTTGTATGTAATGACCCGGTTCAATTGATTAATTTGGTTAAATGTTAACCGGTGTTCAATCCTGGTTTTCATTAAATCAAAAGTCGTCGGAGTTCACAACAGTTTCGTCCGGCCAAGAATCTCTAAGAAGCTTCAAAAGCATCTGAGCTTTCCTCTTCGCTCTCTCCGTACAATCACTCTGCACCAAAAGCACCAACTGCGTCACCAACCCCGCCGCCGCAGCCTCGTCTCTACACCTCTCCTCCGCCGTGCACAACGCCAACAACGCTCCCGCCGCGTACTCCGTCGCCCTATCCGACACTCTCAAGATCGTCTTCACGAGAAGCGGCACCGTCAAAGCGTGCTCTCCGAACGCCGCGCATCCCTCCGGCATCCGGCAGAGAAGCTCCACCGTCGCTAAACCCCTCTCCGTATCGCACCTATCGAAGTCCGCCGCTAAACGGTCGATCAGAGTCCCCGGAGCTCCGGCGGAGATAGCGAGGTGGCGCGTTTGTTTCACGAGGCAGAGAGCGAAGAGAGCTTTGACTCCGATCTTCAAAGCGCGCCGCGACGAAACAGAACTTCTCAAAAGATCCATCACGCCTTCGAATACCGAACCCGACCCGGAGATCGTCACTTTCAGATCCGTGGATTTGGATCCGGTCAGCACCATCTCCACCAACGCCGCGGCGTTGACGCGGTTTTCTATCGAGGAATCGAACAGTAACCGGGTCGTAAACCCGACCCGACCCGGATCCGAGGAGATAGACTCGCACTCTCCCTCCGTCATATGAAACATAACCAAAAGAGCGAGCGACTCGGAAACAACCTCCGAAGACGACGACGTCGTTTCGACTCCAGCGTCCACGTCAGCGAACAGAATCCTTACGAGAATCTCCCTCGCGTTATGGCCGGCGATCAAGACGCGATTCTTCTCGCTATCCCTAGCCAATCCCCTCAGACGGCGAATCGCGGCGGCGCGTGAGCGAACGGAGACGTGAGTTCCCGTAATCGCGGAAGCTTGGCTGAGGAGAGACCGGACGGAAATCGGATCCGCCGGCTGTTTCGGCGTGGGAATCCGTTCGACGCCGTTGGAGCGGTTGGCGACGCACCATTCTTGGATTAGGCGGCGGAGAGTGTGGTTAGGGATGAGAGTGAAGTCGGAGAGAGGGAGGCGTGTGACGGGGCAACTGGTGTTCCCGGTGGCGATCCATGACTCGATGCTTGTGCGGTCGTAAGTCTGACCGGTTGAGACGGTTACTGGATCCGACATTAGCTCCAGGGAGATTGGGCATCTGAAATGGTAAGGGATTTGGATGCCTATATCCAACGGTTCTAAATTCCCCGGCATTTTTGGAAGTTTTTATTTTCTTCTGAGCTTTGTGGATTTTTTGGAATTTGAGAGAAGGAAGACGAAGGAAGGAGACCTTATCTGCGCAGGGTATGCGCCACACGTGTTACTTTTATAACTTTGTTCGTTAGTTCATCTGGTAAATTTAATTTATAAATAAAAAATATTATAAATATTTTACCTGTTCGGATAAAATTAGCTTTTTTTGAAAAAAACGATAAAGTTAGTTGTTTTTATAAAATGTTATCAACTTCGCATAAAAGATGAACACAAACTAATTATTTACTTGTGATAACAGTTGTTCAACAAAAATGATTTGTTAAAAAAAAGAGAGAAATTGTTAGAAATACCATAAATTGAGTACCACTTTTTAAAAATATAACCAATGATAAAATATAGTAAACATTTGGATTTAGACTTTAGTTATTATTTTTTTAGGGTTTAGTATTAAGAATTGGAGTTAAGTTTACAGATGTTCTATAAATATTTCTTAAAAAAAAAACTCAGTGTTCTTTTATCACAAATTTAGAGTATTTGTGAAAACAATTATTAATTAATGATAAATTTAAAAGTGATACCAAACTTATAGTAGAATTGAAATTTTCCCTAAGGAGATTGATGTTTATATTATTTTATGTAATAAATATTTAAGTAAGATCTATATATCATTTATAAAAGTTTATAAACTCAACATTCACCTTTTAATACTAAAACTTATAAGAAAATCATTACTCCAAATGTTAAAGAATTTTCTAATAAATCTATTTTTAAAAAGTAATAGTCGACTTATGGTATTCGACCATTTCTAAAAAATATCATTATTTTGCTTTATTGACATAATATACGGGTGTTCGGATATTCCTTCGGATTCGGTTCGGGTCCATTCAGATTTCAGGTTTTTAGGGCTACAAATTTCAGCTCTATTCGAAGATTTATAAATTTCAAGTTCGGGTTCGGTTCAGATCTTTGCGGTTTCGGATAATTTATTTAAATTATATTATAACTTATAATTCATATATACTTTAAATTTTCCAAAATCTGAAAATAAAAATAATATATAACATAAAAATTTAATATAATGTATGAAAAATACCTAAATCTAACATAAAATTAATTTGGTTTGAACATTTGGATGGAGATTCAATAGATATTTTAATTAATGTTGGTATTTTGAGCATCGTTTAACTATTTTAGATATTTATTTTTTGACTACTTGTATATATATTCAAATATGCTGGACATAATTTGGAGATTAAATCTAAAAATAACTAACATATTCAAGTATATAAATCTTATTCACATATATTCGGATACCTAAAATAGTTTGGTGGATCCGGTTCAGTTCGGTTCTAAATATCAAAATTTTGAATCCGCTCGGATATTTAACTAATTTCGATTCGCATTTGGTACTAATTTTTGGATCAGATTCGGTTTGGTTTTTTGGGTTTGGATTTTTTGTCCAGCCCTAGAAAATACATGTTAAGTTAAATCAAGAAAAAAATTATAACTAAATAAAAATGATATTAACATTCAGTTATTAAATATATCTTAATTTGTGTAATGTGTAAGAATTTGTAAAATAACAATCTCAGTATTTAAAACATAATTAAGCATGTCGAACATAGTCTATTATCTATCTTCCGCCATCAAATTGTAGGTTTCATTTTGGTTTATAGTTGAGATGTTAAATGTATCTAGATTTTGTTGAGTAATTGAACCAAACCAAGAAAAATTTGTGTTGGGTCTTCACTGACTTTTGTTTTGTTATTATTTCTTCGTTAATACCAATGGTTTTTTGGATTAGTAAGATCATTAAAAACTGTTCAAACATTATTCTTATATTTTTGTTAAACAATCTTCAACTATTTCGGCACCATATATTATTTCATTTATACTTCTACTCACGGCCTTACGTTCTAATATATATATTTGTTTTTTCACACATATGAACAAGATTGAGAAAATTCACAGATTGTTTTTCTTTTTCAAGTCATTTTTTTTTCCTTTTCAAGTCATTTTATGTTGGGAAATTTCCGGCTTCCAGAATTTTTTTTTAAATTATAAAGATAAGTTTTTGTTCTTACCCAATTTTATATGTAAAAATGTAACTTTGGAATTTATTAGCTAATGGATAAAATATAAGTTTCTAAACATAAGTTTTTCAAACTAGTATTTTTATTAAAATTTGTTAATAATAAAATAATGTAACTATAATTAAATTAAATTTTATTTTATTAATATATATGAAAAGGTGAAAACATCTATTGATTTGAAAAGAGATGGATTACATAATCTTAGAAGTGAAGCTTAAGACATATTTATCCAAAGTATATATGAATTCAGTTTTCATATAACGATACCGCAAAAGCGAAATATTTAATGTGTTTTCGTATACAAATCACTTGTTATTATACTCGATGTCTATACTCATAATTGATGATCGTATCGCCAGTTGGATACTTGTATTTTTATTTGGTTAAGATCGTATACTTTTTTTTTTTTTTTTTTTGACAACGAAGATCGTATACTTGTTCAGTAGCCACAACCACCGAATTTATTATTATCTACCATATGTATATGAAAATCAATACCGATCGTGTGTTGTATTTTATTTATAAAATCAATAAATTTGGTCAAACTAAAATGCGAAAGACTGGGAACGAACATGGGACCCACCGAGACAGCTCCCACTTACTTCTGTTACATCAAGCCTATAATCACATAACCAAAAAAAAGATCATTACAAGACCAAATAAATAGTTTGACTGTTTTGTCTTTTATGGAAAAACTTTTTGACTGTTTACGTCGTCGTAGGAAGTTATTATCTTGTTTTCACTTCTTATAGTTTCTTGTTTTGCTTACTAAATAGTAAATTATCTGATAGGTCAATTTTAGGTCTTAATTAAGAATTCAAAAGTTACTTTTGTTATAGACTTTGACAATAGTGACATCTAATTAGATTTTTTTCCAATTTAACAAAAGTAGCCACTGCATTAAAACATATAAACAGTAGCATTAAAACAACGTTGTAGACCAATTAGAAGCTAATCAAGATATGCATGAACAAATACATATATATATATATATATATATATATATATATATATATATATATATATATATATATATTAACATTTGTGATTGGTTCGTACAATATGCAAGATAAATTATTATAATAGGAACAAAAATCTAGACAGTAAATTGTGTTGGAGTTTTAATTTGGTTCCTGCACAAATGTTATGTCGGCAAGTACAAGAATTTGCAGAATCGTTTGAGATAAATAAGTTCTCGAATGAAGACAAATATTCTAGACAATAATATCAAAATCAAATAAATTCGGGATAATGGAGAAGATCCATGGACTTGGACCGTATTATTGTGTCTGTTTTCTTTTTATTTATTTTATTTTCTATTTTTATTATTATTTTTAATATCAGTTTATTTAAACAAAATTGAGTGAAGAGGAGAAGAACAGAATCTGCGTGTCATTTGGCTTTGGCTGCATGGGAACAACTAAAGAAGTTTGTGACTAAGAGTTTTTGCAAAATTGACTCAAAACTTATAGTCAAACACAAAACTAATTTTTTCTTTTAACTTATTTTGTTTTTGTTCTATTCACCCCACATCTTTATTTTATTTACGAAAGTGCCATTAGATTTTTTTTTTCTAAAATGGCATTTTTATTCTCTTAACCTCATCATCTTCAAGTATTTACAACATTGCCATTGCCATGAATACTCCCAACAACCTTGTACAACCAAGGTTTGAAGTTTTTAATGCATTTAAAATCGATACTCATACTCTCTTTCTCAATTGTTATGAACTAAAAACAATATCTTCTTCACTTTGTCTCCATATTCATACCAAAAACCCAAGCTTTTGATAGCAAAATTTTTATGGTTGATAGAGCCATTTAAGCATACAATTGTTGGTGGGTTACTTTCGTTCGATGTTCTGGGTGGTTGGAGATGACTCTGTGTGCAAAGGAAGTCATCTCACCTAGTTTAAGGTTTGAAATTGAATTTTTTTCCAGATCTCTTCGCGTAGAAGACTTACCCGTAAGTCATCTGGATGTAAAAGACTTACGGATAAGTCTTCTGGTCCACCAGGGAGTCTTCTTCCCAAACTGTTGAGAGCAGGCTCCGATTCCTTAAAGACGTTGTAGCTGGCACCCCATTGCTGAGCAAAGAGATGATCAAGGAAGCAAATCCTCTCGCTCTTGAACGCTTGTGGATGTTCAGCGTACCTCTTCCTCAGCACATAAATCTAAGCATCAATGTGATGCATTTAGAATAAAACAACTCAGAAGATATCAGACGACTTAATGGTAAGTCGTCTTGTAAGTATTCTACGTAGACGACTTAACAGACGACTTACAATTAAGTCGTCTTGTAAGTATTCTTTGTGAACGACTTATCAGACGACTTAATGGTAAGTCGTCTACAAAGAAGACTTACCAGACGACTTAACGGTAAGTCGTCTGATAAGTCGTCTACGTAGAATATGTAGAAGACGACTTAACGGTAAGTCGTCTACGTGGAATTATAGTCAAAAGATACACTTACACAGTCATGCAGCCAAGATAAGGAGGTTCGGAGGATGTAATACCACTTAGTTGGCGCTGTACGTGGTTTATCATCCAAAGGTGTCTCATACCAGCTGCAAACACAAAATGTTCAGTCAGAAATCAGTTTTGTTGACTAAAAAGCAAGCTATTATGGATCACTTACGGATCCGTTTTCAACCAATCAGCGAGCTGCTTCAGTTTGGTCTTGTTAACTGATCCAAACAGATTATAGACTGGAGCCTTTTTGGAAGCAATGTTGGCCTTTTTGGAAGCGATGTTGGCCTTTTTGCTTCGACTTTGGCCTTTTTGGTTTGGGTTTGGAATGATCACTTTGGCCGTGTTGTTTGCTGTATAAGGAGATTGTTGTGTGGCAGCAAGAGTCCTTGCTCGCACACTCTTGGCACGTTTAACTTGTTCCAAACCGGCTTCCCTCTTTTCCTGATATCTTACTCGCTCCTTCACTCGATCTGAAACAGTGGGTTGGTGTTTTTCCAAGATTTCGAAGCTCGGGTCTGGATCTGGAAGGCTGGATGGAAGCTTGGATGGACGGCTGGATGGAAGGTTGGATGGAAGGCTCGGTTCTGGAGGTTTTTCCTGGCAAGGAACTATACTCAGCTCTTTCGAGGCAGTAGCACCTGCGGACAATTCCGTTGCTTCACCCCCCTTCGGCAAGCTCTTCTTTCCCGCGTTCGACCCATTAAAACTTTCACATTCCCCTTCAGTTTGACCCTTACTCTTTTTTTGTTCTTTTCTGGTGACACCAAGGATTTTTTCCACAGCTTCCACCCTTTCAGACAGATACTTGATCTCCGTAAAGCACGTCCCAAACCCTTGACTCAAGGCATCGAGTACATCCTTCAAAGAATCTTTCAAAGAATCCTTCACGATTCTTTCAATATCCTATTTGGTCAACCCACCAACGTTCGGTCTGACCTCAGCCTCTTCCTCTGCAACTTCCTCTGCATCTTCCTCTGGCTCTTCCTCTTCATCTACCAGCTCTATACGCTCTGTACGACCTTTCTTAAGAGGTCTTGGACTCTCTTTCTTCACCAGAACTATCGCTTTCTTCCTTTTCTTTTCTACCAGTCTTCTCTAAGTACCGGTGACTTCCCAGCAATCCATGGTCCACTTCCATGGTTTCTTTATGTACATGAGTTTAATTATGTTCTCCGCGACCGGATCATCAGCATCAGAGTCCCATTTTGGAAACATTTCAGCCATGTCCTTCTCAACAAAGTTCATAGCACTAATCTGCAGTAAATAGAAGATATAAACATAGATATTTGACGGATTAAGAAATATGGAAAGAAAAGAATTCGCAGAAAAACTTATGATTAAGTCGTCTGAAAAGTCATCCAGCTGGAAGACTTTTCAGACGACTTATTTTTAAGTCATCTGCTAAGTCGTCCAACTGGAAGACTTTCCAGACGACTTAATCATAAGTCGTCTGCTTTTGAAGTAAAGTAAATACATGTCTTTCAATGGCATCTTTAAAATGCCGTCCTTTGGCACCCTTGTAAGCTAGTATCGGTGGAGAGCTGTTTGGTATGGGCTGACCATAATTAGCACCCAATTCCGGCAAAGCTGTGTACACCCAGACCTGGAGAGCATGTACAAACCCATCGATGGTGTAACAACCAGATAGGTATTTGCCCTTCACAGAGTCCATCAACACCTTAAACGCGACTATCCCCCATGGATAATTCTCAAACCGTTCTAGATCCATCACTAGCCTAGCCAGAGAAGCCTGTGTATGGGTTGAATACTTCCTCCCTTCAATGTATCCAGCCAAGACGGCAAGGTACCCGAGCCGCTTGCGATCATCCGGAGACCAGTTTTCGCATCTCTGAAATGCATCTATTATCTGATCAGTAGTTGGCCCAGCTTCGACATTAACTCCCAACAACTCCCAGAAAGCAACCAACTCCTTTGTAACAGGACAGTTTGGTCTCTCAAGGTCCGGAATGTACTCGCAGTTTAGACCAGTGAGGTATTCAAACTCGAGCAGTGAAAACCTCAAAGGTTGTAGACCAGCAAGACTCCACAACTCATACTTCTTCTTTATGTCGAGCTGGAAACAGAGTATGTAGTGAACCAGCCTTGAAGCCCATTCAAAATCCAGCTCTTGGAACTTGATGAAAACTCCCAACTTAGACTCCCTCAGCTCTTCATATTCTTCATCCTGAAGAGCATTCCTTAGAGCAGTATACAACTTCAAACACGGATGATACGTAATGCTATGCTGAGCGATAGGCTCTTTCCCTAGTGTATGTAACCTACGGGGGAGTTCGGGAATATTCTGCAAAAAAAATCAAACAAAACCATCTCAAACACACAACCATCCAGTATAACATTTTAATTATAAGTCTACCAAGACTTCCAGTAGAACATTTGAAAGCTGACCTGAAAATTCGGAGAAGATGTACTCGCCTTCGACATAGCGGTTATAGAACTGCAAAAATAGACGTGAAAAAAGAAGCGCGATGAGAACGACGGTAACCGTAAAATATCCCCAATCTTTGAAACCCTA
>CAKOAT010091377.1:7994-81608 GCA_932364175.1 Eruca vesicaria subsp. sativa | reverse complement strand
ACAAATCTTCCGGCTGGATGACTTTCCAGACGACTTAAAATATTAGTCGTCTACAAAGTCGTCCAGGCTTTTTGAGTATGTTTTAAGAATTTGTGTTAGAATTTGTGTTAGACTTCTTAGACGACTAATAATTAAAATTGGTGTTACCATGGTTTGTACATAGAGGACAAAAGGAGTTGTAGTTATAAAAGTTGATCATTCATTACAAGTCATAGGTTTAAAAACAATTTGAAACAAGGGAATAACAACATAGAAGTCATCCATTACAAGTCCATTAGAAGCAGATTACAATAAGACGATAGCAAGACAAACATCCATCATTTAGGAAGAGACGAGGAAGTTGAGGCACCATCCGCAGCATCATCCCCTTGAGGAGGTGTATACTGAATCTCAGTAAAACTAGGACCGAAAGGAGTCACATGAAATACCATGTCTCATTCCTTTTTGAACACGAGAATGTCACCGATGCAAAGGGAGTGTGCTTGGGCGAAGGCTTCCCAACCATCGGTGAGTCTTCTTCCTTTGGTGTGAAGCGTCCGATCGTAGTGTCCATTTTCCTTGGTTCGGCGTGCCTTCTATGTGTTTTGAGTAGAAGGCAAGTGGTACTGTCTACAAGTCAACAAAGGAGAAGATAAGCAAAGGAAATAAACAGAGGAGAAATAGAGAGCATGTGTATACCACGCCACTGTAGAAACTAGGAAGCAGAGGCTTCAAGAAGTGAGGTTCATGCTGATTCGCCATCTGCAAACAAGAAACGAATTAGAAACATTTTAATTCTAAGTCGTCTGGGTCGTCCACCTGGTAGACTTATAATTAAGTCATCTGGAAGACTTTCCAGATGACTTAATTATAAGTCTACCAAGACTTCCAGTAGAAAATTTGAAAGCTGATTTGTGGTCTAGTTAGGTTGGATGTTGTTCTCCTCTCATTCGTCTGGTCAGCTTTAAAATGTTCTACTGGATGTCTTGGTAGACTTATAATTAAGTCGTCTGGAAAGTCTTCCAGGTGGACGACCCTAATTTGAAATGAAAATATCCACAAATTGCTTGAAATCACAAATAGTAACCGTAAAATGAGAGGAAAACAACATCCAACCTAACTAAACAACAAGTCGATTGAAATCCCCAATTTTTGAAACCCTAATTTGAAACCAAAANTGGATGTCTTGGTAGACTTATAATTAAGTCGTCTGGAAAGTCTTCCAGGTGGACGACCCTAATTTGAAATGAAAATATCCACAAATTGCTTGAAATCACAAATAGTAACCGTAAAATGAGAGGAAAACAACATCCAACCTAACTAAACAACAAGTCGATTGAAATCCCCAATTTTTGAAACCCTAATTTGAAACCAAAATTTCCCCAAATCGTTGAAAACACAAAACCAAACGGTAAAAGTAAAGGAAAGCAACATCCATCCTAATAAAAACCCATAAATCTGCAAGAGAAGCCTTCGATTTACCTTGGTCTTGTATCGGATTGAAATCGCCTCGAAATCACCTTTGAGAGAAACGGCGTTAGGGTTTTCTGAGTTTCGCGAAAAGGTGAGTAAAAAAAAAACATCTTATATATGTCAGGTAAAATACGGTTAGGTTTAAAAGTAATTTGGTAAAATCCGGTTTGGACGACTTATAATTAAGTCGTCTGTTGATACTATACATCCGAATAAGTCGTCTGCCTTATTAAATTAAGCCGTCCAAACCCTAAACCCTAAACTAAATTGACTAAATTAACTACTAACCATGTTATAAAATCAAATTATACTTAAATAGTGTTTACTATACACAAAAATAAACACACTTAGGTAAATTTTAAATTTTTCAAAAAAACATTTATGCTTTCGAATTTCTAACCCTAAGAAACACATACAATACTACAACATATGCTGGTGAAACCTAAACTAAAGAATATCATCACTCACTACTTTCACTCATCTATGCTGAAAATAACTGACTTTTTTTATATCTTAATTTATATCGCTTAAGACATATGTTAATTCCCAATTTTTCATTTATCAAGATATTTATTACACAATTTTAAAATTATTTTTCTGTCCCAGACGACTTGCGAGGGCTAGAAACATAAAAAAGACTCTTTTTTGTTTGTTAACAAGGGGTTGATTGTAATTTCAACAGCCTTTTAAGTTACTTTTGCATTTGATTCAAATTTGAGTTTACTTTTGCATTTCAAATCAAGTTTTGAGTCATTTTTTTTGCAATTTTCCCTTGTGATTATTGTATTTTGCCTTTCTCCGCCTCTCTTGCGATCGAAGGAAAAACAAACAAAAAGTAAAACTATATAATTGCACCCAAAAAAGTAAAAATATATAACAAATTTAACTATATCTTCTGATTAAAGAAAATTACTGAAAACCAAATATTGTGATACACGTAAACATGCATTCGAATAATTAATTAAGGTTTTTTTAAAATATTATGAATGCTAAGCTCCATAACTATTGTCTGTATTTTTATGATTAAGGTTATAGGCCATAACTATATTTTCGCGATGACATTTACTTATTTTAATTTAGAGTTGTACAATGTACATGATCTATAACGGACTGGGTTTATTTTAATAATATGCATTTGAGTATCATCTATCATCCCATGTTGTTGTTCTTCTCTAAAAGGAAAAAGATGATTGGTTCTGAGGAGTCCTTTGATGTAAAATTTAGATCCTTGATGTTCAGGCTGTAGCCTGTAACATGTAAATAAGAAGAAAAAAAAATTTGAAAGAAAAGGAATATGAAACAAAAAAAAAAAGTACTGTAAAACTTGTTATAATAACTCTTTTCAGTGAATTCTACTTTAATACTAACTAGCTATTAACCTGAGTCTTGAACATAATAAGATTATCATTTTTGTTATTTTTAAGATAAAAAGACATTAAATATATTTTTAATTCGGATATCAATTCGGTTTTAGGTTAGTTTTTATTTTAGTTTTAATCAACTAAAATGTAATTACCATTCCTAATCCGTATTTATTTTGGTTAAAACACTTGAGAATTTTGGTTTTTGAGCAATAACCAAATACTCTTATTATTTGTTATATGAATTTTAGACAACTTTAAATTCAAACCAATGGTTTTATATTATAATTTCTAAATACATAAAAAACAAATAAAATCTAGATAATAGTTGAAGAAAAAAAATTTACCAAGACAAATCATTTCACTAAAATTTGGTCGATAGTGAAAAGAAGCATTAAAATAGAAAATTCGAACTACCAAGAGAATTAGGATCTTCACTTATGGTGAATATTTAGTTATAGTAGAAACTCTATAAATTAATACTCGATAAAATAATAAATATCATAAACTAATAAATTTATCCGGTCCCAAGTTGAGCCGGTTTAAACACAAATCGATAATAAGAGAATATGTTTTTAGAAAATTAAAAATAAAAAAAATTCTATGTATATACATTTTATATAAGTCTAAACCAACCATTATATTGTTCGTTTACATTCACAATAGAATTATCTTCATATTTTTTAACTTTTAATATATTTTGATGAAATTTAGTAAAATTATATCTAAAACCATATTTACATCCTATGAGGCATATTTTATATACACAAATAATATAATAAACTAATATAAGTGTCAAATTTTTAAAGTGAATTAATTTATATTCACTAAAGTCAAATATTTTATTTTATTTTATAAAAATATCTTAAGTTAGAAATATTTAAACGATAATTTTTAAAAAAAATTAACTCTATAGATTATTAAAAATCAAACTCTTACAATTATTAATTTATAGAGTTTTTACTTATATAAATGCTTATGCAATATGCACATGTATGTGTATGTAAAAGTATATAATGTGGTTGATAAGTATATAAAGATACTATTGATTACCATTGAAATATATTTTTTGTGCAAAATAATACATGAAAGATAAAAAAATAAAAAATAAAATAGATCTAGACATTTGTGAATTTTGTACCAAATTTTTTCTATGTGGAATCTTCAGATAAATTGCGAAATTCTGTGTGTGGGTTTTATATTAAAAACGTAAAATAATACATAGTGTGAATACATTTACATAAAGTTTAACTAAGAAATTTTTTATATATGACATATTAGCGTATTAATTCTAAAATTGCTGCAAGACTACCATGTGAAATAGACAGTGAAACACTAATGACAAATGTTTATCTTTTAATATATAGGAAATAATACCATTGAAGTCTACTTTAATACTAATAATATACCACAATTTGCATAACTAACGTTACTGACTAATCAATATCCTAATAAAGTACATGGTATACACCAATCGAATAAGTGGAGAGGAGATGGACAGATATTAGTAGAGTTCCCACAACCGTATGTAATGTGTTTTTTATAATCATTTTATAACCAAATCACCAGCTCATTTTACACAAACAAAATTTTAGCCAATTGAGCTACAAAATGGCAGAATGATTGATTAATTTTATCATTTTAATTTCTAGTTTCAAAAAAATATGATTGATTGATTTTTTTTTTTATAAATAAAAGGGGAAATAAGAAAATTAAATAAACACATTAATTAGGGTCACAAATTATGCCAATGCCAAGCAGTATGAAATTCAACAACATAATTCCAAACATTACAATACGATTGATTTTTTATTTTTTTGATGAAATTTCAAATTTATTGATCACCTTTAAGAAAAGTATATGTACAAAAACTAATCATGAAGAACAAAAGAATATAAATCTGCCGAGACCCTAAGCAATACGGGTTTCAAACCAGCGCTGCACAAGATTCCTTAGCTTAGGTTTCTTGGAGTAGCATGTGGATGTGATCCGGTTTCGAACTGCTTTGTCAATTAACCGAGCAAGATGGTCGACTGGTTTAGTCACCCTATTATACTTCCTCTTATTTCTCTCTCGCCAAATGTAGTATATAGTGACATGTAATACCAACCTCAGAAGAATGAAGGTAATGTTGTCATGCACAGGTAGTAACATAGACTCTATTATGGTGCCCCAGTCCGGATTAGGGTCTCTTCCCGGCAGGTATCCAACTGCACTAATCCAAAGAATGAAAGTATAAGGGTAGGCAAAAAATAGATGGTCTCTTGACTAGTCAGGTACGCCACAAAATAGACATCCTTGGGGCAGGCCCTACTGACTAGTGCGATGACCAGTAGAAAGTCTATCTCTGATCGCGAGCCAGGTGATGAAAGCAAATCGAGGAACTCCTTGAGGAAACTAGACCAACCTACTTCAGCCGACTTAGTCCTTCCAAGGCCGTATCAGCTCCCACGTAGTTCCAAAAACAAATCTGTCCTCAAAAGAGTTCTCACCATTCCACCAGAGAGCAGTATCAGAGGAGTTCCCCACAAGTTGCACCTGAAGATCTTTGATAGTTGCAATAAGTGTCTGATAGACAGGGTCTCGACACCTACGGAATCACTAATCACCATCAACAAACACATCACATATTCTAGCATTACGCGCAACTCCTAGTTTCTGGGTACCAATCTCACTGGTAACCTCAATCAATCTACCTTGAGGGTGCCAAATATCTGTCCAGAATCTCACAGTAGATCCGTCCTGGATACTCATTATAACAAATTGCTTGGCCAATGGACGATACTTCAAAAGCTTCTTCCAGACCCAGGATCCGATAAGCGTATCTTTTGCGTCCCAAAATATCTTGTGTCGGACCAAATATGTCTGCACCATTGTACCTACAATGATTTTGACCGACTGAGCAGTTTCCAAATTAGTTTAAGTCCAAATACAGTGGTAACCTCCTTCACACGTCTAATACCCAGCCCACCCTCCTCATACGGGTAACATAACTATTCTTAGCCAATCTTCGCCCGTGAAGTGATATTTGGTGATCCACCCACAAAAATGCAGAACACATTCTCTCAATTTCATCTATACACATCTGAAGAAGACAAAACGCATCGCACTAGAAATTTGTGATGCTAGCAATCACAAATTTGATAAGAAGGAGTTTATCAGTATAAGAGAGAGCCTTGCTTGTCCAGAGAGAAAACAAACCCGTATCTTGGCTATTAACGTTTCATAGTCATACGATTGATTACATTTGATAAACTGAAAAATTATGTCAAGCAGTATATGATATTATGTTAATTAAATCCAAACATTCGGTTTTATTTTATTGGTTAGTTAGATACTTGGATGAGTCAGAAGGTCAAAGAATCTTAATGAACAGTGAGGACATGAGCGTTTAAAACTGGGTCCAGCTTGGTCCTACAAGCTATAGGTACTCAACAATTTCACAAGACGAGAGGTTGGACCATTATTGAAATTTCTTTTATTTTATATTTGTTTTTGTTATATCCTTTTCCAACTCTAAAATAGGGTTGAATATTTTATCAGTTAAATTTGATTCGATTTTTTATTCGTCTCGATTCGTTTCGAAAATGTCGCATATCCATAAAATTTTGGATCAAAGCAAATATTAAAAATTAATATCAGTTAAAGTCAAATCAAAACACAAATAGTAAAATTTTAGAAAATGGATATTCCATCTGATCCGAAAATATATAGATACATATATATATATATTTTGTTTATATTTAAAATTTTAAATGTATAAAATTATTATCTTAGCATATGATTTGACCAATTCTATTTTCATTATTACTTATATAAAAGTATTACAGAAAAATAAATTATGCAAACTATATTATTTGTTTTTAAGTTTTATGTTCTTATAGTGCTGAACTTAAACTTAAAGAAATTACAAATATGTAAATTCACTATTTCTTTTAGTTTTTATTTTATATATCTTGCAAAAAAATATTTTCTTAAAATCATTTTTTACCAAACTTTTAAGATTATTTGTATTAAATCAAAATATAAGAGATATCCGTAAGTATTTGTAAATATTCGCAAATATCTATTTATTTTTTGAATATCCATTTTTTTGGATATCCGTATTTTTTCGAAGCAAAGCAAATACTAAAATCAGATATCCGTAACATGCGAATCAAATCAAAAATACCTTCAAAAATCCGGATATACGATCCGTGCCCACCCCTCTAAAACTATAAACTATATTGATTTATTCACTCATTTCAAATACTCCCTCTGTTTCATTATAAGTTTCGTTATAGGTTTATACACACGGATTAAGGAAACCATTAATTTTTCATATTTTTCATATAAAAACACAAACCTATACACCTAACCATATATCAACCAATAGAAAAATAGACTGTAGACTAAAATTAATAATTTTTGCGTTGAAAATCAAAAACGACACATATTTTGTAACGAAAAATATTTTCTAAAACGAGATTTAATATGATACGGAGGGAGTTCGTATTAGATGTCATTCTAGAGAAAAAATTTTGTTTCAAAATAAGTGTCGTTTTAAAGTTTCGAGCCAGAATTTATTAGGTTTATATGATATTCTATTTTTCTATTGGTTGAAAAGTGGTTAGGTATATTGGTAATTGTGTTTTTATATTGAAAATGTGTAAAATTCAATATTTCCCTAATCTGTGTGTAAAAATCTAGAATGACAAATAAATTGAAACAGAAAGAGTATATTTGTAGTCTGTATTCATAAATGCGAGACGGTGTCCAAAAAGTCGTGTGAAGGAGACTGCGCGTCTCCCACTTCTCGCGACCCTACGGTCTCCAGTCAACCCTGCACTGTCTTTGTTGCACGTGCTTCTCTCTCCTTCACACGTGCTTCCCAGCTCATCTCCTTCTTCTTCTTTTGTGTCTCTTATTAATTTATTTTATATTTTTCTTACCGAAACATAAAAGATGCCAAATTAAAATATGAATTATCCCGAAATTCCTAACAATTACTGCCACTGTCGGATGAGTTCCAAGGTTTATTTTGTTTTCTAACATTGGGGTGTAGGTGTTCATTTTTCTTTTCGAGTTTTTTTTTTTTGAAACTTCTTTTCGAATTTTTTTTTCCAACATTGGCTTGACTTCTTTTCTAATTTTAATGTGATAAAGATGAAACAAGAGGAGATTTGTGCATGCATGTAAATTTAATGTAAGTATGTTTATCGTCTTCTTCTTTTGAACTTAGAGCATGTTTATCTTGTAATTGTAATCCAATAAAATAGGTTCAAACAAAGGCTATGATATTAAATCAATCATGCATTACGAGAAACATTAGTTGTCGTTTTTATACGAAAAGAACTTTCGGTCAAAAGTTTTTGATATTGAATGTAAAACACACATGTGAGAGCTTTTGGCGTGCCTATAAGTGAGAGGGACTAATTTGATTTAACCAAAAAGTCTAAATAAAAACCCTATTTTAAGAGTTAGAGCCAATTACGGAATGGTCCAAATCTACTTACACTGCCAGCTAATTATAACCACATATATTAGGGCATGTAATGGGATACAAGTATGCAAGGCCATTACGATACTCAATTATTATTGATAAAGCAATAGAAGACGCACATCTTTTAACAAATAGTATAAAACGAAGATGCAAATCGACGATATAAGTATACTAATTAATGTGTATCGTAAATTTAATATACATATGAAGAAGTATCATGTGCTTTAGTAAGCCCAGTGAGGATAACCACTTGGTTGGATTCATTAAGTTCCAGATAAAGAAGAATAGTTTACGTTGTAACTTGTTACGAACGAGTAAGGGTCCTATTGGTAATCATTATAGTTTAAAGAAAAATTAGACGTTGATCCATGCAACTGCACTGAAATTTAATTTTATGTTTTAGTTTGTGTGTTGTACTTAATGTTATATTTCTAAATGTAGTCATATTTCACTACAAGAAAACGTTGATCTAGCGACTACATATTACGACTACATATATGTAGTCGTAATTTATCATCGAATTTACGATTAAATTATGTTTCCAAAGGCATTAGTCGTAAATGAGAGGTTAATTTACTACCAATGAACTTAGTGGTACATAAGTCGTAACAGAATGACCAATGTACGACTACGTGTTTGCGTAGTCGTACATTAGTCGTTCCGTTACGATTAATGTACGACCACTGGTGTTTGGAATTTCGATTTAGGGTTTAAAGGTATGTCGATGCTAATTGGTCGTAATCTATGACTAGATTACGACTAACTGATGGACATAGAGGCTAATTGGTCGTAAATCATTCGAAGTTAATTAGTCGTAACATCTCCTATAAAAAGAGTCACCCTCTTCTCCGAAAACCAAACAAATATTTTGAAAAATTTGAAAAAGAGAGTTGATAGATACTGGGATCTTCGGTATCGACCAATGCGAAACCTACGTGATTCGAGTATATCTCTCCTGATTGAGTCGAAAGATTTAAAAAAATCTGAGAAAAAGAGAGAAAAAAGTTACTGGGATCACAACCCCGAAAAGATCAATGCGGGACGAACGTTGAAACGTTGTTTTCGCTTAAAATCTACGGACTTGTGATTCCAGTATCTTTCTTCTCTTTTTTTTCTTCAAAAATTACAAAAGTAGTCCCTAATTGGTCGTAAATGTCATTAGTCACTCATTGGTTGTAATATTACGATTAATGTACATCTAAATTGTTTAACCACCAAATAACGACTAATTAGCGTCCACAAGAGTTGTAAATTGGTTGTAACTGTGCGACTGCATTACAACTAATAGTTTTGCATCTATTTAACTACTAAGTTATGAGTTTGGCAGTTGTCCATTGGTAGTTAAAAACGTAAGTTCGTTCTGGTTTTGTTACCTACCAAAATTGAAATTTCTCTATAAATATGATCTTCTCCCTCATTCTTAAAAAGGAAGAAAAAAAAATAGAAAATTAAAAAAATACGTTTAGAAATATTTATGCGATTCGGAGTTGGATGTATGCACATAAAAATTCAAGGGGAAGAGTAACTGATGAATTTCTCAACGGAGCAGAGATGTTCATGAACCAGGCCGGACAAACGTCTCTCACACAGGAAACATGTAAAATGTCATGTCTTTGTCGTAAATGCAACAATAAAAATTTGCTGCTAGTGAAACCACTACAAGAAAACTAAGAAGTTACTACGAAATTTTACTAGGAAAATAATTCCTCGTAAATTTACTACGAAATTACTTCGACATTACGAGGAAACAAGTAGTCCTCGTAAGGTCCTCGTACAAGTACGAGAAAAATATTTCCTCGTAACACCGTAGTAATGTTACGAGGAAATTACGTGGAAATAGTACATTTCCTCGTAAGCCCGTAGTAAGTCAATTTTCTCGTAAAGTCCTAGTATAGAATTACTACGAAATTAAGAGGAACATATTTGTTACTACGAACTTAGGAGGAACTGGATAGGAAATATCGAATTTAAATCAAAAACGTGTTTTGTACCTACATTTCCTAGCAATATCCTAGTAAATGCTCAGATTCGAAAATTTCTATAAATACCACATATGTGATTCATTTGAAACCCACCAAAAAATAATCAGCTATAAGCTTGATCAAACACAAAAAAATGTCCGGTCCGGGAAATATTTTCGAGTTGTGGAAGTGGATGTATTCACACATAGATAATAACGGGAGGGTCACGAAAGAATATCTCCAAGGGTTGAAGACGTTTATGCATCAAGCAGATTCTACACTACTCACGCAGGAAAGTGGTAAGATATTTTGTACTTGTCGGAAATGCTGCAATACAAAATTAGGCCATCGTGAAAATGTTTGGAAGCATTTAATAAATAGAGGTTTCATGCCATATTATTATATTTGGTATTTAATAAATAGAGGTTACAAAATTAGGTCACTACATCGTCGATGTATTTCACCCGAGGCTATACTTTTCATACCTATGACTATGGTAGACACCGGGCGACAAGTAATTTTGGAACATGTGTGAAAGGCGAAACAGATTTCTACGGGATCTTGCAGGAGATTTATAAAGTTCAATTCCCGGTATGGGTTTGAAATGCGTTATCTTCAAGTGTGAGTGGTACGACCCCGTCGTAAACAGAGGTGTTCGAATTAACAAGAACGGTGTAGTTGATGTCAACGGTGGACGAAGGTACACCAAATTCTTTTTTTTTTTAATATCCAGTATTAATTAATTTTTACATATTGATCTTTATTTTCGTAGGTACAACAAGTTCGAGCCTTTCATATTAGCTTCCCAAGCAGATCAAGTTTGCTTCATTCCATACCCCCGGATTACTACCTCGGGAATAAACTGGTTAGCTGTTATCAAAGTTACACCTCGAGGACGAATAATCGCTGGAGAAGAACCACCATTACAAGAAGAAAACACCAATGAGATCGAGGAAGCTGAGGCAGAAATTGATGAGTTCCTACTCATTGATCCGCATAATCGTGAATACGAAGCTGTTCCTGATCACTCCACGGACGAAGGTGTAGACGACGAGTTTTTAAAAAATGATGATGTCTCAACCGATTACGACAATGTATCCGAATGAATTATGTATGTTTATAAATTTGTTTAATCACAAAAATGAATTTGCATTATACATGTTTTAATTTTGTTAAATCACAAAATCAATTAGCATTTGGGGTTTGGGGTTTATGTGTAGAAGAAGTTAGGAGTTTGGGGTTTATGTGTAGAAGAAGTTAGGAGTTTGGTTGTAGAAGAGGTTATAAGTTAAGGAAGTTGTGGTTTGGGGTTTGGGGTTTCGAGTTTAGGGATTTATAAACCCTTTTCTCGTAAAGCCCTAGTAATAGAAAACACGGGGATAGCCGTTTCCTTGTAATGTTCTAGTAAGGTGTTACTAGGGCTTTACGAGGAAAAAAACGCGGGCATAGCTATTTCCTCGTAAAGGGTTTTCCTCGTAAACCCCTAGTACAACCATTACGAGGACCTTACGAGGAAATAAAAACACGGGCATAGATATTTCCTCGTAAGGTCCTAGTAACATTACTAGGGCTTTACGAGGAAACAAAATTCCTTATATATACTCGAGCAATCCGGTTTCTCATTTGCTAGTAACCTTCTCTCTAAATCCTCTAAAGGTTCTCTCTAATTCGTAGTTAGGTNAGGTCCTAGTAACATTACTAGGGCTTTACGAGGAAACAAAATTCCTTATATATACTCGAGCAATCCGGTTTCTCATTTGCTAGTAACCTTCTCTCTAAATCCTCTAAAGGTTCTCTCTAATTCGTAGTTAGGTGATTAGATTAGGGAATTTAGATTAGGTGGTTAGTTTAGGGAATTTAGATTAGGTGGTTAGTTTAGGTAATTTAGATTAGGTTGGTTTACTTTTATTTAGTGTTTTTTAAATTATACGGGGAATTAATGTTTTGTTTTTTTTTTATAAAAAATATAGATGCGTAGACATAGTAAGCTTGCTATGGCTGCTGGTAAGAGGATGACGTCTCTCGAGGAGAGTCACTACGGAGATATGTTTGGGCGTCAGGATGCTCCAGGTTCATCTTCGTCAGCTCCCGGTTCATCTTCGATTCTCGAGACTCAGTGAGCTTCTACGGCGTCCCGGCAACCACCTCCTCCTCCACCACCACCTCCTCCTCCTCCTCCTCCACCGGTGGGGGTTCATCCCGATTTGCAGGTGCCGCCGAACGCACCCTTTGCGGTGTACACGATGGAGGATATTTTGGCCCTTCCAGGCAGAGAAGGCCTGGAAGAGTTAGATCCTATCCGACGGGACGGCCAAAACATATTATGGTATGTTTTTTGAAAAGTTTTTTAAATTTATTTCTTAATTAACAAAATATTTAGAAATTAATCTAATTAATGATTTATTTTGTGTCTTTCCAGGTTTGGTCTTGACAATTGTGTCGGATCTAGCGTCACGGACTGTATCAAGGGATACTTTCCCGATCCAGCTCCAAACTGGAACATGACGGCGAGCCACACAAAAAGACGTGGTTCAAATCATTCGCTGTAAGTTTCATTCGTTAATTTATTTTTAATTATTTAAAATTATTAATATTATTGTACTAATCCGTCTTTTATTTTTTCTGGTTACAGCAAAAATATCGTTGGTCTATTGGGATTCACCAGCGGGTGAAGAAGGAGTTTGAGGCCAAGGCAAGAGCACGATTGCTCGACATGGTCTACAACTGGAAAGGCGACTATCAGGTATAGATTTATAAATTATAATATATATATAGTTTTAAAAATATTATTATTGACTTTAATTCTAATTTTTTTAAATCAGGTGGATGGTTACGAGGCTGGGAAACCCGATTGCCTCACAACCACGGTGTGGGATGGCCTCATCAGCTATTGGGGGTTGCCGGACTCGGTCAGAACCTCCAACACAAACTCCGGGAACCCCATGACCAGAGACGAGCATGGCAACACGAAGGTGCTTCACACCACGGGTCGAAAACCTCACGGGGGAGTTCGTCTAGACATGGTAAGATGATTTTTAATAACTATTTAATTTTTCTTTTATTTGAATATTCCAAATTAATATTTAATTTTATAAATTAATTTTAGGCTAAGGAGACAGGAGTTCTTCCATCTCTCAAAGACCTTTACGAGAGGACCCACCGGAACAAGGCTGGCAGTTTGTAGATCCTGCTTCCGAGCGGATCTACAACAAGGTTGTTGCCCGAGTTAACGAACGCCAGACCCAGGTGACTCAGCAGACTGGGACTCCAGTCATATTATCCACTGTTGAAGTGGATACGATTTACGAGGAGGTAAATAATTTGTTTTACTAATTAATTTTTAATAATTTTTTAAATTTTTTCTTAATGTTATTAATATTTTTATTTACAGGTTGCCCCTAGGAAAAAGGAGCGTATCATCGGGATTGGCTCGGTTAACGATGTCCCTGCAGCGACATTGTCTTATCATCAGGAGCAGCACGATGTCAATGCTCAGCTACGCTCGCAGTTGTCTTCGCTCACCGAGCATGTGACTTCTCTCACCGATGTCCTTGACATTATGGCGGTTGGAAACCCGCAATTGGAGGAGATGTTGCATCACAGACGGGAACGCGGAGGGATTCCAACCCAACAGCATCCACCATCACAATCACAGCCGGCAACCAACAATGGAGAGGAGCAGGATTTGGCGAGCCAGGACGAGTTCGTTCGCCAATTTCACGACCATCATCCGTAGTTTTTTTTATTTTTAATTGTATATTATGAATTTTAAAACTTTTTGTATATTATTTAATTATTTATAAAATATTTTGTTTTTTTATTTTTTATTTATAATTTGATTTTTTTTATTTTTTTTAAAAATTAATTATATTTATAATTAAATTTTTTTAATAGGGAAAATAACATTTCGAAGCAAAATCCTCGTAATGGTTTCCAAGTAATGTCCTCGTAAATAGTTCTAGTAATTTCCTCGTATGCTATTACTACGAGCTTACGAGAAAATCTTACTACGAGCTTACGAGGAAACGCTACGAGGAGCTTACGAGGAAAATCTAACCACGCCTTTACGAGGAAACTTTTTCTCGTAAATTCGCTAGGACCTTACGAGGAAAAAGGCTTTACGATGAACGTGTTTCGAGGAAACGCGTTTCCTCGTTAGTTCCTAGTAAAAGGCCATTTACTAGGAAATAACGAGGAAAACCCGTCTTAGTAATGGACGAGTTTTCTTGTAGTGGTTATATTACTTTTTGTTGCAGGTTGATTATGACGATCCTGAGTATCCCGCATGGTTTCGTGAATTACTTCAAAGTCCAGTTGCAAAGGTCACTACATCATCGATGTATTTCACCCGAGGCTATACTTTTCATACCTTTGACTATGGTAGACACCGGGCGACAAGTAATTATGGAATATGTGTGAAAGGCGAAACAAATTCTACGGGATCTTGCAGGAGATTTATGAAGTTCAATTCCCAGGTATGAGTTTGAAATGCGTTATCTTCAAGTGTGAGTGGTACGACCCCGTCGTAAACAGAGGTGTTCGGATTAACAAGAACGGTGTAGTTGATGTCAACGGTGGACAAATGAACAACAAATTCTTTTTTTTTTAATATCCAGGTTTCCAATATTAATTAATTTTTACATTGATCTTTATTTTCGTAGGTACAACAAGTTCGAGCCTTTCATATTAGCTTCCCAAGCAGATCAAGTTTGCTTCATTCCATACCCTCGGATTACTGCCTCGGAAATAAATTGGTTAGCTGTTATCAAAGTTACACCTCGAGGACGAATAATCGCTGGAGAAAGAACCACCATTACAAGAAGAAAACACCAATGAGATTGAGGAAGCTGAAGCAGAAATTGATGAGTTCATACTCATTGATCCGCACAATCGTGAATATAAAGATGTTCCTGATCACTCAACGGACGAAGGTGTAGACGACGAGTTTTTAGAAAATAATGATGTTTCAACAGATTACGACAATGTATCCAAATGAATTATGTATATTTGTAAGTTTGTTTAATCACAAAAATGAATTTGGATTATATATGTTTTAAGTTTTTTTAATCACAAAATCAATTTGAATTTGGGGTTTGGGGTTTATGTGTAGAAGAGGTTAGGAGTTTGGTTGTAGAAGAGGTTATAAGTTAAGGAAGTTGTGGTTTGGGGTTTCGAGTTTAGGGATTTATAAATCATTTCCTCGTAATGCATTAGTAATAGAAAATGCGGGCATAGCCGTTTCCTAGTAATGTTCTAGTAATGCTATTACTAGGACTTTACGAGGAAAAAAACGCGGGCATAGCTATTTCCTCGTAAAACATTTTCCTCGTAATGTTCTACTAATAGCATTACTAGGACCTTACAAGGAAATAAAAACACGGGCATAGATATTTCCTCGTAAAGTCCTAGTAATGTTACTAGGGCTTTAGGAGGAAACAAAATTCCTTACATATACTCGAGCAATCCGATTTCTCCTTTTGTAGTAAGCTTCTCTCTTAATCCTCTAAAGGTTCTCTCTAATTCGTAGTTAGGTGTTTAGATTAGGTAATTTAGATTAGGTGGTTAGTTTAGGGAATTTAGATTAGGTGGTTAGTTTAGGTAATTTAGATTAGGTTGGTTTACTTTTTTAGCTGTTTTTTTAAATTATACGGGAATTAATGTTTTGATTTTTTTTTTAAAATATAGATGCCTAGACAGATCAAGATTGCAAGGACTGCTAGTAAGAGGACGTCGTCTCTTCAGGGGAGTCACTACGGAGATATTTTCGGGCGTCAAGGGTCTCCCGGTTCATCTTCGTCAGCTCCCGGTTCATCTTCGATTCCAGATCATGACGCTGTTCCCGAGACTCAGGGAGCTTCTACGGCTTCCCGGCAACCAACTCCTCCTGCACCTCCTCCTCCTCCACCGGTCGGGGTTCATCCCGATTTGCAGGTGCCGCCGAACGCACCCTTTGCGGTGTACACAGTTGAGGATATTTTGGCCCTTCCAGGCAGAGACGGCTGTCAGAGTTAGATCCTCTCCGACGGGACGGCCAAAACGTATTATGGTATGTTTTAATTTTTAAAACCTTTTTTTTAATTTATTTCTTAATTAACAAAATATTTACAAATTAATCTAATTAATGATTTATTTTGTGTCTTTCCAGGTTTGGTCTTGACAATTGTGTCGCAACTAGCGTCACAGACTGTATCAAGGGATACTTTCATGATGCAGCTCCAAACTGGAAAAAGACGGCGAGCCACACAAAAAAAAAGACGTGGTTCAAATCGTTTGCTGTAAGTTTAATTAATGATCAACCTAATTTATTTTTAATTATTTAAAATTATTAATATTATTGAAATAATACGTCTCTTATTTTTTCTGGTTACAGCAAAAGTATCGTTGGTCTATTGGGATTCACCAGCGGGTGAAGACGGAGTTTGAGGGCAAGGCAAGAGCACGATTGCTCGACATGGTCTACAACTGGAAGTGCGACTTTCAGGTATAGATTTATAAATTATAATATATATATATATATAGTTTTAAAAATATTATTGACTTTAATTCTAATTATTTTAAATCAGGTGGATGGTTACGAGGACTGGAAACCCGATTGCCTCACAACCACGGTGTGGGATGGCCTCATCAGCTATTGGGAGTTTCCGGACTCGGTCAGAACCTCCAACACAAACTACGCGAACTGCATGACTAGAGACGAGCATGGCAGCACGAAGATGCTTCACACCTCGGGTCGAAAACCTTACGGAGGAGTTCGTCTAGACATGGTAAGATGATTTTTAATAACTATTTAATTTTTATTTATTTGAATATTCCAAATTAATATTTAATTTTAAAAATTAATTTTAGGCTAAAGAGACAGGAGTTCTTCCATCTCTGAAACACCTTTACGAGAGGACCCACCGGAACAACGCTGGGCAGTTTGTAGATCCTGCTTCCGAGCAGATCTACAACGAGGTTGTTGTCCGAGTTGACGAACGCCAGACCCAGCTGACTCAGCAGACTGGGACTCCACTCGTATTATCCACTCTTGAAGTGGATAAGATTTACGAGGAGGTAAATAATTTGTTTTACTATTAATTTTTATTATATATTTAAATTTTTTCTTAATGTTATTAATATTTTTATTTACAGGTCACCCCTAGAAAAATGGGCGTATCGTCGGGATTGGCTCGGTCAACGATGTCCCTGCAGCGACATCGTCTTATGCTCAGGAGCAGCACAATGTCAATGCTCAGCTGCGCTCGGAGTTGCAGACGACGCAGTCTCATGTGAGTTCGCTCACCGAGCATGTGACTTCTCTCACCGATGTCATCGACATTTTGGCGGTTGGAAACCCGCAATTGGAGGAGATGTTGCGTCAGAGACGGGAACGCGGAGGGATTCCAACCCAACAGCTTCCACCATCACAGTCACAGCCGGCAACCAACTTTGGAGAGGAGCAGGATTTCGCGAGTCAGGACGAGTTCGTTCGGCAATTTCACCACCAGCATCCATAGTTTTTTATATTTTTAATTCTATATTATGAATTTTAAATCTTAATTGTATATTATATAGTTATTTATAAAATAATTTTTATTTTATTTTTTATTTATAATTTTATTTTTTATTTTTACAAAATAATTTATTTATATTTATAATTAATTTTTTTTCATAGAGGAAAAAATATTTCGAAGCAAAATCCTCGTAAAGTTTCCAAGTAAAGTCCTCGTAAGTAATTCTAGTAAGTTCCTCGTAATGAATTACTACGAGCTTACGAGGAAAAGCTAACTACGAGCTTACGAGGAAACCCTACGAGGACCTCACAAGGAAAATCTAACCACGCCTTTACGAGGAAAAGTTTCCTCGTATTTTAGCTAGGACCTTACGAGGAAAAAGGCTTTACGATGAACGTGTTTCGACGAAACGCGTTTCCTCGTAAGTTCCTAGTAAATGGTCATTTACTAGAAACTAACGAGTAAAATCCGTCCTAGTAATGGACGAGTTTTCTTGTAGTGAACGGTCTGGAAACATATAGTAAATAGAGGATTTACTCCACATTACAATATTTGGTTTTACCACGAAGAAGGTGATAATAGGAATGAAGCTAGTAGTAGTAATCAGGTTGAAAATGCTCATAACAGAGATGAACCACATTTGCTTTCTGAAAGTTACCTTCAAGAGGATCATCATATGGTAGATCATGATAGGATGCATGATATGGTCACATATGCATTTCGTGAAACAACATCTATTATAGAGGAGGTAGAAAATGTAGAGGGGCCTAACTTGGATTCAAAAAGATTTTACGAAATGCTAGCAACAGCTAATGAGCCAATTTATGAAGGTTATAGAGAAGGTCTTTCTAAATTATCAGTGGCTGCTAGGATGATGAATATCAAAACTGATTATAACTTACCTGAAGTTTGTATGGATGCATGGGCTGAGTTGTTTAAAGAGTATTTGTCTGAAGATAATTTGTGTGCTCAATCTTATTACGAGATTCAAAAACTTGTTCATAGTCTTGGCTTACCTTCAGAGATGATAGATGTCTGTATAGACAACTTTATGATCTTCTGGGGAGATAATGCAAAATTGTTAGAGTGTAAATTTTGCAAGAAGCCGCGATATAAACCGCAAGTACGTGGACGGAATAGGGTGCCGTACCAGCGGATGTGGTACTTATCCATTAAGGATAGATTGAAGAGATTATAACAATCTGAGAAGACAGCATCACCAATGAGATGGCATGCGGAACATACTCAGATGGAAGGCGAGATCAATCATCCGTTTGATGCAAAAGCGTGGAAACACTTGAATTCGGTGTACCCTGATTTTGCAAGCAACCCCCGGAACGTTTATCTTGGGCTCTGTACAGATGAATTTAGTTCATTTGGAATGTCTGGAAGACAATACTCGCTTTGGCCAGTCTTCTTGACATCGTACAACCTTCCTCCAGAGATGTGTATGACAAAGAAATTGGTTTTCATGAGTATATTGATACCTGGACCAAAGCATCCAAAGAGGTCATTGGGTGTTTTTCTACAACCTTTGATAAAAGAGTTGAAGGAATTATGGTCAACATGCGTGCAAACATATGATTGTTCAACAAAAACAAACTTCACAATGCAAGCAGTTCTTTTGTGGACCATTAGTGACTTTCCTGCATACGTGATGTTGTCAGGTTGGACGACACATGAGAGACTATCTTGTCCTTATTGTATGGGAAGCACAAACGCATTTCAGCTGAAGAATGGTAGGAAAACTTCCTGGTTTGATTGCCATCAAAGATTTCTTCCCATTAACCATCCGTAACGAAGGAATAAGAAATTGTTTCAGACAAAAAGGGTTGTAAGTGACACCGCTCCACCCTATTTAACTGGAGAGGAAATCGAGAAAGATATTGATTACTATGGAGGACTAGATACATTCCGGAAGAGCAAGTGGATTTAGACCGACGTGTGGAGCAGCACGGTTCCGAGTTCTTCCAGGAAATGAACCTCAACAACACACCTTCATAGTTTTTCGGTTTTTTTGTATGAATACTTTATATATTATTTTAATCAAATATAATTTTTTATATATATATTTTTTAAATTTATTAATTTTTTTTTTAAAAATCGAATTAAAACCAAAAATTTAAAAAATCGTATTATATAAAAATAAAAACAACATTGATCGTAAATTAGTCTTTAATTTACGACCAATGAACAGATTGTGTCGATGTTACTTAGTTGTACAATTACGACTAATTAACTACCAATTTTTACGTTTGCTTTACGACTAATTATATTACGACTACGTTATGACTAACTCTGTTATGTCAATGTTATGACCAATATATTAGTCGTAATATTACGACTAGGTTACGACTACATTTAGTAGTTGTACTATTACGACTACTTTACCACTAATTGTGCATTACGACTAGCGGATAACGACCAATGGGGTTTCGATGTTAATTGGTCGTAAAAGGCATATTACGACCAATTAACAACCAATAGTGTAGTCGCTAAACACATGTTTTCTTGTAGTGTTTGTAAATGATATGTTATATTTGTACTTTATATTTTTTTTTCATTTTAGCATAACATATATCGCATATATTAAGTATTATATAAACAAATTGAACGTTTATATAATAGATCCATGTCAAAGATATATAACGGATAGTTAAATGAAAAGTACAAAAATAGACAATTATGAATTCACATACTAATTATAAAGGATACGCTAGCTATAATATTTCTAAGAAAATAAAATGATTGCCAAATGTTGGGGTCAAAATCGGTACGACGGAATCAATAGCCAAAACTTTCCGCAAAAAGATAAAAAAAAATAATATGTTTTATAAAACTCGAGAAATCATTTTATAAAACTCGAGAAATCGTTTTATGAAACTCGAGAAATCGTTTTATAAAACTCGAGAAATCATTTTATAAAACTCGAGAAATCATTTTATAAAACTCGAGAAATCATTCTATAAAAGAGGTTTCCGAAGAAAAGGAATCCGCGGAAAAAATTGGAAAGCGTTATCTTGGAAGAACAAAACAAACGTCGATTACACTATCGTCCGAGTTAAGCACAAAACCACGAAAAACCGCAACCGCCGTAAACCGCGAGCTAGTTCGGCCAAACTAGCTCGCCGTACGGCGAGCTAAGTTGCCTCTAACTAGCTCGCCGTACGACCAAGACTAGCTCGCCGTACGGCGAGCTAGTCACATCACGAATAGCTCACCGTACGGCGAGCTAGTCACATCACGAATAGCTCACCGTACGGCGAGCTGAACCGGTCTGGTTCGGCTCGTCGTATGTCGAGCCGACCATCCCGAGCCTCGATCTCCCACGTCCCTGATTCAAGGCTTATGTCCTTCGACACGACCTTTTTCCGTACCACGGTCGAAATGTCTCCCGTTTCATCTCGATCCGTCCTATCGTTCGAGTTTTACGATAAAAACCGTAAAACTTTGTTTTCTCAAAAAGAACTCGAGGAAATCGTATAAAACGGCAACGGTTAAACGAAGCACCGAAAATTGCCAAAACTATGCGATTTATCCGAGATTTTTCGTAAAAATCGTAAAAAACCCATTTTTTATAAAAACATCGAGTGAATCGTAAAAACGGCAACGATTAACCGAAACACGAACGTAGCTAAACTTTACGATTAACTTGAAGAATTTATTAAAAATGGCATCGAATCAGGAAACAGTCTCGTATAAAGTCGTAAAATGGATTTATTGCAGAACGGCTCAGAAGATTCTAAAACGTGATAAAAGCCCATCTCGCAATTTTAACGAAATCTAACCCGAAGATACGATAACGTTTTGACGATTTACCCGCAAAAGGAGGATAAACGTCAAGTTTGAAGATAAAAGTCAAGTTTGAAGGTAAATAGAAGATATTTGCGGGAAAAAAGGAAAGATCAAGATAAATGGAAGATTCTCGATAAACTCGAATCTGGGCGAAATGGAAGGACCAAACCGCCAAGGAAGGGAGTATATAAGCAAGAGGCATAGGGCAGAAGCAAAGGACGAGTTTTTTAGAGCTTTCACCACCAAACTTAGCATTTAGGGATATTTCCGTTTTTGTTATCGAACTGCGTCTCAACT
The DNA here is from genome assembly GCA_932364175.1 of Eruca vesicaria subsp. sativa. Classification (NCBI taxonomy): domain Eukaryota; kingdom Viridiplantae; phylum Streptophyta; class Magnoliopsida; order Brassicales; family Brassicaceae; genus Eruca; species Eruca vesicaria. The sequence goes on along the minus strand of CAKOAT010091377.1, from coordinate 59,767 downwards.
AGGGTATCGGTCTTAGACTACTAAAGTTAGGGATTTCGCCGACGGCTCACGCAGCTAAGGCCACTCTCGTTGTAACCGTTCTTGCGCAGATTCGGAATAAGATCCTTCTTGCTCTCAATCTCGTTTATTTATAATTTAATTTCGCATTCATCGTTTTCTTAATTGTTCTTGTGCGGTTCCGAAGATAGCCGTGTCATCTGGGAACTTAGGGTTTACTCAAAGTTCCCTTATTTACGATTTCTTGACAGTAGGTGAATTTCGGTTCCCACACCAAACTTCTACTAAATTTGGAACATATAAAAATTAAGATTTAATTTTGATGTAACTAATAAGAAATTATAAATCAGTTTAATTTTGTGTACATTTAAACCACGTCTATGTTATTTATTTTATTTTTTTAAATAAATATTTTAAGTGATATTATCTATTTTCAAAATTTACCCGTGTCAAATTATTATTTAATAATGATATCTATAAAAAAATTATTTTTATAGTTTATATTGATTGATTTTATTTTATCTTGTAACCATTAATTATATCACCATCAAATTTCAATATGATCACAAATGTTTTATTACTATTTTTTGAGGATTCAAAATTTTATGGTAATATATAATAAATTAATTTTATGGTAATATATAATAAATTATTTTATATACATATTAAGTTGGTAAATATATATAGTAGTGTTTGTAATATATTTATATTGGTGAAAATTAGTTTGTTTAAATAAAAAGAAAAATAAGAGTTACTGGTGGGGGAGAGTGAGACAATGTAATTTTAATTATTACATAAATATTTGTGTATATTATTCATAGTAATAATGTTATAATATTGGTATGCAATATGTAAGTTGAAAAATTTATACTAAATTTATCGTGAATTTAATTTAGAAAATGTTTTATTAATTTTGAAAAAGACATAAAATGCATAGAATTATGAGTAATTATTACTTCATGAATTTTGAAAAATACAAAGATTACTTAATTATGGGTTTATTTAATTACTTCAATGGAATTATACTGTAAATAAGTTGTAAATCTAAGGGGTAAGTTATATTGGTACTTCTATTTAAAGTAGATTGGTAGAAAAATATCTGTATATTTTTTGTTATGGCTTTAGATTTTATTACTGTAAAATTTTATAGTAAACCCAAAATATTTTTTGTTAATTCCTGGTTCTACAAAGCAATTGTATAGATGTAAGTTATTTCGAAAGCCGTGATATTTAAAAATGATTAGAGCTTGATTGCTGTGAATTTAGTGCTGTACAAATAAATGAGACTATGGACAACATTTACAACAACTACCAAAAAATAATTTATTAGATATTTTGGAGTAAGTTTGAAGATGACTTGAGATACAAGGTATCAAAATTCTACCGAGTTATGGTTTAGGACCAAAGTATTAGGAAAAAAATGAAATATTGAAATATGTTAAGCTTATAGAGATTATGAGATATCTAATCACTATATAAGAAGATGCAAGGTTGTTGTATAGCTTATGAGTTTTATGAGACTGAGAGCTTAAGATTTTGAGTGATTTTCCTTAAGAGATTAATAAAAAAAGTTATTCTAGTTATTAGATTCTATATTTGGTATCAGAGCTTGTAGGATTTGATCAAAGCGATGAGAGATATTTTTACGTCTAAACCTGAGGTGGACCTTCATCGATAAGCTGTCCCATGTTGACGGCCACTAATTAGACCGTTTGGGCTATACGGATCAAGGTGTTCTGAAAGTCCGTAAGGTATGAGACGTCATAGAGAATGAGTCTGATAATAGAGAGAAGAACGACATGGCAAATGCCCTGCTATTCAAATCTATACCGAGACACTAATCCTACAAGTGGTTGAACTGGATACAGTAATGTGACGCGATCAAGTCGAGACATATGGGAGAAATTTGAGTGTGTGAAGCAAAATTATAGATATTAATGGCTGAGTTAAAAAGAGTGAAGATGAAAACAGTGATAAGATAGACGATTTTTTTGGAAGATTATCAGAACTCTCATAAAATTCAGTCGCCTTAAGAGAGAACCAAACTAGTGAAGAAGTTTCTTTCAAGTCTTCCTCAAAAGAAATACATATCATGGCTTCACTAGAACAAGTTATTGACCTAAACGAGCTTTAAAGATATCATCGGCGGTTGAAAGAATATGAGGAACAAGTTGCAGAAGAAGAAGAAGAAACACAGGAGACGCAGAGTAAACTTATGTACTCAAACATGGAGACTCAAAATCAACCTACCTACTCAAACCGTGACTATAACTATAGAGGCCGAGGATGTGACATACACTTTTATAATTGTGGTAAGGGCCATGGTCTAACGATCATTACCATGATAATATTGACCTATCAAAAATCACATGTTTCCGCTGTGACAAGAATGGTCATCATGTCCCGATCGTTTGCTCAAATTACAAGAGACAACTGAAACAAAAAAAAAACGTACACAAGAGGCGAATTGATGATGCATGAAGTAATTTATCTCAACTAGAAGAATGTGAATCCACGATACTTTGAGGCAAGTTTGGATATAGATAACGTTTGGTATCTAGATTATGGGAGAAGTAATCACATGACTGGGAATCAAAACTACTTTAAGTCAATTGATGAGTCTATTACAAAAAAATTATGATTCGGTGATGACTCTCGTATTGATATGAAAGGTAATTCAATTCTGTTCTGCAGAAAAGTCGGTGGAAAGCAAATACTAGCCGATGTTTACTTCATACCGTACTTGAAGAATAATATTATCAACTTTGGACAAGCCACATAGTACAGTTGTGATGTTAAAATGAAAGAGGACTATCTGACGTTACGAGTAAAAGACGGTAAGCTGATAACAAGAGCAAAGAGATCAAAGAACTGGCTGTATAAAGTGTTGATCAACATAGTCGATGAGAAGTGTCTTCCACTCACTATGATGAGTAACTCGGAAGTATGGTATGCAAGGTTAGGCCACATAGGGAGATAGTCAATGAGTACAATAGTAAAGAGAGAACTCGTCATTGGGATACCGAATATCCGTATTGAGAAAGATACATGTTCAACATGTTTATGATATGAGGCATATTTGCATAGTTTTAGCATTTCATTTTGTACATAAATCATCATATAGATTAAGTTTTAGACATCTTTAGGTCCATATTGCATTCATATGTCCTTATTAGGTATTGGAGTGAATGGAGGTGTTTGGAAGCATTGTGATCCAAAAGAGGGTGAAAGATGAACATGGATGAAGACCTTAAAGATATCTTTTGAAGCTCATATTTTGGGAAGACATGGGAAATTGAGTTATCTTTCTAATGGAAGTGGTTACAAGTCATTGGGCGTTGTATTGAAAAAGTTATGATCTATCTACTGGAGACATATCAACTCTGTAGCGACCAGAGCATGTCGCTAGGAAGAGGCCGAGAGCATGTAGCGACCACTGTAGCGACCAGAGCATGTCGCTACGAGAAAATTCACTGAAAATTCTGTGCTGTAGCGACCAGAGTATGTTGCTACGAGCATGTCGCTACAGACGAAAAGATCCAACTTTTATGCTCGTTTTTAGGCTTCTATAAATACATGGGAGACCTAAGTTTAGAACTTATCTTCTTTTCTCTCAAAAACACATTGGAAAGTTGAATCCTTGATTAATATAATCTTTGTTTCTTGAGTAATTTGTATCTATCTCTTCTTCTAATCATGATTAGTCTTCCATCCATCATGAGTTTAAGATTAAACATGAAGATTAGTGAGTAGACTCTCTTTGAGCTTATGGATTAGGGTGATTAGGGTGATTAAGTGATGATCTAGGGTGATTAGTGTTAGATCCTTCTTGTCCTATGCTTATTACTTATTCCCAATACTAGATTAGACCTAATCCTTCTAAACTAGATCATTAGGCATTTCCTGCCCACAAGGTGTATGATGAAATGCCTGAACCAAAGTAATAATGCTTTTTGCTTGCTTAACCAAGAATACTTCATGTTAGGAAGGCTTACATGGTTAGTAGACTTGTTCTCAATGATTGCTTGATTGATTAGACCAATGACCATTTGTGTTTAAAGATTGATAGCAAATGAGCTTTTACCTTGACCAAGGACTAGCTTAGAATTGTTTCTAGACCTATAGGATATGAATGATTGCTTGAAACCTCACCCTAGATAGTAACTTGATCACCCAAAGTCAATACCCTTATCCATATGCTCTTTTATCTTATTGAAACTAAAGCTTACATATTGCTTGTTACTAGTTACTTATAAAGCAAACCCTCATTGATTGCATATATATTAAGCCATGTCTTGCATTCTCTTTGTTCAATAGCTCTCAAGATTGGATTGACACTCTACTTACCTTACTACATTGATTTTCTCTAAGGCTTAAAAATCCTTATCAAATTTGGCGTCGTTGCCATTTCTGAGTTGTTTATTGACATTGGGATTTAGTCATTGCTTGAGACTAAATCTTATATTGCTTTAGTTACTGATTTCTTGTTCTTTGTATCCCTTGGATTGGTTGCAGATGAACCTGAGAAGTAGAGGAGCTGCAAACCTCTTACTTGAAGCTCAAGACATCCAAGCTCTTGAGAGAGAGTTGAGAAGAACTAGAAGAGAAGAAGAGAGGCTAGCCCAACTAGAAGATTTGGGGCTAGAGATGGAGAGACACAACAACTTGCCTCAAGATGAGGCTGTCCTTCCTCAAGAAGGCATTGGTCAAGGAGCTGCTAACCTTAGACCAAACCAAAACAAGCGTCCGAGAAGGAGTATTGGTGCTTATGATGAGCCTCACATCCATGGGAGTAGGATGGGTATTAAAGCCCCAGCTGTTCAGAACACCAACTATGAGATCAAGTCAAGCCTTATCAACATGATCCAGAGCAACAAGTATCATGGTCTTGCCATGGAAGATCCCTTAGACCACCTTGATAGCTTTGATAAGTTATGTGGGACAACAAAGATCAATGGTGTTTCTGAAGATGCTTTCAAGCTGAGGTTGTTCCCATTTTCTTTGGGAGACAAAGCCCACACTTGGGAGAAAAGCCTTTCAAGAGACTCTATCACCACTTGGGATGAATGTAAGAAAGCCTTCCTCACCAAATTCTTCTCTACTTCAAGGACAGCTAAGCTTAGAAATGAGATATTTGGTTTCATTCAAAAGAACCTTGAAGGCTTTGGTGAAGCATGGGAGAGGTTTAATGGCTTCATCACTCAGTGTCTTCATCATGGTTTCAGTAAGGAGAGCTTGCTTAGTACCTTCTACAGAGGAGTCTTGCCAAAGTATAGGAGCGTGCTAGACACTGCTAGCAATGGTTTCTTCTTGGGAAGAACAAATGCTGAAGCTTTAGAGCTTGTGGAGAACATGGCCAAGAGTGACTCAATTTACAATGATGAGTTTGATAGAATCAATAGAGATGGTGGTGAAGACACTAGAAGAGATCTGAAATCTCTTGAAGAAAAGATTGACAAGCTTGAGTTGCTTCTTTCCCTCCCAACCAAGCAAGAGAAGGTAAATCTTGTGGGTGCTCAAGAGGATACACCTGAGTTGAATGTTGTTAAGGGTATTGAGGGAAACCAAGAGGTATGCTTCATCAATGCCAATGGATCTTGGTATAGGAAAGAACCAAACTTCCATTACCAAAATCCCCAATACCAAAAACCTCCCTACAATCCCCATTACCAAACCAACCAAAACAACCAAGCTCCTCCACGCCAAGATAACCTTTCTCCCTCTCCTACTAAAGAGGCCGACACTGAAGCCATGTTGAGAACCATCTTAGAATCTCAGCAGAGGAAAGAGAAGCATATTGGATTTGAGTTGAGAAACCTCAATACAAAGATTGATGGAGCCTATGGTGAGCTTAACAACAAGTTTAAAGCCTTGGAGAATCAGTTCTCTTTTATGACCTCCACCTCTCAACGCCCAGGGAAAGAACATTGCAATGTTATCCTCTGCAATGCTACCCCTAAGTTTGACTTGACTGATCATAAGAGAGAGGTATATGAGATTGAAAGACTATTGTATGGCTCTGAATTTGTGCAGGATGAGAACTAGAGTGTAGACACGGCTGATGTTCAGATTGTGGAAAAGGCTAAGGCTAAGGTCGTGGACAGTGGTAAACTACAAGCTGTGGAGAAATTTGCAACCAAGGTGGATCAGAAAGATAAGGCAGAGGTTGTGAAACAAGCTTCACACAAGGCTGAGGTTCTGGTTGGTAATGAAGCTGTCCAGAAGTTGAAAAATGTTGGGATTGAAGGATCCAAAGAGTTTGTGCTTGAAGAAGACAAGGAGTTTGAGCTATCTCTTTATGATAAGCTCCCTTTCCCAAAGAGGATCATCACCAAAGCTCAAAAGAAGGTGATCTCCAAGTTTAGGAAGGAATTAAGTGATGTTGGAATCAATCTCCCTAAGATCTCCAATATGCAAGAGGATTGTGACCAGCTAGTGCTCATAAAAGACATTATAGCCAATAAAGAAAAGGTGACAGAGCTTCTTGACATCTCTTCCTCTTTGCTGGATCCTAAACCTCCACCAAAATCTCTACCCAAGCTAGAAGATCAAGGGAAGTTCATATTGCCTTGCTCCCTTGGTGATTTCAAAGTTGATGATGCTCTTGTAGATAGTGGAGCTTGTGAGAATGTGATCTCATTGGAGATGGTGCAGAGCTTGAAGATCAAAGGCATGGAGCCAAACAACTCCTCCCTCATGTTTGGAGATTCTTCTTTAACAACACCTATTGGTCTCATCAAAGACTTCCCTTTGAAGATTGGAGATTGCACCATCCCCATAGACTTCACTGTTTTTGATATGGCAAGCAAGAGGAGAATTCCATTGCTCTTAGGCACGTCCTTCCTTGCTACTGTGGGAGCTTGCATAGACTTCCGAAACAAGAAGGTGGTTCTTCATAATGTCAACAAGGAAGTCTCCTATCCGATCAAGTCACCAATGCTGAATGGAAGTTATTGTGGAACAATATTGAGAGATGCATTGGTTGTTAAGGAGGAAGAATTTCTTGGTGAAGAGTCCTTACAGAAGAGTAATGTAGAGCACTTGGGAGATACTACCAAGGAGGGGATGCGTGAACCCACTAAGGCCACTCAAAGCAAGAAGAAGATGAAAACTCCTCACTCCCCAACTAAGCCACACACTCTCACTCTTCACCCACTACAGCTAAAGGATGAAGCCATTGAGTATAAGATCAAGTGTAAGGGAAGGTCCAAGCCATTCTCCAGCGCCAGGGCCATTATCTCTCCTCAACTCCAAGCTGATCCACTCATGCTCCAAGAGCTCCTTACACACGTCCTCACCATAACCCTTGAAGGCGGGAAGGATCCTCCTTCTACATAGGTAAACAAAGGTAGTCAAGCTAAGAGACTTTAAACAAGCTCACTTGGGAGGAATTCCCATGTTTATCTTTGTATATATTGTTGTTCTTTTTTGTTGAATAAGGTCAGTAACAAGTTTGGGGGTCTCCTCAATATGCCCAAAGGTCATGCCCAAACACCAATAGCCACAACACTGCTCATTCCCACTTGAGGTATCACTCCAACCATTCTTTGTATATACCATTGCTTTTATCATATTTTCGGTATCTCCTTCTCTCTTACTCACACAGAGACTGTGTGATTTAAGTTTGGGGGAGGTACCAAGTATTTGTCATGTTTGTTTTGTTGAATTTGAGTCTCATGCATTGCATTGCACATACATATATGCCTAGAAAAATCCAAAAAAATAAAAAAATTTCTAAAAAGAAACAAAAACAAGCATTTAGGTTGCATCATTTGCATCTTTAAGATTGATTCTAGAAGCATTTAGATTGCATTCATGCATTGGGAGCTGACCTAATAAGGAAACACATGCTTAGAACTCAAAACTTCAACCCTAGCTGATCATAGCAAGTAGCTTTAGCATCTCTTGAAAAGCTTGCATACTTTGAGCCTTGAAAACTGTCTTAAAGCTTGTGTGAGATTGACATTCTCTTTAACCAACTCCAAATGAACTTAAAGCTGAATGAACTTAATCTTTCTTGCTTATGGGAATTTGCATACTTGATCATGGATTATACACATTTGGGTTTTACTTATCCTTTATACCACTCTTTATAAAACCCAAATGGCACTCTTTACCTTTAAACCCTTACCATTGTTTGAAGCCTAAATAATTTTGCTTGTGTGAGGCCTCTTTTGATAGCTTGTCATGTGCAAAAACTTGAGAGTATTAGGGGCGACATTGGTTGTTCTTATCTCAGGCTAGCTATAGGACCTCTTGAGAACTAGCAATTAGGATGGGAAGTTTGGTATTGTGATGCAAAAGAGTTTATCTTGGGTCTTGGGGTGTTAGATGAGTGAAAAGAATGACTAAAAGAAAGAAAAAGAAAAGAAAATCACTAGGGATCAAAAGAAAAAGAAACAAAAGCTCTAAAAACTTCAAATAAGAAACCCACTGTGGGAACCGAAATTCACACTTGTCAATTTCCGTTAAATAAGGAAACTTAGGAAAACCCTAATTTTCCAGAGGAACCGGATCTCTGCGAAAGCCAACGACAAGTAACCAAAATAAATGCGGAAAAATACGAAAAATGTAATAAAACGAATTTAAAGAAAAAGTAGATTTTATTTTGATTTCGCGTAAGAGCGTTGCGATCATTACAAGGGTTTACAAAGGCTTTGGTCGCAGAGCCGTCAGCGAGTTATCAACATAAAAACCTTAAACCTAATCGAGTCGCAGCTCGATAACAAAATACGGAAAAAGATAAGAAAAATGATTTGATTGATTTCGGACTGAACCTTATGAAAGGCTGCCTACGTACCCCTTTCGAGGATCAAGTCGAACGTAGTTCAGTTGATAGAACTGGACCAGAGATCGAACCGCCTAGGCGAGTTCGTCTAGTAATTGAGCGCCAGTCATAGAAACCGAACTTGTCGAGAAAAAGCCTAAGTTTCTAAGTGCGGAAAATTCTAAGTCTAGAAAAGTTGTAAAAGTCTCAGATGAGAGCTCTGAAATTCGTCCTCTTGCTTCTGCCCTATGCCTCTTGCTTATATACTCCCTTCCTAGGCGGTTTAGTCTTTCCATTTCGTCCAGATTCGAGTTTAATGGGAATCTTCCATTTATCTCGATCTTTCCTTTTTTCCCGCGGAAATCTTCTATTTATCCTCAAACTTGACATTAACTTCAAGTTTAACATTTATCTTATTTCTGCGAGTAAATCGCCAAAACGTCGTCGTATCTTCGGGTTGGACTTCATTTAAAGTCGCGAGTGGCTTTTATCGCGTTTTATGACTTTCCGAGCCGTTTTGCGATAAATCCATTTTACGACTTTAGACGAGATCGTTTCCTGATACGATGCCGTTTTTAGATAAGTTTCTCGAGTTAATCGTAAAGCTAAGCAATGTTCGATGTTTTGATTAACCGTTGCCGTTTTCTACGATTTACTCAGGGTTTTATTAAAAACGCGTTCTGTACGATTTTTATGAAAAATCTCGAATAAATCGTATAGTTTAGGCAATATTCGGTGTTTCTTTTAACCGTTGCCGTTTTATACGATTTCCTCGAGTTCTTTTCGAGAAAACAAAGTTTTATGGTTTTTATCGTAAAACTCGAACGATAGGACGGATCGAGACGAAACGAGAGACATTTCGACCGTGATTCGGAATACGATCGTGTCGAAGGACGTATGACTTGAATCAAGGATGTGGGAGATCGAGGCTCGGGATGGTCGGCTCGACGTACGGAGAGCTAGTTCAGCTTGGCCAGGTCGTTGTATGGCGAACTAGGCGATAAGCACCTGTGGGGCAAAGTCAGCGCCTCTTAGTTCGCCCAACGGCGAACTAGCCAGGACGAGGCTAGTTCGCCCACCGGCGAACTAAGCCGGCTTGGCTTAGTTCGCTGTTGGGCGAACTAGCCGGGACGAAGCTAGTTCGCGTTTTACGGCGGTTTCTGTTTTTCGCGGTTTTGTAAAACGATTCTTCGATTTTTATAAAATGATTCTTCGAGTTTTATAAAATGATTCTTGAGTTTTATAAAACGATTCTTAGAGTTTTATAAAACGATTCTTCGAGTTTTATAAAACGAATCTCGAGTTTTATAAAACGATTCTTCGAGTTTTATAAAACTATCCTCGAGTTTTATAAAATGATTCTTCTAATTTTATAAAACGATGCTTCGAGTTTTATAAAATGATGCTTCGAGTTTTATAAAACGATTCTCGAGTTTTATAAGATGATTCTCCGAGTTTTATAAAACGATTCTCGAGTTTTATAAAACGATTCTTCGAGTTTTATAAAACGATTCTTCGAGTTTTATAAAATGATTCTCGAGTTTTATAAAACGATTCTTCGTGTTTTATAAAACGATTCTCGAGTCTTATAAAACGATTCTCAAGTTTTATAAAACGATTCTCGAGTCTTATAAAACGATTCTCGAGTTTTATAAAACGATTCTCGAGTTTTATAAAACGATTCTCGAGTTTTATAAAACTATTCTCGAGTTTTATAAAACGATTCTCGAGTTTTATAAAACGATTCTCGAGTTTTATAAAACGATTCTCGAGTTTTATAAAACGATTCTCGAGTTTTATAAAACGATTTTTCGCGTTTTATAAAACGATTTCTTTTATATTTTGTGGAGACTTTTTGCCATTGATTCCGTTGTGACCGATTTTGACACCAACACCCCCTAGGCTAAGAAAAGAAAGAAAGAGTCTAGAAAAGACTTTGGGGAAGACATAAGAAAAATAAGAGTAGAGCTTAAGTAAAAAGTGAAAGAAAAAGTCCATAGTTGGTTCAAAAGAAAAGAAAAGAGAATGAGTTCATTGGGTGCGTGAAATAAGAGAGTGATCTTAATGTTTTTAGGGATGAATAGGTTTGAGATTTACACCAAGGAAAATGATAAGAGTTTAAAGATGATAGGAAAAGGGTAGATTGATAAGAACAAGCAATGTATGCATAAGTTGCTCCTTTTCTTAGATAGATTTTTCATAATGATCAAGGTCCTATTCTTGAGTGTAAGCCACTAAAAAGAAATCTATTGAAACCCCTCTTCTATTCTCATTTAACCATTTCACTTACCAAGCCAAATGATTGAGATCAAGTTTCCATTTGCAAGAACTCACCTTATTAGCTTATGCTTAATTGAATGTGAGGGTTGGTTGAAGAGATTTGTTGATTGCTGATCCACAACTTGTCTAAAAGAAAGAGTCTTGATAGGCCTTGTGAAAATAGAGTGTAATAATTGAGATTTCTTATGCTATAGGTTATGTTTATCTAGGATGTGGTGTTGAATATAAGAAGTGTATTCTTTGGTTTTGAGTTCCCATTTCCCTTCTCTCTTCCTTTGATCTTAATTAATTACTTGAGGACAAGTAAAAGAGTAGTTTGGGGGAGTTGATATGAGGCATATTTGCATAGTTTTAGCATTTCATATTGTACATAAATCATCATATAGATTAAGTTTTAGACATCTTTAGGTCCATATTGCATTCATATGTCCTTACTAGGTATTGGAGTGAGTGGAGGTGTTTGGGAGCATTGTGATCCAAAAGAGGGTGAAAGATGAACATGGATGAAGACCTTAAAGATATCTTTTGAAGCTCATATTTTGGGAAGACATGGGAAATTGAGTTATCTTTCTAATGGAAGTGGTTTCAAGTCATTTGGCGTTGTATTGAAGAAGTTATGATCTATCTACTGGAGACATATCAACCCCATAGCGACCAGAGCATGTCGCTAGGAAGAGGCCGAGAGCATGTAGCGACCACTATAGCGACCAGAGCATGTCGCTACGAGAAAATTCACTGAAAATTCTGTGCTGTAGCGACCAGAGCATGTCGCTACGAGCATGTCGCTACAGACGAAAAGACCCAACTTTTATGCTCGTTTTTAGGCTTCTATAAATACATGGGAGACCTAAGTTTAGAACTTATCTTCTTTTCTCTCAAAAACACATTGGAAAGTTGAATCCTTGATTAATATAATCTTTGTTTCTTGAGTAATTTGTGTCTATCTCTTCTTCTAATCATGATTAGTCTTCCATCCATCATGGGTTTAAGATTAAACATGAAGATTAGTGAGTAGACTCTCTTTGAGCTTATGGATTAGGGTGTTTTGGGTGATTAAGTGATGATCTAGGGTGATTAGTGTTAGATCCTTCTTGTCCTATTCTTATTACTTATTCCCAATACTAGATTAGACCTAATCCTTCTAAACTAGATCATTAGGCATTTCCTGCCCACAAGGTGTATGATGAAATGCCTGAACCAAAGTAATAATGCTTTTTGCTTGCTTAACCAAGAATACTTCATGTTAGGAAGGCTTAGATGGTTAGTAGACTTATTCTCAATGATTGCTTGATTGATTAGACCAATGACCATTTGTGTTTAAAGATTGATAGCAAATGAGTTTTTACCTTGGCCAAGGACTAGCTTAGAATTGTTTCTAGACCTATAGGATATGAATGATTGCTTGAATCCTCACCCTAGATAGTAACTTGATCACCCAAAGTCAATACCCTTATCCATATGCTCTTTTATCTCATTGAAGCCAAAGCTTAGTTATTCTTGTTTACATATTGCTTGTTACTAGTTACTTATAAAACAAACCCTCATTGATTGCATTTAGATTAAGCAATGTCTTGCATTCTCTTTGTTCAATAGCTCTCAGGATTGGATTGACACTCTACTTACCTTACTACATTGATTTTCTCTTAGGCTTAAAAATTCTTATCAGTTTACCTGAGAAACAAGCAAGACATGCCTTGTCGCAAGCAACCGCATACTGAGCAGAACAAATACTTGGCCTCATTCATGGAGATCTTTGTGGGCCAATTAATTCTGTGATACCTTCAAAGAAATGCTAATATATATTCGTACTCATAGATGATCATCCTCGTTACATGTGGTCAATATTGTTGAAAGAAAGGTGAAGCACTCGAGAAGTTCAAGATTTTTTAAAACCGTGGTTGAGCAAGAGACATGTGTTGCTATCAAGACTTTTATAATGGAAAAAGGAGGAGAGTTTGTATCAAACGAGTTTCAAGCCTTTTTGTGAGAAGTATGGAATAAAAAGGCATCTAACAACTCCATATTCTCCTCAATAGAATGAAGTGGTAGAGAGAAGAAATAAAACTCTTCTTGGGATGAATAGGAGCATTCTGAAGCACATGAATCTACCTAATTACTGATGGGGTGAAGCTGTAAGACACGCTACTTGTCTCATCAACGGAGTTTTAACTCGTGTTATTGTATCAATGACACGATATGAAGCGTTCAAGAAGAGGAAACCAAACATAGAGCATATATGTGTGTTTTGCTGCATTCCTATGCTAAAGTTGATAATCCGTATCTACGTAAGTTAGATGACAGATCGCGTACGTTGGTTCACCTTGGAACAAAGATAAGATTAAAAGCCTATAGGCTGTTTGATCCGGAAAAAATAAAGATAGTGGTGAGCAGGGACGTAAAATTTGACGAGAATAAGAGTTAAAAATGGAGAGGCTGAGACAAAGAGACTGAAACTGGAACTTCTGCTAATGATTTTGGTGAGTTTGGAAACAATGGCATATATCAAGAGTGTGATACGAATGTTCTAAATAATTTAGAGAACGAAATAGATGAAGATGAAGTCGCAATAGAGGATCAAAATCTCAAGCCTTTAACACACAAAGAAGACAATAGCATGGAGGAGCAAACACAAACCAATCTGAGAAGGTCCATGTAGATCCTAAAATCCACACTAAGTATTTTGTAGTGATCAAGAGTTTAATCTGGGGAAGACAAGTGATGTGGACAACAATACTCTTAGAACACAACGATACAATCAGAATTCGGTTGACAAACATGGACTTTATTGAATATGAAATTTTCTACAAAGTAATATTCGAGATCGAGAACAACAAAGGAAAATCAAAAGTATATGCGAACTAAATGTTAAAGAATGAGGTCGATGAGAATAGTGATTTCCTCTAGGGTTTTCCGTGTGTGTTATGTTCTGCCCTAGTTCCTCTTTTATAGTCTCATTCTCTTCTAACTGCTTCCGCGATCTTTGGGATATTATTTTGACTTTGTCGTGCTCGATAAGAGTCGAATTGATGGTGATGATGTATTGGCCTGGGCCTGCTTAACTAAATGCTGAAATTGGGTCCAACATTTTCCCCCCAATCTTTTTCCTTTATTTGAAGGGTAAAGATGGCTCTTTTGGTCTCAATTGAAAATAGACGGTTCAGTTTCGACAACAGAAGCGATCTGACACGTGTCTTCTCCTCATCTACGAACCGTTGGTGCGTGCGTCTTCTATTTCTAACAGCTACTTGTGCCGCGTTTGAGGTTAAACCTAATCATTTATTCCTTCTTGTTTTTAATGACAGAGCCATTTCTGGAGTCGGCGGATGTCTTTAAATACTCGGGTTCTTCTTCTTCTATATCTTTCTTTCTCTTCTCGATTCTTACTTGTACGATTTTGATTTCTCTCAAGCAAAGATGAATACATATTTTTCTTTTCCTCTTCCGACAACCACCGCCGATTGTCTCGAGGCTTTACTCACGACGTTGATCGAGGCATCAAACTTGAGCTAGCCTCCACGCTTGAGACTCCCAAGACCGTTTGCGACAGATTTTGCGGAGCGTATTTCTCGTTCTTCGAGTCTTGCGGTCTTTTCTTTCCGATTCCGGAACCGATCCTCACAATCATGGCTGAATTGAGTATATCTCTTACTCAGATGTGTCCAAACTTCTTAAAACATCTCCTGGCTCTCGCGGTTAGAGCTCGTGAAGAAGGTTTGCGATTTGGTCTAGAGGAGTTACGTCACCTTTGTTTGGTGAAGAGAAACAACCAAATTCCTGGAACTTTTCTCATGTTTACGCGTGCGAGGCGTCATGCCATCCAAGGGATTCCATACCGCGATCAATGTCATGTCCTCGATCCTAGATAGGATCGCCAAGACGGACCATGGTGCGAGGAGACGCACCAGCCAGGTCATGAGACCTAGAGACAAGTGTATCATGGCCCAGGAATGTGGTTAAGTACATCAGGGAGCTGAGACTTAGCCAGATAAGGAAGGAAATGAGTTTGAGAAGCTCAACAAAGTAAAAGGACGGCTCGGTATAGCTTGGATGAGCTCGGGAAAGCTAGGGACAGCTCGACCTAGCCCAGGGGAGCTCGTAGAAGCTGAGCCCAGCTCTGTATAGATACACACTCATTGGTCAGCTCACACCAGCTGAACTGTCATGTTCCCGTTTCTGGAACTTGACATAAGGCCTAAACGTTCGATAGCAACGAGACTGGTTTGATTCAGATCATGGAAATTGATCGTGAACAAGCTGTAATGAAGTGAATGATTAGAATAGATCATGGGAAATCTCAGTCTAGGACAAGGAATGGATCAAAGGACTTAGACAGAGAGTAAGATGAAGATAAGCAAGATGGACGAGTGATACGGCAGCTTGGTTACATGTTCGGGAAGCTCGATCAGCTGAATGAGGTAAGACTAAGCTCTGGCCAGCTCACACTGAGTAGAGTCAGCTCCCTGACATGGACTACTAGCTCACTTAGCTGGACCAGCTGGGGATCATCTCATCTCAGCTGGATGGAGTGTTAAGGTCTAGGGCAGTTGGACCGGTCTGGGCCATGGTCGGGTCAACTGGTTGGGTCTTATGGTCCGGCCATTAGGCCAATGGCTTGGGCAGTCTATGGGTTCGGTCCAAGGACGTCAGGAAGGTTCCAGGATCACCTAGAAACTGCTATATGGCATTTATAGGCGAATGGATACAAGGGGAGGCAGTTATGGCCGAAAGGATGCGATGGCCAAAAGGTGGGGATTTGTCCAACAAATGGTGTCCCTTTGGAATGAGAAGTTATCCAAGCCTTATTCTTTATATAGAGGACCCTGGGCACGAAAATAAACATATTTTCTCATAATAAAAAACAGAGAAAAACAGAGAGATGGTTGGATTCAATAGTCCAAGACAAAGATACATTCAAAGACAGCAAAGAGACAGTTTTGAGGGCAATAAAGAAGGGAGTTGAGAACGACCCTCTGATGAATTTTGATTATTGTTTGTCACGCCCTAGGCCTCCTCTACATCCATACAATACACGAAAATATCCCGGAGAGCATATGGAGAGCCGGAATGCACTTCCAATGGTTGAGACAGCTTTGAAGGCAGATGTGTGTAGAAAAACAGTTTCATGGGTAATGAAGAGGGAAGTGATGCACGACCCTTGGGTGGAGTTTAATCATCGATTAACGCATACCAGGCTTTCTATGTGTCTTGGGAACACACGCAAATATCCAGGAGAGAAGGGAAAAAGCCGGACTTCATTCTCAAAGGCATGAACAGCCTTGAAGGTAATGCAGTGTAGAAAACAGTTTCATGGGAGTTCCATAGAAGAGAAGTTATGAACGACCTTTGATGGAGTTTTATCATTAAAGATCATGTCCTAGGCTTCCTCTACAATCATACAATACACGCAAATGGCAAGGGAAGAAGAGATATGACCAGAGTTCACTCTCAAAGGCCAATGCAGCCTTGTAAGGGGTATATGGTGGGGATTAAGCAACAAAAAGGTATGGATCGATTTGGGAAAGGCAAGGACGACTGGAGAGGATCCCAGAGGCAAGGAGAAGGAAGTGAAAAGGGGGCTTTAAGACTCCAGGACACACGTTCAAGGGCCAAGGTCATGTTCTAAGTAAAATCAAATATGAACATGGTTCATGGGGACTGCCCAAGAACGGCTCTCATATGATCTGAATGGATTTGGTGGATTCCAAGTTTGAAGGATGTCATTTTTGGGCCATAGATTCATTCTAAGGACCGACAGAAGCATTGAGCTGGTGTGGTTAATCAAGGAAAGCCGTGTGTTTTCTGGTCATTGGTAAGGATGGACGACCTGATCCATAGATGATGGATCAAGGTGTCTAGTCTGATTGATCAAAGGATGTACCGGTTGCAAGAGCAAGACTGATCGGTTCCAATGGGACGTAGTTCCATGGCCGGTTAGGTATGTGTGAAGACTCATCAGGTCTGAGTTATGTGGGGGAGGTTGGTTGAATGACTTAGGATCTGATGGGCATTATTAGTCCAGAGAGGAACTTGCTATTATATCCTACCAAGCGTGAGGATATTGAATGATGCATTTGCTGAGAGGAGCTAGATGCATAGCTGTTGTTGTTGAAGATTTCCCAAAGGTTACTTGGTCTATGGGGATGGTTGTTGAATGACTAAGTACCCAAGCGGAGATGTTTATGCATGTATAAGAGAGCTGGACGAGTTGGCAGGGAGCTGGGCGCAGCCATCATGTAGCTCGATCAGCTGGAAGAGAGTGATGGAACCTCAAGTGAGGTGGTACAGCTTAGCTAGCTGGATGAGCTAGCTAAATAAGCTGAGGCAGCTGACCTTAGCTCTGATTCAGCTAGCTTAGGAGTGTCAGCTCAAAGATCTGGATGAGCTAGCTAAGTCATCTAAGAGTATTAGCTAGCTAAGTCAACTAGGAGGATGAGCTAACTAAGTCACCTGGACCAATGAGCTAACAAGCTCCATGGATGTGGCAAAGGTATGAGCTAGCTACTTTCTTTTAGATCTAGCTAGAATGGTTTAGGGGAATGGAATCTTGGACTTGTATGACTTGTACCATGTAAGGATCGATCTATAAGCTGGAAGGTAGTTCAGTGATCTGACCAAGGCATAGACGATTAGATTGGACAAGTTTTAGATTGGTTTTAGACCAATGGTTAATATAGTATAATCCGCTGAGTATAAATAGAAATTATCTAAGCTAGGAAATACTAAGGTAGTCTTAAGCTAAGATCTAAGTTGGCCCTCGCCTATGGTCGATATTATAAATAAAGGGCGAAAAATTTAGAGGTTCGGTCCGGAAGAGGACTGAGTGACGTGAGGCTTTGACCGCGGCCTAGACGGCCGGGTTTGGGTCTTACAAGTTGGTATCAGAGAATGCTTGATCATGTTAAGGACAATGCTTAAGATTTTGAGTTCCAAACTGATATTATTTCTGAAAACTAAGATGACTTGGAACCTTACCTGCGATGAGCCAACTGAGAGTTGAAGTAAGATTGGGTTTCATTCTTGTGAACAGGGAAGTTCCAAGATGAGCCAGCTTAGCCAAGTGCACTCCCCAAAACAAGCCCCTGAAGACAGAAGGGTTAGTTCATCTAGTTATTTGGAAGCAATAGACGGATTGGATAAGGAACGTAATGCCAGATCTTTGTAAGGACGACCTGGACAAGAGAGGTAACATGAACCAGAGAGTGGCTTAGATTGAAATAAACGTGCAGCACTCTACTGAGGTTAAGTGATATACCTTGGTGGCCGTTCAAAACAAGTGAGAATACGTTATGTATCTTAGTGTGATGTGGATTGAAGTATATTATAAACACTCTTGTGAATGGTATGGGAAATTCATGGAAGTGTGACACATTGGAGAATGGTATGGGACGTTTTCCAAATGTGTTATCCAACCGAGATCCTACTCAACTAGGAGAGTGGACCAGGTTTGGTAGGCAATCGATTCCGGTGAAGGACCAGGGTTGGCGTACTCGAACGAGTCCAAATGGGATCTAGTCAGGATGGACTAAGATTTTTTGGGTATTGATCACAGACAGAGTAATGCCTGCGGATCTGGCTTGGAAAGAATCGGGCCACCTTAGACAGACATCAGGGAAGGTGCAGTTTGAGAGTGGGTGTTGACCCTCGATCAGGTTCCAACGTACAAAACCTGCCTCCTTTTGTGTAGTGGTTTCAGCAGTCCGAACGGAACGGATGCTAGAGAGAGGTTGTGAGGCGTATATAGCCACAATAGCCACTAAGGAGATGGTAAGGGGTGGTAACCCATACAGGATGCCGCTGGTCAGTGAGTTTGATGATGTGTTTCAGGCGCTGCATGGCTTTCCCCCTGACAGGGCGGACCTGTTCATAATAGAGCTGGAACCAGAGACGGCCCCAATGTCTAAAAGTCCATACCGCACAGCTCCTGCCGAGATGGCTGAGCTAGGGACCAGGGTCGGTATACAATCGAGTCCGGAAAAGGACCAGGGTTGACTTACGCGTTCGAGTCCGAGTGACAACCAAGTCAGAGATTGACCTACGGTTGGGATAAAGACGATCAAGTCCAGTGAGGGACAAGGATCACATTACAACTAAGTCGGAGTTTGACCTACAGTTGGTGTGAGACGGTTGAGTCCCATAATGGACCATAACCGCAATATAATCAAGTTTGATAGGGGACGAGGATCAGGAGACGACTTACTCGGAGATGGACCTATGATCGGAAGGCACGGTCGAGTCCCTGAGTGGACCTGGACCAGAATATGATCACGTCCTGAATGGACCAGGATCGAAATATGACAAAGTTCGGTGATGGACAAAAGTCAGGTTAAGACAGTTTAGTCTAGTATGGACCAAGATCGCAATATGGCCAAGTTGTGGTTTTTTCGAAAAGACTATAAATTGGTATTAATTATACGGAGGTTGATGGATCCTTGACTATGGTTGAGTAGCCAAGCAAGAATGCCACAAGCGAAAACCATATGGACTACTTGATAAGATTTTTGGGAAAAATCTCTATCAAGTGGGGGAGACTTGTTTAAAGGCTGATCAAGGTTGTGATCAGTAAGATAGAATCGAGGAAGAAGGCAGAGTACCCAGAGTGGTATGGTCAGTTCACGAAGGACGATACATTTTGACCGGATTCGAGGACGAATCCCTATTAAGTGGGGGAGACTTGTCATGTCCCCGATCCTAGATAGGATCGCCAGGACGGATCATGGTGCGAGGAGATGCACCAGCCAGGTCATGAGACCTAGAGACAAGTATATCATGGCCCAGGAATATGGTTAAGTACATCAAGGAGCTGAGACTTAGCCAGATAAGGAAGGAAATGTGTTTGAGAAGCTCAACAAAGTAAAAGGACGGCTCGGTATAGCTTGGATGAGCTCGGGACAGCTAGGGACAGCTCGACCTATCTTAGAGGAGCTCGTAGAAGCTCAGCCCAGCTCGGTCTAGCTACACACTCATTGGTTAGCTCACACCAGCTGAACTGTCGTGTTCCCGTTTCTGGAACTTGACATAAGGCCTAAACGTTCGATAGCAACGAGACTGGTTTGATTCAGATCATGAAAATTGATCGTGAACAAGCTGATATGAAGTGACTGATCAGAATAGATCATGGGAAAGCTCACTCTAGGACAAGGAATGGACTAAAGGACTTAGACATAGAATAAGATGAAGATAAGCAAGCTGGACGAGTGATACAGCAGCTTGGTTACGTGTTCGGGAAGCTCGATCAGTTGAACGAGGTAAGACTAAGCTCTGGCCAGCTCACACTGGGTAGAGTCAGCTCCCTGACATGGACTACTAGCTCACTCAGCTGGACCAGCTGGGGATCATCTCATCTCAGCTGGATGGAGTGTTAAGGTCTAGGGCAGTTGGACCGGTCTGGGCCATGGTCGGGTCAACCAGTTGGGTCTTATGGTCCGCCCATTGGGCCAATGGCTTAGGCAGTGTATGGGCTCGGTCCAAGGACTTATGGAAGGGTCCAGGATCACCTAGGAACTGCTATATGGCAGTTATAGGCGAATGGATGCAAGGGGAGGCAGTTATGGCCGAAAGGATGCGATGGCCAAAAGGTGCCCATTTGCCCAACAAATGGTGTCTCTTCGGAATGAGAAGTTATCCACGGCTTATTCTTTATATAGAGGACACTGGGCACGATTATCATAAGAAAAAACAGAGAAAAACAAAGAGATGGTTGGATTCAATAGTTCAAGACAAAGATACATTCAAAGACAGCAAAGAGACAGTTTTGAGGGCAATGAAGAAGGGAGTTGAGAACGACCCTCTGATGAGTTTTGATTATTGTTTGTCACGCCCTAGACCTCCTCTACATCCATACAATACACGAAAATATCCAGGAGAGCATATGGAGAGCCGGAATGTACTTCCAATGGTTGAGACAGCCTTGAAGGCAGATGTGTGTAGAAAGGCAGTTTCATGGGTACTGAAGGGGGAAGTGATGCACGACCCTTGGGTGGAGTTTAATCATGGATGAACACATCCCAAGCTTTCTATGTGCCTTGGGAACACACAAAAATATCCAGGAGAAAAGGGAGAAAGCCGGACTTCACTCTCAAAGGCATGAACAACCTTGAAGGCAATGCAGTGTAGAAAACAGTTTCATGGGAGTTCCATAGAAGGGAAGTTATGAACGACCTTTGATGGAGTTTGATCATTAAAGATCATGTCCTAGGATTCTTTTACAATCATGCAATACACGCAAATGACCAGGGAAGAACATAGATGACCAGAGTTCACTCTCAAAGGCCAAGGCAGCCATATAAGGGGTATATGGTGGGGATTAAGCAACAACAAGGTATGGATCTATTTGGAAAAGGCAAGGCCGAATGGAGAGGATCCCAGAGGCAACGAGAAGGAAGTGAAAATGGGGCTTTAAGACTCCAGGACACATGTTCAAGGGCCAAGGTCATGTTCTAAGTAAAACCAAACATGAACATGGTTCATGAGGACTGCCCATGAACAGTTCTCATATGATCTGAATGGATTTGGTGGATTCTATGTTTTAAGGATGTCATTTTTGGGCCAGAGATTCATTCTAAAGACCGACATAAGCATTGAGCTGGTGTGGTTAATCAAGGAAGGCCGTGTGTTTTCTGGTCATGGGTATGGATGGACGACCTGATCCATAGATGATGGATCAAGGTGTCTGGTCTGATTGATCAAAGGATGCACCTGTTGCAAGAGCAATACTGAACGGTTCCAATGGGACATAGTTCCATGGTCGGTTAGGTATGTGTGAAGATCATCAGGTCTGAGTCATGTGGAGTGGTTGGTTGAATGACTTAGGATCTGATGGGCATTATTAGTCCAGGAGAGGGACTTGCTATTATATCCTACCAAGCGTGATGATATTGGATGATGCATTAGCTGAGAAGAGCTAGATGCATAGCTGTTGTTGTTGAAGACTTCCCAAAGGTTACTTGGTCTGTGGGTATGGTTGGTTGAATGACTAAGTACCCAAGCGGAGATGTTTATGCAGGTATAAGAGAGCTGGACGAGTTGGCAGGGAGCTGGGCGCAGCTATCCTGTAGCTCGATCAGCTGGAAGAGAGTGATGGAACCTCAAATGAGGTGGTACAGCTTAGCTAGCGGATGAGCTCGCTAAACAAGCTGAGGCAGCTGACCTTAGCTCGGATTCAGCTAGCTTAGGAGTGTCAGCTCAAAGAGCTGGATGAGCTAGCTAATTCATCTAAGAGTATGAGCTAGCTAAGTCAGCTAGGAGGACGAGCTAACTAAGTCAGCTGGACCAATGAGCTAACAAGCTCTGTGGATGTGGCAAAGGTAGATCTAGCTACTTTCTTTTAGATCTAGCTAGAAGGGTTTAGGGGAATGAAACCTTGGACTTGTATGACTTGTACCATGTAAGGATCGCTCTATAAGCTGGAAGGTAGTTCAGTGAACTGACCAAGGCATAGACGATTAAATTGGACAAGTGTTAGATTGGTTTTAGACCAATGGTTAATATAGTATTACCGGCTTCGTATAAATAGAAATGATCTAAGCTAGAAAATACTAAGTAGTCTTAAGCTAAGATCTAAGTTGGCCCTCGCGTATGGGCGATATTATATATAAAGGGCGAAAAATTCAGAGGTTCGGTCCGGAAGAGGACTGAGCGACGTTAGGCTTTGACCACGGCTTAGACGGCCAGGTTTGGGTCTTAAAATCAAGATTGGTGAGAAGGGTTCTTTGTTTTCAAGGGCGATCGGTTATCGATGGGTGACTTGATTTTGCAAGAATTCCTCATCTGAATCTTGACTATTTTCTTTTATATTTTCTCTCTTTTTTTTTAATTGACCTCTAAAGTCAGTTTGTGCGTTCTTAGTACACTCCTGGAGCTCTATGATGTCAAACGAGCTCCGAGGTCTGTTGAAGGTGTTACGACAAGGTCGTCTAGACTGGTCGTCTTTTGATCGCAAATGAAACCGCGCCGCTTTCTGGCTACTGGATGGAGCTGATCGAGCACCGTCTATTACCGATGGCTTGTCCAAGCTCAAGGATATTGCAGGACCCTCTAGTGGTCCTCCTTCTTCTGCTAGATTCGATAGGCAGCTGGCTAGGAGGTCGTCCTTTGGAACCGTAGATGTGTTGTGGGGAGTAGAGATCTCGGGGAATCGTCTGTGATTCCGATCTTGGATTCCGATGTCGAGGGAACTCCTGGAACAGGAGAGTCACCCATTTCTCTTAGCCCCGGTTCGGAGGAGGACTCTGTTTCTACTTGCCGCAAGCATCAACGGTTATCGCAGGTCGTATCTCTGATGTCGCGAGGTGGTTCTTCGCTTTGAGATTGCGACGCGGCGGCTCTGAGCCCGTTGTCTTTTCTTCAGCTTCTCTTAAGGAGAGGGAGGCGTATGCTAACATTTCGGACGCCAATGGTAAGGTATATTATGTTCTTCTCTGTCATCTTCTAGTAAATAGATCTTGCTCTGATAACCTCGAAACTTTACAGGTTATTGATGAGTTTGCTACGATGGTTGAGAGTCACGGCGAGGGAGAGCTAGCGAGGTCGTGAGTTGAAGTAATGAGTCTCAAGGAATCGCTTCAGAAGGTAAAAGAAGACCTTAAGAAGAAGACCGGGGAAGCCATGTTCCTAAAGGATGAATGGACGAAAGCTCGTGAAGAGAAAATGGTGTTCGAGACCGAGGTCACTACTCAAAAGACTAAGGTTGCAGAATTCCTTGCGGAGAGGGAGGGACATCCGTCGTGAGTCTCGCGCTATGCGTCGCGAGATTGGTGATCGTTACAAGGAGGTCCTATCCCTTGTAGAGAAAAGGTGGTCGGATAAGAGGAAGGAGACTGACGCGGAGATCCAGCTGTGGGAGATAATCGCGAACATCGACTTGCTCAACGAGATCAAGGATGTAGGGTTGGTCATTGATGACGAGTTGGCTCACCTTAAGGAGATGGAGAAGGATTGTGAAGCTCTCATCTAGCTGGCTGCCGTTGCGGATTGGACTATTTCGAATTTGGATCTTTCCGAGGTTTCTGGTGATTCGGTCATTGGGAATCTTCTTCCGAGGACGGGTCTGATACTTAGATTTTATCTCTTTGTATTTACTTTTATCGGATGTTTCTTGTTTTTTTTTTACGGTTTTTGAATGTTCTTTGATAATTACAGATATTTATGGTATCTTTTTTCTTGTCTAATTTTTTGAGATTTTATCCTTTTCGGTTGATATTATTCGGTTTACTCTACCTTTATAAATATCGAATTCGTTTCATCGATCTTTGTATCTCTGAAAGTTTTTCACTTCTTATCGTCAATCATGACATCGAGGAAAATGAGTTCCCGGGAATCTGAAAGAATTCGTAATCGAAACAACGGAATGGAACGGATCCGTTATGGTGATGTGAGCAAAGCTCTGACCAAAATCCTTCGCGAGAAGCCCTGGCTCCCTCGTGTAATGGCTCGGTCCGAAGCTAAAGATCTGGAGGAACCAAATGCAACATTTCTTTTGAGTTCTGGTAGTCCGAATAGCTTAGAGGGGCAAGATCTTCATCCAAAGAAAGCAAAGACTTGAGTTCTGGTAGTCCGATGCTCGATTCGGTCATGCGAATGAAGGTGCGATCGCGAAGCCGTTTCACTGGCAATTTTCTCATGCCATGGATTGTTCGATCACGGATGATCCCGACAGTGTTGCTTACTTGGTCAAGCATTTTAAGCAAGTTGGGTGTCCTCTTCATTCGTTTCGGAATATGACGGAGCGCGATCCTTATGTGAAGATGGCGGTTGCTCACGCTAAGGTCGGTCGGCTCAACCTTTTGATCTTAGATACTCACCTTCTTACCGTGTGTGTTTTGCTTGTCTTTAGGCTATGGAGGCTAATAACGAGTTCATGGCGACTTTTGGAGAAGCGTTTACGAGATATTCCTCGAGCTGATGAGCTATATGAAGTCAAGAAGGTCGTTCGGGAGCTGAAGCTCAGTTTAAAGATGGCCCAAGATAGGGAGCGTGCCAACGTTTTTCAATTGACGGCAGCCGAGAAGTTTGGAAACCAGGCTGCTTCTCTCGTGGCTCGTCTTCGGGTCGTCGGGAACGAAAGGAAGTTGGATTTGGAGAAAGTTTCCTCGTTGGAAATGCAAATAAAATCCTTGACGATGAATCACGCGGACGAGTTTCGTCATGCTACTTACGATGCTAAGGATACTCTATCTGATGGCTATCTGGACGTGTTAATGTTTTTGAAAGAGAAATGGGAGAAGAAAAAAGCTGCAGCGGATTGCGAGATTCTTTTGAAGAAGGTTATGGTTAACATCTAGCTCATTAAGGAGATAATGAATAACAATATGCTTGCTTCTTTGAGCTATCGCGTCTTCGAGCTAAGGAGATCGAACTAGGGGCCGAACTTGATGCGGCGGCTGTATCGGAATTTTCGGTTGGGAAGTTTGATCTTCCTCTGATTTATGAGGATTTGCCTGAGGATTTCTTTTGCTAAGGTCCCTCCTGGTGGAGACGCATCTGGTGGCGAGCAAGGGCATAACGGGTACCGTTACGAAGATGGCTAGTTCGATGCCGACGATTAGTTTATCTTTGTTCTTTTTGTTGTTTCTTTCTGGCGACTTTAAAAAAGGATTGCGAATAATAATATTTTGTTTATGCGATTTTAGTTTACTACGAGTTTGCGACCTTTTTTATTTCGGGGTCGTAGATCGACTTCAATAAATATCGTATCGATGAGTTGTGTTTGAGTAATGATTTTATTATCGTGAAGCGCCGTGTTTTTTGGCGGGATTCTAACTGTTTCCGAAGACTTGATCAGGGTCTCTTCATGCAGTTAAATCGAATTATGGGAATGAAAGTTTATCTTTGTTTATTATCAAACGGTTTTTGGTATACAACTTTGCATTTTACATGAAAGAAGAAAGCTGCATCGATGTGGGTAGGTTGCTTCCTAATCCATATTTGATCTCCTTGTGAGAAATTGGTTTATGATGAGTGACTGAACTCGTTCGTGAGCTGCCTAAGTTGTCGAGGGATCAAGTCTAAACGTAGTTTGATTGTTTCCTCGGTAATCAGGGTCGTGTTTTTCGATTTGCTCGTGTACATGAGTACAAATCTTGTTTTTCTTGAGGCTTCTTGGTTGGTCATAAGGATTCGGCTCGATGCCTTTGAAGCTCGTGAGGTAGCAGGTTCTGGAGTTCTTCTGGCTTTCCTTTATAGTTTCAATTCCTTTTGGCATAGAGAATTTCAGGCATTGAAGGTAAGTTGACGGTAATGCTTTCATGCAGTATAGCCATGGTCTCCCGAGGATAGGGTTAAACGGAGCAGGTCGATCTATGATGATAAATTCGACGATCTTTCTTACGTCTCCAGCGGTTACGACAAGTTTGATAGATCTGAGGGAGTAGGTGGTCTCTCCTGTGAATCCGATTAGTGGGGTTCTCTCTTGTTTGAGGAGTGTTTTGGTGAACCCTATCCTTTTGAACGCGTCGTAAAAGAGTACATCTGCGGAGCTTCTAGTATCGATCATGATCCTGGATAGTTCGCATCCTCCGACGCCGAGTCTTATAACGAGTGCATCGTCATGTGGTTTTTCAAGGTCGGCGGTCTCATTTTTGTCGAAGCTGATTTCATGATCGGGGCCCGATAGAGGTTCTTGTATGCCGATGCTACTTTCTGCTCTTCGCTGGTGCGCCTTGATGGAGTTGGCTGAGTTGCAGAATTTTGACCCTTCGTAAATGAAGCCGATTCTTTTTCTCTTTTTCTGGTGACGTGGTGGGGGGGGGGGAAGTACCGTTTTTTGGTTGGGTTTGAGTAGACGCGGGCTGTGTTTTTTCTTGTGTATCGGTTTTTCCAGCAGCCGACGAATCGTGTTGAATTGTTATTCTTTTCTGGCCCGTAGTGGTATCTAGTTGTTTGGTTGAAGGGAGGGGAACGAGTCTTATCGAGTTCTTCCAACTCTTGTATTGTCACTGTGACATCGATGTTTATTTTTTCTGTGGCTAGACTTAGTGTCTTTTTTTGTTTGGATCCCCATAGGATCATGTCAACTCTTTTCTTTGGGGTTAGAGGTGGAGATTCTGGCGACTCAGGCTCAACTTGCTTGCTTCGTTTGGTCTTTCTTTTGACTTTCGGGGTCGTTGGAGCCGCTTCCTCTTCCGCATTCTCGCCGTTCTCCTCCTTGTTGCACAGCACTGCGCGACATTCTTCTGTCGAGTGTCCTTTTTTTTTTGTAAAAGTTGCAATATTTATTTGGGTCATACGTCGACTGTTTATTTTGCGATGATGAGTATATTGCGCAGGAGTGTTGTCCTTTGGTAGTTTGTTCCTTCGGGATGCTTGGATTATTAATCGTTCCATTTTTGCTTCAGTTGTATTATTCTTTCAGAGTGGCGATTTATTCTTCGAGGGTTACAAAGTAGGATGCGAGACACAACGCGTCATCTAGTGAGGTGGGATCTCGGATCGTCATTTCTTCTCTGAATTTGGAAGAGAACCAGACACCATTTTTCACAGCTGCAAATGCGACTACTTCTCTTAGGCTTGATATTTTAGATTGAGTTCCTTAAACTTGTTTATGTATGCTCTCAACGGTTCAAAAAGGGGCCTGCTTGATGTTCCACAGGTCAGGTTTGGTGGCTCGTGCTTCTTTAAATACTGAATATTGCTTTAAGAACGCTAATACGAGTTTGGTGAAATCATTGATCGAATTTCCTTTGAGTCCGGAAAACCCTTCCAAGGCGGGCCCTGTGAGGTTTGCTACGAAGAAGCGGCAGTAGCCTGACTCCCTTTCTTCATCATTGAGATGCGCCCTTGATACAGCTAATCGGAAGGCTCGCACGTGAGCTTTATGGTTGGATTTACCTGAATATTCAGGAAATTTAATCTTACCACCGACGTCGTGCAGACTTACACTGGTTATTCGATTTGTGAATGGGGTTATTCGATTTGTGAATGGGGTTCTACAAGTTTCCCCGTAGAAATATAAAAGAAATCGTTTTATAAAACTCGAGAATCGTTTTATAAAACTCGAGAATCATTTTATAAAACTCGAGAATCATTTTATAAAACTCAAAGAATCGTTTTATAAAACTCGAGAATCGTTTTTTAAAATTCGAGAATCATTTTATAAAACTCGAAGAATCGTTTTATAAAACTCAAAGAATCGTTTTATAAAACTCGAAGAATCATTTTATAAAACTCAAAGAATCGTTTTATAAACTCGAGAATCGTTTAATAAAACTCGAAAATCGTTTTATAAAACTCAAAGAATCGTTTTAGAAAACTCAAGAATCGTTTTATAAAACTCGAGAATCAGTTTATAAAACTCGAGAATCGTTTTATAAAACTCGAGAATCGTTTTATAAAACTCAAAGAATCATTTTATAAAACTCGAGAATCTTTTTATAAAACTCGAGAATCGTTTTATAAAACTCGAAGAATCGTTTAATAAAACTCGAAGAATCGTTTTATAAAACTCAAAGAATCGTTTTATAAAACTCAAGAATTGTTTTATAAAACTCGAGAATCGTTTTATAAAACTCGAAGAATCGTTTTATAAAACTCAAAGAATCGTTTTATAAAACTCGAAGAATCGTTTTATAAAACTCAAAGAATCGTTTTATAAAATTCGAGAATCGTTTTATAAAACTGGAGAATCGTTTTATAAAACTCAAAGAATCGTTTTCTAAAACTCGAGAATCGTTTTATAAAACAAGAGAATCGTTTTATAAAACTCGAGAATCATTTTATAAAACTCCAAGAATCGTTTTATAAAACTCGAGAATCGTTTTATAAAACTCGAGAATCGTTTTATAAAACTCGAAGAATCGTTTTATAAAACTCGAAGAATCGTTTTATAAAACTCGAAGAATCGTTTTATAAAAATCAAAGAATCGTTTTATAAAACTAGAGAATCGTTTTATAAAACTCGAGAATCGTTTTATAAAACTCGAAGAATCGTTTTATAAAACACGAAGAATCGTTTTATAAAACTCGAGAATCGTTTTATAAAACTCGAGAATCGTTTTATAAAACTCGAAGAATCGTTTTATAAAACTCGAGAATCGTTTTATAAAACTCGAAAATCGTTTTATAAAACTCGAAGAATCGTTTTATAAAACTCGAAGAACCGTTTTACAAAACCGCGAAAAACCGAAACCGCCGTAAAACGCGAACTAGCATCGTCTCGGCTAGTTCGCTCAATGGCAAACTAAGCCAAGCCGGCTTAGTTTGCCAGTGGGCGAACTAGCCTCGTCCCGGCTTAGTTCGCCGTTGGGCGAACTAGCCTCGTCCCGGCTTAGTTCGCCGTTGGGCGAACTAGCCCCGTCCCGGCTAGTTCGCCCGGCTTAGATCGCCGTTGGGCGAACTAGCCCCGTCCCGGCTAGTTCACCCAACGGCGAACTAAGCCATGACCGACTTAGTTTGTCGTTGGGCAAACTAGCCTAGTCCCGGCTAGTTCGCCGTTGGGCGAACTAGAAGCTTCCCGGTCAGTCCACCGGCCGGCAAGTCGGACCGGTGTGGCTCAGTTCGATGTACGTCGCATCGACCATCCCGAGCCTCGATCTCCCGAATCCCCGATTCAGTGCTTACGACCTTTGACACGGTCGTGCTCCGAACTATGTTCAAAATGTCTCCCGTTTCATCTCGATCCGACCTATCGTTCGAGTTTTATGATAAAAACCGTAAAACTTTGTTTTCTCGGAAAGAACTCGGGGAAATCGTATAAAACGGAAACGGTTAAACGAGAACACCGAACATTGCCTAAACTATACGATTTATTCGATATTTTTCGTTATAGTCATAGAAACGCGTTTTTAATAAAAAACGTCGAGAATATCGTAAAAACGGCATCGGATCAGGAAACGGTCTCGTATAAAGTCGTAAAACGGATTTTATCGTAAAACGGCCCGAAAGGTCATAAAACACGATAAAAACCCATCTCGCGATATTAACGAAACCAAACCCGAAGATACGATGACGTTTTGTTGGTTTACTCGCAGAAGGAAGATAAATGTCAAGTTTGAAGACAAAAGGCAAGTTTGAAGATAAATAAAAGATTTCCGCGGGAGAAAAGGAAGGATCAAGAGAAATGGAAAATTCCCGATAAACTCGATTTCGGGCGAAATGGAGAGACTAAAACCTCCTAAGAGGGAGTATATAAGCAAGAGGAATAGGGCAGAAGTTGGGACACGATTTTCAGAGCTTTCACCACCAAAATTAGCATTTAGGAATATTTCTGTTTTCTGTTAACGAGCTGCGTCTCAACTAGGGTTTTTCGTTCTTAGACTTTTAGAGTTTCGGCTACTCTTTTTGTACCAGTTCTTACGCAGATTCGGAACAAGAACCTTCTTGCTCTTAATCTCATTCATTCTCTGTTTAATTTGAAAGTTCATCGTTTTCTTAATTATCGTTGTGCGGTTCTGCAGATAGCTGGTTCCTCTGGAAACTTAGAGTTTACCCGAAGTTTCCTTATTTACGATTTATTGACAGTAGGTGGATTTCGGTTCCCACAGTTTGGCGATAGAAGGAGGGGGGGTCGGATCTATCTTACACCGAAGCCACAACATGTCCAACGAAGAAACGATGGCTGGTGACAACAAAACTCGCAACGAACGCGACAACGTTGAAACACCACCACCACAAGATGCGTCCGCGGCCAACGCTACAAACGCTAACGCCGAGACCATCAAAAAGATGCTTTCCGAGTTTAACAAAAAATCAGAAGAGCAGGAAAACCTCATCGGTTCGCTCGCAAAACGGGTTGAAACCCTAAGCGCGAAAATCCGAGCAATTCGCCCCCGCGGAACTACTAAGATCCGCGGAAGGAGGCTCGATTTCGGTGCTCCTACGGATCGTCCCAGAACCAAGCAGGGTAACTTACCGGAGAAAGATTCCGGAAAAGATAACCCTGACGCGACGCTAAACGAATCGGAGAAACCTCCTACTCGCGAACAGGAGACCGAGTGCGACGGTATCGAAAGGGTTAACCTGGAGACATGCGACAAGGCCGATTCATCGGACGAAGACGCTGACGTCCATCCTAGGAGAAGAAAAACTCGAAGTCCTCTACCGGAGTCTTCTCCCGAACGTTCTCTTACTGGACACGAGGAGGAACTCGACTTTGCGCGATACACAAAAACTGCCGAGGAGCGATCTCCGGTTGTGGGAACCGAAATCCACCTACTGTCAAATAATCGTAAATAAGGAAACTTCGGGAAAACCCTAAATTTCCAGAGGAACCGGCTATCTGCAGAACCGCACAACGAAGATTAAGAAAACGATAAACTTAGAATTCAAAAAAGAATAAACGAAATTGAGAGCAAAGAGGTTCTTATTCCGAATCTGCGTAACAACTGGTACAAAAAGAGTAGCCGAAAAGTCTAAGAACGAAAATCCCTAGTTGAAACGCAGCTCGCTAACAGAAAACGGAAATATTCCTAAATGCTAGTTTTGGTGGTGAGAGCTCTGAAAATCGTGTCCCTTGCTTCTACCCTAGACCTCTTACTTATATACTCCTCGCCTTGGCCATTCGGTCTTTCCATTTCGCCCAGATTTGAGTATATTGGGAATCTTCCATTTTTCTCGATCCTTCCTTTTATTCCGCATAAATCTTCTATTTTTCTTCAAACCTGCCTTTTATCTTCAAGCTTGACATTTATTTTCCTTCTGCGAGTAAACCGTCAAAACATTATCGTATCTTCGGGTTAGATTCCGTTAAGATCGCGAGATGGACTTTTATCGAGTTTTAGGACCTTCCGGGCCGTTCTGCGATAAATCCGTTTTCCGACTTTGTACGGGATCGTTTCCTGATTTGATGCCGTTTTTAGTAAATTCCTCGAGTTAATCGTAAGGTCTTACGATTTACTCGACGTTTTTATTAAAACGTGTTTTTTACGATTTACTCGACGTTTTTATTAAAAACGCGTTTCTTACGATTTTAACGAAAAATCTCAAATAAATCGTATAGTTTAGGCAATGTTCGGTGTTTCGTTTAACCGTTGCCGTTTTATACGATTTCCTCGAGTTCTTTGTCGAGAAAACAAAGTTTTACGGTTTTTATCGTAAAACTGGAACGATAGGTCGGATCGAGATGGAACATGAGACATTTCGGCCGTGGTTCAGAATGCGACCGTGTCGAAAGACGTAAGTTTCGAATTGGGGATGCGGGAGATCGAGGCTCGGGACGTCCGGGAAGTCTCTAGTTCGTCAAACGGCGAACTAGTTGCGACTAGTTCGCGTTTTACGGCTGTTTTGGTATTTTGCGGTTTCGTAAAACGATTCTCGAGTTTTATAAAACGATCTTCGAGTTTTATAAAATGATTCTTCGAGTTTTATAAAATGATTCTTCGAGTTTTATAAAACAATTCTTCGAGTTTTATAAAATGATTCTCGATTTTTATAAAACGATTCTTCGAGTTTTATAAAACGTTTCTTCGAGTTTTATAAAATGATTCTCGAGTTTTATAAAACGATTCTTCGAGTTTTATAAAACGATTCTCGGGTTTTATAAAACAAATCTTGGGTTTTATAAAACGATCTTTTTATGAAACGATTACATTTCTGCGGGGAGTTTTGGCTATTGATTACGTCGTACCGATTTTGACCCCAACAGTTAGCCCCCCAGCTCGTAAGAATCGTGGGGTTCTTGCGAGCGGATCGAGCTTGTTTGGCGAGTTTGGTAGAACTAGGCGGAACTTTAATGGCCAAAAGTCCAAGGGTGAATAGTAAAATTTTCCTTATAAGTATATGGAGTGAGTTTTTCAAGTTTTTCACTCATTCTTCCATAACTTGCCTAAGTTTTAGGAAGGCTTCTGTCTACCTTTTCCTTTGGATCCTTCTTCTTTCGACTATCCAATATGTCTTCCGGATGGAAAGTTTCAGATTATGCTCATGCAGCAATCTTTGATCTGAGCGACCCTGATGTTTCCAGCGGTTGTCCTCTTCCCGAGCCGATCTTTCAACGTTTCTTTACGACCAAGGAAGAGTTTGCAGACTACTGTTTAGCCGTGAGCGCCGCGGAGGTGCCGCCTCTGAGTTTCTGGGTTCCAAAGAAAGATAAACCTCGGAAGAAAACAGTTGGCATGAGCGCGAGCACTGTTGGTTCTCTCAGATATTTGAGAAATATCTATGCTATCCCTGAGTCGGTTCAGTTTCGCCTCCCTGTCCAGGGCCAGGGTGCCGAGGATCCGCCCCCGGGTTATTTTACGTGCTACGAAGCCTTTCTGTTGAACTGCCAGCTATGGTTCCCTATTCCTCGAGCCATTTTCGGATTCTTGGATAGGTTCGGAGTACCATTCGGCCAACTACGCCCTAGTGGCTTACAGCACCTTGTCGGGATTTTGGTGTTGGGATACGAACGCAGAATGTCCCTTGATGCGGATTATCTTTCAGCTATGTTGAAATTCAAGGGAAGAAAGGGCGGCTTTTACTTAACCCCCGGCGGGACATGACGGTTATTGGCGGGCTTGACTCTAATGATCACGATTGGATTTACCAATTCTTTTATGTCAAAATCGACAGCGCATCGGTGGAGGAGAGTTGTATACCTTTGATCAGGGCTGCATGGGCGACAAACGGTATTCTATTGACGTGATATCCATATCCATATAGATATAGGTTTTAACTTTTTCGTTTGTTTCGCAGTGCCTGCCCTCCCGAGGCCTATGCTTGAGGATTTTCCGGAGGTTATGAATCTTCTACGTGGCGGCCCACTTCATTGGGGGTACTTTTCTCCGAAAAGTATCCATCGTGCCGTTGCCTATTATTTGTCCGGTTTTTCTCGTGACGGTCATGCTGATTTTAAGGCGGGCAATGATGCGGAGGAGAGGGAAAGGTCTAGATCTCCGCAGGACAGAGAAGTTCCGATCGATCGCGGTCGGGCATCTGACGAAGATATCAATATCGAAGATCTTATTGACTTTTCGGCCTCCGAATTTGATCCGGCCGAGACGTCATCCCGAGGGCCAGCTGACACACCGTTTGCGAAAGCGTCGAGGCTTTTCAACAAGGTTTGCCTATTCTTTATTATTATGTATATATATTTTGTGAAGGATGTTTGTTCCGTTTTGCAGGGTCTTCACTTCGCAGGGTCGAATCTAGGGTTGCAGCAGCAGAGGCAGAGGCTGTTCGTATCAGAGGGGAGATCGATGCCAGTTTCTCTCGTGCCCAGGATTTGGCTGCAAAGGAGGCCGCTCGTGTGAGAGAGGAGTATGAAGCTGAATCTCGTCGAGGCTTAGAACTTTCTGACACGATGGCTCGCCGTGCTTGTAGGGCAGACAAAAGAGAGGTTGCTGCGGAGTTGATGGCTCGGCGCGAGCGGTTCGTGCCTCTTTATGCGGAATTTGAAGATGCGCAAAGAGCGAATGGCGATTTCCGCGAGTGTCGTGGCGTAGTTGGGGGTTTGCATCTTACCCAGGAACCGGACTATTCGTATGAGGTTGCGATTGCGATGCAGAAGACGCGTCTAGCTAAGAGAGAGAAGAAGAAGAACGAATCCGCCAATCCTGGGAAGCATATGTGGGATCAGTGGAACCCTATTGTGGTGTCGCCGGATTCGGTCGAAGTTGGACCTAGGATCTCGGACGTGGATGGCAAGGTTGACCAGTCCGCGTTTGATGACTTCACTATGTGATGTTCTTATTTTTATTATTTCGTTGTTGTTTTTCTGGGACTGGCCGTTGGCGGCTTTGAATCCCTACCGCTGGGTGGTGTGTATTCGAAGACTTTCTTAATAAAAATATTTTCTAAGTATGGAATTTTGTATTTCGTTTTTAGATGTAGAGGGAAGAGTATGAGTTGTCATCTCGCATCTAACTCTTGGTGTAAATCGTCTAATTCGTTAACTCGGAAGGTTTCGATTTTCGCGAGTGTTTAGAGGTGGGCGAAGAGACATGCTTTTAGGATCTCGATTCATGCCTTGAGACGTTAGAGACCAGTGGGCTGGGTTTAGGGCAAGACCTAGGTTTACTTTCGGATTGGGGCTGTGCGATGACTAGTTGGCTTTCGTTTTGCCCGTTGCGATTTTAACCTGACTCCATACCGATTTAGAATCCGCGATAGGTTCTCGGCTTATACGATTCGTATGGTTGGAATCGAGCATCTCACCTGGAACAATTTCTAAGTTGCCCGGAAGTGCTGACCAAAAATTTGGATTTCTTTTATAGCGCGCTATTTTATCCTCGTCGGATGTATGCGGACCGATAGGTCGATGCGTTTGTTTAGGACGGCTAGCGTGCTCGACGGGGCCAATCGCCGAGCGTTCGTGTTTTTATAGTCGCGGACGGACTTGGGGAAATATTTTTCTTTGAGAGTTCAGGCGACGTCTCGCCAGTTCTTTCCGAAAATATTTTGATATGCAAGTTTTTTAGAAAGACGATTAAATAGTTGTTACTGCGGAAGCGATTTTCCGGATTTGCATTTTTGATAGTAGCGGAGATATTCTAACTCTGTATTTATAAAAAATTTCGAAAAATTTTCGATTACAAAGCTAAAAGAAATTTTGTAAA
Source organism: Eruca vesicaria subsp. sativa (assembly GCA_932364175.1). Lineage (NCBI taxonomy): Eukaryota > Viridiplantae > Streptophyta > Magnoliopsida > Brassicales > Brassicaceae > Eruca > Eruca vesicaria. The sequence goes on along the minus strand of CAKOAT010091377.1, from coordinate 24,256 downwards.
AAAATTTGGGAGTACACGAATACTCGTATACTCACCCACTCCCCCCCCCGTTTTGGAAGGGGGATAGCTGAACTCGTCTTTAGGCGAGCTGCCTACGTATTCCTTTCGGAAATCAAGCCATCTCGTAGTTCTGATTGTTTGCGCGAGTGTGCTTACTCGGCTGTCGCAGACTTCTCGATTGCTTCAGTTGCAGGATCGATGTCTTTATCCGGAATTGTCTCCTCTGGCCGGGTGGAAGCGATGGGTGCGGAAACTTCTGGTTTCTCGGCCGTTGCTTGCTTTGGGCCGTCTTCGGCGGGCGGTGGCGTGAACTTTGCCCGTTTTGGCTTCACGATTGCTACTGCCAAGTGCCTCAGCTTATGTTCGGCCAGGAAGCAGGATCACGATTGTCTTTGGCATCCCCAAATTACTGCGACTCCCGTAGGCGTTGGGAATTTGATGCCTAAATGATAAGTTGACAGAACCGCCTTCATGGAATTTATCCAAGGCGTTCCCATAATCACGTTGTAGATAGCCGGGAGATCGACTACCGTGAAGTTAACGATTTTTGTTACTTCTTTTGCGGCGACTGGTAATTGGATTGATCCCAGGGTCATCGACGTCTCGCCGGAGAAACTAGTCAGCGGTTTTGGAATCGGCTCGACTTCTGAGAGATCGATTCCCATGCGTGCTAGCGTGTTGCGGAAGATCACGTTGACAGTAATCCCGGTATCGACCAAGATCCGAGCGACTTCTAAATCGCTTATTACTAAGTCGACGACAAGAGGATCGGCGTGAGGTTGGTTGATTCCGCCGGTTTCAGCGTCGTCGAATGAGATCACTCCTTTCGGAGAGTCATCCGTTGGCACCTTCCAACTCGAGCCGGTTTCGGCTTTGCCTTGGTAGGATTTTATAGACGAGACGGTGTCGTTGTAGTATTGCAATTCGCCGATAATCATGTTGATTTTTCGGCGGTTAGCGTCGTTACCCTTCTCGTCTTGTCTTCGTCCGCGTTTTTCGCCTGACTTGTTTCCCTGAGGCGGAGTTTCTGCTCGCGCGTTCCTGTCCTTCTTCGGAAGGCGATCCGAATCGCGGATGAGATCCTTGACACTAGATATCTCGGAAAGTTCTCCCGCGACCAATTTTGCGGCAAGTCTGGCGCCGAGAACTTTGCAGTTCACGGTGGAATGCCCGCGGGTTTGGTGGAGGTCGCAGAAAGAATTCTCGTCATAATTCGAATTTCTCTTCCACGTGTTACCCGTAGTTCGCCCTTGCTCCGAACCGGAGTTGATGGCGTAGTTATGCGCCCCTTGGAGATCCTGTCCCTCGTGATGGATGAATTTGTCGTTACGAGAGTTCCTCTTTTTCTGCTTTTGCTCGGACGCGTTATCCTTTGCGGATGTTTTCGTCGGCTTATGCTTCTCGGACAGGATTTTAGTCTCCTCTTCGATGGTTATAAAGTCAGTGGCTTTATGGAGCGCATCCTGGATTGTCTGCGGTTTCTCGAGAGTTATCCACTTGCGGAATTTCGATTTATACCAGAGCGATTTCCTTAACGCGTCGATGGCGGCTTTGTCGCTAATCCCGCTAACCCTAGCCATGACGAGTTTGAACCTACTCATGAAATCACGGAGAGATTCGTCCTCCTTCTGCACCAAGCTCCAGAGGTCGGCGTCAGATGTTTCCGGATTAATGAACATCGAGTACTGCTTCAGGAATTCGGAAGCGAGTCGACGGAAACTTCCGATCGAATTTCACCTAAGTTTGGCGAACAACTCAAGCGTGGCTCCTTCTAGGTTTTCAACTAAAAGACGGCAGTAGCCTGCGTCTTTTTCGTGATCCTTGAGTTTGGCTCGCCCCATGGTAATCTGGAAAGTCTGCAGGTTCGCTTTGGATCGGACATCCTGTCGTAAGTCGGCACCTTAAGTTTTCCGGGATCGGGCAGTTTGATCTCGGTGATGCGGGCCGTGAAGGGCGTTTTCCGAGACTCGTACAGTAACCGATCAATCTCGGGTGCGGCGCTGGTAGCGTGGTGAATCTGAGATTTCATCGCTTTTACCGCTGCGGCCGTTTTGGTGATATATTCGCGGAGATCGCGAATCTCGGTCAGACCGCCAGCAGTTTGCCGACCTTGTCGGCGTTTTCTGCGAGTGACTGGAGATCGCTCCTCGGCGGTTTTTGCGTATCGCGCGAAGTCGAGTTCCCCCTCGTCTCCAGTAAAAGAACGTTTGGGAGAAGACTCCTGCAGAGGACTTCGAGTCTTTCTTCTCCTAGGATGGACATCAGCGTCTTCGTCCTATGAATCGGCCTGGTCGCTTGTCTCCAGGTTAACCCGTTCGATGCCGTCACCCTCGGTCTCCTGTTCGTGAATAGGAGGTTTCTCCGATTCGTTCAGCGTCGCGTCAGGATTGTCTTTTCCGGATTCCTTTTCCGATAAGTTACCCTGCTCGGTTCTGGGACGATCCGTAAGAGCGCCAAAGTCGAGCCTCCTTCCGCGGATCTTAGTAGTTCCGCGGGGGCGAATTGCTCGGGTTTTCGTGGTTAGGGTCTCTACCCGTTTCGCGAGCGAACCAATGAGCTTTTCCTGCTCTTCCGATTTTTTGTTAAACTCGGAAAGCATCTTCTCGAGGGTCTCGGCGTTAGCGTTTGTAGCGTTGGCCGCAGACGCACCTTGTGGTGGTGTTGTTTCAACGTTATCGCGTTTGTTGCGAGTTTGGTTGTCACCAGTTATCGTTTCTTCGTTGGACATGTTGCGGCTTCGGTGTAAGATAGATCCGCCCCCCTCCTTCTAGCGCCAAACTGTGGGAACCGAAATCCACCTACTGTCAAATAATCGTAAATAAGGAAACTTCGGGAAAACCCTAAGTTTCTAGAGAAACCGGCTATCTGCAGAACCGCACAACGAAGATTAAGAAAACGATAAACTTAGAATTCTAAAAAGAATAAACGAAACTGAGAGCAAAGATGTTCTTATTCTGAATCTGCGTAAGAACTGGTACAAAAAGAGTAGCCGAAAAGTCTAAGAACGAAAAACCCTAGTTGAGACGCAGCTCGCTAACAGTAAACGGAAATATTCCTAAATGCTAGTTTTGGTGGTGAGAGCTCTGAAAATCGTGTCCCTTGCTTCTGCCCTAGACCTCTTACTTATATACTCCTCGCCTTGGCCATTCGGTCTTTCCATTTCCCCCAGATTTGAGTATATCGGGAATCTTCCATTTTTCTCGATCCTTCCTTTTCTTCCGCGGAAATCTTCTATTTTTCTTCAAACCTGCCTTTTATCTTCAAGCTTGACATTTATTTTCCTCCTGCGAGTAAACCGTCAAAACGTTATCGTATCTTCGGGTTAGATTCCGTTAAGATCGCGAGATGGGCTTTTATCGCGTTTTAGGTCCTTCCGGGCCATTCTGCGATAAATCCGTTTTCCGACTTTGTTCGGGATCGTTTCCTGATTTGATGCCGTTTTTAGTAAATTCCTCGAGTTAATCGTAAGGTTTTACGATTTACTCGACGTTTTTATTAAAACGCGTTTTTTACGATTTACTCGACGTTTCTATTAAAAACGCGTTCCTTACGATTTTAACAAAAAATCTTGAATAAATCGTATAGTTTAAGCAATGTTCGGTGTTTCGTTTAATCGTTGTTGTTTTATACGATTTCCTCGAGTTCATTGTCGAGAAAACGAAGTTTTACGGTTTTTATCGTAAAACTCGAATGATAGGTCGGATCGAGATGGAACGGGAAACATTTCGGCCGTGGTTCAGAATGCGACTGTGTCGAAAGACGTAAGTTTCGAATCGAGGATGCGGGAGATCGAGGCTCGGGACGTCCGGGAAGTCTCTAGTTCGTCCAACGGTGAACTAAGCCGGCTGGCTTAGTTCGCCGATGGGCAAACCAGTCGGGACGAGACTAGTTCGCCCACCGGTTAACCTAGTCGGGACGAGACTAGTTCGCCTACCGGCTGTTTCTGTTTTTTGCGGTTTCGTAAAACGATTCTCGAGTTTTATAAAGCGATCTTCGAGTTTTATAAAATGATTCTTCGAGTTTTATAAAATGATTCTTCGAGTTTTATAAAACGATTCTTCGAGTTTTATAAAATGATTCTCGAGTTCTATAAAACGATTCTTCGAGTATTATGAAACGATTCTTCGAGTTTTATAAAATGATTCTCGAGTTTTATAAAACGATTCTTCGAGTTTTATAAAACGATTCTCGGGTTTTATAAAACAATTCTCGGGTTTTATAAAACGATCTTTTTATAAAACAATTACATTTCTGCGGGGAGTTTTGGCTATTGATTCCGTCGTACCGATTTTGACCCCAACACCGGTTACTCGCAGCAAACGCTGACAAGGTCGGAAAACTGCTGGTAATCTGATCGAGATTCGCGATCTCCGCGAACACATCACTATAACGGCCGCAGCGGTAAAAGCGGTGAAATCTCAGATTCATAACGCTACCAGCGCCGCACCCGAAATCGATCGGCTATTGTACGAGTCTCGGAAAACGCCCTTCACGGCTCGCATCACCGAGGTCAAACTGCCCGATCCCGGAAAACTTAAAGTGCCGACTTACGACGGGACATCTGATCCCAAAGAACACCTACATGCATTCCAGATCACCATGGGACGAGCCAAACTCAAGGACCACGAAAAGGACATAGGCTACTGCCGTCTCTTCGTCGAAAACTTAGAAGGAGCAGCGCTCGAATGGTTCGCCAAACTTAGGAAAAATTCGATCGGAAGTTTCCGCCGACTTGCTTCGGAATTCCTGAAGCAATACTCGATGTTCATTAACCCTGAAACCTCCGACGCCGACCTCTGGAGCTTGGCGCAGAAGGAGGATGAATCTCTCCGCGATTTCATGAGTAGGTTCAAACTCGTCATGGCTAGGGTTAGCGGAATTAGCGACAAAGCCGCCATCGACGCGTTAAGAAAATCGCTCTGGTTTAAATCAAAATTCCGCAAATGGATAACTCTCGAGAAACCGCGGACGATCCAGGACGCGCTCCATAAGGCTACTGATTACATAACCAACGAAGAGGAGACAAAAATCCTGTCCGTAAAACATAAGCCGACGAAAACGTCCGCAAAGGATAACGCGTCCGAGCAGAAGCAGAAAAAGAGGAATTCTCGTAACGACAAGTTCGTCCATCACGAGGGACAGGATCTCCAAGGGGCGCATAACTACGCCATAACTCCGGATCGGAGCAAGGACGAACTACGGGTAACACGTGGACGAGAAATTCGAATTACGATGAGAATACTTTCTGCGACCTCCACCAAACCCGTGGACACTCCACCATGAACTGCAAAGTTCTCGGCGCCAGACTTGCTGCAAAACTGATCGCAGGAGAACTCTCTGAGATATCCAGCGTCAAAGATCTCATCCGTGATTCAATCGTCTCCCGAAAAACGACAGGAACTCGCGAGCAGAAACTCAGCCTCAAGGGAACCAGTCGGGTGAAAAACGCGGACAAAGACAAGACGAGAAGGGTAATGACGCTAACCGCCGAAAAATCAACGTGCTTATCGGCGAATCGCAATATTACAACGACACTGTCTCGTCAATCAAAGCCTACCAACGTAAATACGAAACCGGATCGAGTTGGAAGGTGCCGACGGATGACTCTCCGAAAGGGGTAATCTCATTCGACGACTCTGAAACCGGCGGAATCGACCAACCTCATGCCGATCCCCATGTCATCGACTTAGTGATAAGCGATTTAGAAGTTGCTCGAATCCTGGTCGATACCGGAAACACCGTCAATGTGATATTCCGCAACACGCTAGCACGCATGGGAATTGATATCTCGGAAGTCGAGCCAATTCCAAAACCGTTGACCAGTTTCTCCGGCGAGACGTCCATGACCTTGGGATCGATCCGACTTCCGGCCCCGTCGAGCACGCTAGCCATCCTAAACAAACACATCGACCTATCGATCCGCATACATCTGACTAGGATAAAATAGTGCGCTATAAAAGAAATCCAAATTTTTGGTCAGCACTTCCGGGCAACTTAGAAATTGTTCCCGATGAGATGCTTGATTCCATCCATACGAATCGTATAAGCCGAGAACCTATCACGGATTCTAAATCGGTATGGAGTCAGGTTAAAATCGCAACATGCAAAACGAAAGCCGACTAGTCATCGCATAGCCTCAATCCGAAAGTAAACCTAGGTCTTTCCCTAAACCCAGCACACTGGTTGCTAACGTCTCAAGGCATGAAGCGAGATCCTAAAGGCATGTCTCTTCGCCCAGATCTAAACACTCGCGAAAATCGAAACCTTCCGAGTTAACGAAACAGACGAATTGCACAAAGAATTAGATGCGAGATGACAACTCGTATTCTTCCCTCTACATCTAAAAACGAAACGCGAATTTCATACTTAGAAATTTTTTTTAGAACATCCTCAAATACACACCGCCCGGCGGTAGGGATTCAAAGCCACCAACGGCCAGTCTCGGAAAAACAACGACGAAATCATAAAAGCAATAACATCACTGTGGGTGTCGAAATCCACCTACTGTCAAATAATCGTAAATAAGGAAACTTCGGGAAAACCCTAAGTTTCCAGAGGAACCGGCTATCTATAGAACCGCACAACGAAGATTAAGATAACAAGAAAACTTAGAATTATTAAAAGATAAAAGAAAATCGTGAGCAAAGAGGTTCTTATTCTGAATCTGCGTAGAACTGGTACAAAGAGAGTAGCCGAAAACTTAAGAACGAAAATCCCTAATTGAGACGCAGCTCGCTAACAGAAAAACGGAAATATTCCTAAATGCTAGTTTTGGTGGTGAGAGCTCTGAATTTCGTGTCCCTTGCTTCTGCCCTAGACCTCCTATTTATATACTCCTCGCCTTGGCTATCTGATCTTTCCATTTCGCCCAGATTTGACTAAATCGGGAATTTTCCATTTTTCTCGATCCTTCCTTTTCTTCCGCGGAAATCTTCTATTTTTCTTCAAACCTTGCTTTTATCTTCAAACTTGACTTTTATATTCCTCCTGCGAGTAAACCATCAAAACGTTATCGAATATGCGGGTTAGATTCCGTTAAGTTCGCAAGATGGGTTTTTATCGCGTTTTAGGCCCTTCAGGGCCGTTTTGCGATAAATCCGTTTTCCGACTTTTTACGGGATCGTTTCCTGATCCGACATCATTTTTAATAAATTCCTCGAGTTAATCGTAAGGTTTTACGATTTACTCGACTTTTTATTAAAAACACGTTTTTTACGATTTACTCGAAGTTTTTTATTAAAAGCGCGTTTTTTATGATTTCGACGAGAAATCTCGAATAAATCGTATGTTTTAGGCAATGTTCGGCGTTTCGTTTAACCGTCGCCGTTTTATACAATTTCTTCGAGTTCTTTGTCGAGAAAGCGAAGTTTTTACGGTTTTTATCGTAAAACTCGAACGACAGGTCGGATCGAGATGGAACGGGAGATGTTTCGGCCGTGGTTCAGAATGCGACCGTGTCGATAGACGTAAGTTTCAAATCGGGAACGCGGGAGAACGAGGCTCGGGACGTCCAGGAAGTTTCTAGTTCGCCCATTGGCGAACTAAGCCGGGTCAGCTTAGTTCGCCAATGGGCGAACTAGTTGAGCATTTCCTAGTTCGCCAATTGGCGAACTAAGCTGGGCCTGCTTAGTTCGCCAATTGGCGAACTAGTCGAGTGCCTCTTAGTTCGCCAATTGGCGAACTAGTCGAGTGCCTCTTAGTTCTCCCATTGGCGAACTAAGTCGGTTCGGCTTAGTTCTCGTTTTACGGCTTTTTTGGTTTTTTGCGGTTTCGTAAAACGATTCTCGAGTTTTATAAAACGATCTTCGGGTTTTATAAAATGGCTTCTCGAGTTTTATAAAACGATCTTCGGGTTTTATAAAACGGCTTTTCGAGTTTTATAAAACGATTCCTCGAGTTTTATAAAACGATCTTCGGGTTTTATAAAACGATCTTCGGGTTTTATAAAACGGCTTCTCGAGTTTTATAAAACGATACTTGAGTTTTATAAAATGATTCTCGAGTTTTATAAAACGGCTTCTTGAGTTTTATAAAACGATGTCTCGAGTTTTATAAAACGGCTTCTCAAGTTTTATAAAACGATTCTCAAGTTTTATAAAATGATTCTCGAGTTTTATAAAACGGCTTCTCGAGTTTTATAAAACGACTTTTCGGATTTTATAAAACTATTCCTTTTATATTTTTGCGGGGAGTTTTGGCTATTAATTCCATAGTACCGATTTTGACCCCAACAATCACACATTGAAGTCATCAAACGCGGACTGATCAACCTCACCCTCTGCATCCGAAATCCTAGGTCCAACCTCGACCGAATCCGGCGACACCACAATGGGACTCCACTGATCCCACATACGTTTCCCGGGATTGACGGACTCGTTCTTCTTCTTCTCTCTCTTAGCCAGACGCGCTGTCTGCTTCACAATCTCAACCTCATACGAATAGTCCGATTTTTGGGTAAGATGCAAACCCCCGGCTACGCCCCGGCACTCGCGGAAATCACCATTCGCCCTTTGCGCATCTTCAAATTCCGCATGAAGAGGTACGAACCGCTCACAGCGAGCCATGAACTCCGCAGCAACCTCTCTTTTTTCCGCTCTACGAGCACGGCGAACCATTACGTCGTAAAGCTCTAAACTTCGACGAGATTCCGCTTCATACTCCTCTCTCACACGAGCAGCCTCCCTTACGGCTAAATCTTGGGCGCGGATGAAACCGACATCGATCTCCTCTTTGAGACGAGCAGCCTCCGCCTCCGCAACTGCAGCCCTAGATTCGGCCCTGCGAAGTTCCACACTACTCGCATTCACCGCTTCGGTCATGAAGCAAAGACCCTGCAAAAAAAGGAAAAATCATCCTTTATAAAAACGAGAGAGGTGACCGAGATAAAGAAAAATAGACAAACCTTGTTGAAAAGCCTTGACGCCTTCGCAAGTGGTGTGTCAGCCGGTTCTCGGGATGACATCTCGGTCGGATCAAATTCGGAGGCTGAAAAATCAATAAGATCTTCGATATTGATATCATCGTCAAACGCTCGATCACGACCACTCGGAACTTCTCTGTCCTGCGGAGACCTGGACCTCTCCCTCTCCTCTGCACCATCATCCGCCTCTACCTCAGTATAACTATCCCGAGAAAAGCCGGACGAATAATAGGCAACGGCGCGACGGACCCTTTTCGGAGAAAAATGTCCCCAATAAAGTGGGCCGCTGGAAGAAGGTTCATAACCTCCGGAAAATCCTCAAGCACCGGCTTGCGTATGGTAGACGCTGCGAAGCGCACGAAAAAGTTAAAATCAATACGTACATACGGATATGGGGATCGCGTCAATAGAATACCTCTCGTCACCCATGCGGTCCTGAACAAAGGAATACAACTCTCCTCCACTGATGCGCTATCAATTTTGACATAAAAGAATCGATCAGTCCAATCATGATTATTCGAGGCAAGCCCGCCGATAACCGTCATGTCACGCCGAGGGGCCAGGTAAACGCCGCCCCCCTTCCTTTGAATGTCAACATAGCCGAAAGATAGTCCGCAAACAAGGTGCTGCAACAACAAGGTGCTGCAATCCACTAGGACGTAGCTGGCTGAACGGAACACCAAACCTATCTAAGAACTCGATGATGGCTCAAGGAATAGGGAACCACAGCTGACAGTTCAATAGAAAGGTTTCGTAGCATGAGAAATGGCCCGGAGGTGGATTCTCGAAGAATCGTTTTATAAAACTCGAGAATGGTTTTCTAAAAATCGAGAATCGTTTTATAAAACTCGAAGAATCGTTTTATAAAACTCGAGAATCGTTTTATAAAACTCGAGAATCGTTTTATAAAACTCGAAGTATCGTTTTATAAAACTCAAGAATCGTTTTATAAAACTCGAGAATCGTTTTATAAAACTCGAAGAATCATTTTATAAGACTCGAAGAACCGTTTTACAAAACCGTGAAAAATCGAAACCGCCGTAAAACGCGAACTAGCATCGTCCCGGCTAGTTTGCCCAACGGCGAACAAGAAGCTTCCCGGTCAGTCCACCGGCCGGCAAGTCGGACCGGTCCGGCTCGGTTTGCCGTACATCACATCGACCATCCCGAGCCTCGATCTCCCGAATCCCCTATTCAGTGCTTACGACCTTCGACACGGTCGTGCTCCGAACCATGTTCAAAATGTCTCCCGTTTCATCTCGATCCGACCTATCATTCGAATTTTACGATAAAAACCGTAAAACTTTGTTTTCTCGGAAAGAACTCGGGGAAATCGTATAAAAAGGCAACGGTTAAACGAGAACACCGAACATTGCCTAAACTATACGATTTATTCGATATTTTTCGTTAAAGTCATAAAAACGCGTTTTTAATAAAAAACGTCGAGAAAATCGTAAAAACGGCATCGGATCAGGAAACGGTCTCGTATAAAGTGTGGGAACCGAAATTACACTTGTCGATTTCCGTTAAATAAGAGAAAATGGCTGTACAGCCCCTGCATCTGTTTCTTATTTCTCAAATGTCCCCACTTTTTTCTTTTAATTTTATATATCAAACGAAAATCATAAAACTAAAATGGAAACTTCAATATTTTTTATTTGATTTATAGAATTTGATAAAAATATTTCAAATATCAAAAAACTGTTTTTTCATATTTTTCCAAAAATCATCAAAATATGATTAAAAACGATTTTAAAATGTTTTTTTTTTCGAATTTGAAACATATAGAATTTAAAGATTTACCCATGGGTTCACTGATCCATAGGGGGGGGGGTTTGTTTAGTTTTGATCGCTTGGGAATGATTTATTTGGGATTTTCATGAAATGGTGAAGGGTATGAAGATTAGTGGAGGGTATAAGTGATTTAATTTTTTTGTAGAAGGGCATCTGAGCCATTGACTCGTTAAATAAGGAAACTTAGGAAAACTCTAATTTTCCAGAGGAACCGGATCTCTGCGAAAGCCAACGACAAGTAACCAAATAAATGCGGAAAATATGAAAAACGTAATAAAACGAATTTAAAGAAAAAGTAGATCTTATTTCGATTTCGCGTAAGGGCGTTGCGATCATTACAAGGGTTTACAAAGGCTTTGGCCGCAGGGCCGTCAGCGATTTATCAACATAAAAACCTTAAACCTAATCGAGTCGCAGCTCGATAACAAAAGACGGAAAAAGATAAGAAAAAGGATTTGATTGATTTCGGACTGAACCTTATGAAAGGCTGTCTACGTACCCCTTTCGAGGATCAAGTCGAACGTAGATCAGTTGGTAGAGCTGGACCAGAGATCGAACTGCCTGGGCGAGTTCGTCTAGTAATTGAGCGCCAGTCATAAAAACCGAACTTGTCGAGAAAAAGACTAAGTTTCTAAGTGCGGAAAATTCTAAGTCTAGAAAAGTTGTGAAAGTCTCAGATGAGACCTCTGGATTTCGTCCCCCTGCTTCTGCCCTATGCCTCTTGGTTATATACTCCCTTCCTAGGCGGTTTAGTCTTTCCATTTCGCCCAGATTCAAGTTTAACGGGAATCTTCCATTTATCTCGATCTTTCCTTTTTTCCCGCAGAAATCTTCTATTTATCCTCAAACTTGACATCTATCTTCAAGTTTGACATTTATCTTCTTTCTGCGAGTAAATCGCCAAAACGTCGTCGTATCTTCGGGTTGGACTTCGTTTAAAGTCGCGAGTGGCTTTTATCGCGTTTTATGACTTTCCGAGCCGTTTTGCGATAAATCCGTTTTACGACTTTAGACGAGATCGTTTCCTGATACGATGCCGTTTTAGATAAGTTTCTCGAGTTAATCGTAAAGCTAAGCAAATGTTCGATGTTTTGATTAATCGTTGCCGTTTTCTACGATTTACTCGGGGTTTTATTAAAAACGCGTTTTGTACGATTTTTACGAAAAATCTCGAATAAATCGTATAGTTTAGGAAACATTCGGTGTTTCGTTTAACCGTTGCCGTTTTATACGATTTCCTCGAGTTCTTTTCAGGAAAACAAAGTTTTACGGTTTTTATCGTAAAACTTGAAAGATAGGACGGATCGAGACGAAGCTCTGGGTCGTGTCGAAGGACGTATGCCTTGAATCAAGGATGTGGGAGATCGAGGCTCGGGATGGTCGGCTCGACGTATGGCGAGCTAGTTCAGCTTGGCCAGGTCTCCATATGGCGAACTAGGCGATAAGAACCTGTGGGGCAAAGTCAGGCTTGGCTTAGTTCGCCAGCAGGCGAACTAGTCGAGGGACTCCTAGTTCGCCTGCTGGCGAACTAGCGGAGAGGCTCCTAGTTCGCCTGCTGGCGAACTAAGCCAGCTCGGCTTATTTCGCCAGCAGGCGAACTAGTCGTGACTAGTTCGCGTTTTGCGGCGGTTTCGGTTTTTCGCGGTTTTGTCAAACGATTTCTCGAGTTTTATAAAACGATCTTCGAGTTTTATAAAACGGCTTCTCGAGTTTTATAAAACGATCTTTGAGTTTTATAAAACGGCTTCTCGAGTTTTATAAATTGATCTTCGAGTTTTATAAAACGGCTTCTCGAGTTTTATAAAACGATCTTCGAGTTTTATAAAACGGCTTCTCGAGTTTTGTAAAACGATCTTCGAGTTTTATAAAACGGCTTCTCGAGTTTTATAAAACGATCTTCGAGTTTTATAAAACGGCTTCTCGTGTTTTATAAAACGATCTTCGAGTTTTCTAAAACGGCTTCTCGAGTTTTATAAAACGATCTTCGATTTTTATAAAACGGCTTCTCGAGTTTTATAAAACGATCTTCGAGTTCTACAAAACGGCTTCTCGAGTTTTATAAAACGATCTTCGAGTTTTATAAAACGACTTCTTGGATTTTATAAAATTATTCCTTTTGTATTTTTGCGGGGACTTTTAGCCATTGATTCCGCCGTGACCGATTTTGACACCAACATAAAGTCGTAAAACGGATTTTATCATAAATAGGCCCTAAAGGTCCTAAAACACGATAAAAACCCATCTCGCGATATTAACGAAACCAAACCCAAAGATACGATAACGTTTTGATGGTTTACTCGCAGAAGGAAGATAAATGTCAAGTTTGTAGACAAAAGGAAAGTTTGAAGATAAATAGGAAATTTCTGCGGGAGAAAAGGAAGGATCAAGAGAAATGGAAAATTCCCGATAAACTCGATTTCGGGTGAAATGGAAAGACTAAAACCGCCTAAGAGGGAGTATATAAGCAAGAGGCATAGGGCAGAAGTTAGGACACGATTTTCAGAGCTTTCACCTCCAAAATTAGCATTTAGGAATATTTATGTTTTCTGTTAGCGAGCTGCGTCTCAACTAGGGTTTTTTGTTCTTAGACTTTTAGAGTTTCGGCTACTCTCTTTGTACCAGTTCTTACGCAGATTCGGAATAAGAACCTTCTTTCTCTTAATCTCATTCATTCTCTGTTTAATTTTAAAGTTCATCGTTTTCTTAATTATCGTTGTGCGGTTCTGCAGATAGCTGGTTCCTCTGGAAACTTAGGGTTTACTCGAAGTTTCCTTATTTATGATTTATTGACAGTAGGTGGATTTCGGTTCCCACAGTTTGGCGCTAGAAGGAGGGGGGGTCGGATCTATCTTACACCGAAGCCGCAACATGTCCAACGAAGAAACGATGACTGGTGACAACCAAACTCGCAACGAACGCGACAACGTTGAAACACCACCACCACAAGATGCGTCAGCGGCCAACGCTACAAATGCTAACGCTGAGACCATCGAAAAGATGCTTTCCGAGTTTAACAAAAAATCGGAAGAGCAGGGAAAGCTCATCGGTTCGCTCGCAAAACGGGTTGAAACCCTAAGCGCGAAAACCCGAGCAATTCGCCCCCACGGAACTACTAAGATCCGCAAAAGGAGGCTCGATTTCGGCGCTCCTACGGATTGTCCCAGAACCGAGCAGGGTAACTTACCGGAGAAAGATTCAGGAAACGATAACCCTGACGCGACGCTAAACGAATCGGAGAAACCTCCTACTCACGAACAATAGACCGAGGGCGACGGCATCGAAAGGTTTAACCTGGAGAGAAGCGACCAGGCCGATTCGTCGGACGAAGACGCTGACGTTCATCTTAGGAGAAGAAAAACTCGAAGTCCTCTACCGGAGTCTTCTCCCAAACGTTCTCTTACTGGAGACGAGGAGGAACTCGACTTTGCGCGATACACAAAAACTGCCGAGGAGCGATCTTCGGTTACTCGCAGCAAACGCCGACAAGGTCGGAAAACTGCTGGTAATCTGATCGAGATTTGTGATCTCCGCGAATACATCACTAAAACGGCCGCAGCGGTAAAAGCGGTGAAATCTCAGATTCATCACGCTACCAGCGCCGCACCCAAAATCGATCGGCTATTGTACGAGTCTCGGAAAACGCCCTTCACGGCTCGCATCACCGATGTCAAACTGCCCGATCCCGGAAAACTTAAGGTGCCGACTTACGACGGGACATCTGATCCCAAAGCACACTTACAGGCATTCCAGATCACCATGGGACGAGCCAAACTCAAGGACCACGAAAAGGACGCAGGCTACTGCCGTCTCTTTGTCGAAAACCTAGAAGGAGCAGCGCTCGAATGGTTCGCCAAACTTAGGCGAAATTCGATCGGAAGTTTCCGCCGACTTGCTTCGGAATTCCTGAAGCAATACTCGATGTTCATTAACCCGGAAACCTCCGACGCCGACCTCTGGAGCTTGGCGCAGAAGGAGGACGAATCTCTCCGCGATTTCATGAGTAGGATCAAACTCGTCATGGCTAGGGTTAGCGGAATTAGCGACAAAGCCGCCATCGACGCGTTAAGAAAATCGCTCTGGTTTAAATCAAAATTCCGCAAATGGATAACTCTCGAGAAACCGCGGACGATCCAGGACGCGCTCCATAAGGCTACTGATTACATAACCATCGAAGAGGAGACAAAAATCCTGTCCGAAAAACATAAGCCGACGAAAACGTCCGCAAAGGATAACGCGTTCGAGTAGAAGCAGAAAAAGAGGAATTCTCGTAACGACAAGTTCGTCCATAACGAGGGACAGGATCTCCAAGGGGCGCATAACTACGCCATTAACTCCGGATCGGAGCAAGGACGAACTACGGGTAACACGTGGACGAGAAATTTGAATTAGGATGAGAATAGTTTTTGCGACCTCCACCAAACCCGTGTACACTCCACCGTGAACTGCAAATTTCTTGGCGCCAGACTTGCTGCAAAACTGATCGCAGGAGAACTCTCTGAGATATCCAGCGTCAAAGATCTCATCCGTGATTCAGACCGTCTCTCGAAAAAGGACAGGAACTCGCGAGCAGAAACTCCGCCTCAAGGGAACCAGTCGGGTGAAAAACGCGGACGAAGACAAGACGAGAAGGGTAACGACGCTAACCGCCAAAAAATCAACATGATTATCGGCGAATCGCAATATTACAACGATACCGTCTCGTCAATCAAATCCTACCAACGTAAAGCCGAAACCGGATCGAGTTGGAAGGTGCCGACGGATGACTCTCCGAAAGGGGTAATCTCATTCGACGACCCTGAAACCGGCGGAATCGACCAACCTCACGCCGATCCCCTTGTCATCGACTAAGTGATAAGCAATTTAGAAGTTGCTCGAATCCTGGTCGATACCGGAAGTACCGTCAATGTGATATTCCGCATGGGAATTGATCTCTCAGAAGTCGAGCCAATTCCAAAACCGTTGACCAGTTTCTCCGGCGAGACGTCCATGACCTTGGGATCGATCCGACTACCGGTCGCAGCGTAAGAAGTGACGAAAATCGTCAACTTCGCGGTAGTCGACTTCCCGGCCATCTACAATGTGATCATGGGAACGCCTTGGATAAATTCCATGAAGGCGGTTCTATCGACGTATCACTTAGGCATCAAGTTCCCGACTCCCACGGGAATCACATCAATTTGGGGATGCCAAAGACAATCACGATCCTGCTTCCTGGCCGAACACAAGCTGAGACAATTGGCGGTCGCAATCGTGAAACCAAAACGGGCAAAGGTCGCGCCACCGCCCGCGGAAGACGACCCAAAGCAAGCAACGGTCGAGAAACAGCAAATCTCCGCACCCATGGCTTCTACCCAGCCGGAGGAGAAAATCCCGAAGAAAGACATCGATCTGACGACTGAAGTGATCGAAAAGTCCGCGACAGCCGAGTAAGCATACTCGCACAAACAATCAGAACTACGAGATGGCTTGATTTCCGAAAGGAATACGTAGGCAGCTCGCCTAAAGACGAGTTCAGCTATCCCCCCTTCCAAAACGGGGGGGGGGGGGG
>CAKOAT010091266.1:76603-98487 GCA_932364175.1 Eruca vesicaria subsp. sativa | reverse complement strand
GAGGAAAAGTACTTTTTCCTCGTAAGCTCCTCGTAAATTTACTAAGGTCTTACGAGGAAAGTGTTTCCTCGTAAGTTTTCGAGGAGCTTACGAGGAAATTTGCTTTCCTCGTAAGATCCTAGTAAAGGCTTAGTAAATTTACGAGGAAGAATTTTCCTAGTAAAATTTCCTAGTAAATGCTTTGTTTTCTTGTAGTGTATATTTATAAAATGAAAAATCGGTGTGGGTCAAACTTTAGTATATAATTTTTTTTTATTTAGGTTTTAGGAATATATAGTGCTATCTAGATAAATTTTAATTTCTTTAAAAAACATTTGCATTTCAAATAAATGATAAAGATATGAGGTGATATCATAATTAAATTATGTAAAATTTGATAATTGTTTTAAAGAATAGTCCAAATAAAAAATTATACATAAAGTAACTCATAACTTCGTTTTGATAGTATAGAAAGATAAAATATAATATATTATTTTGTATATTTTAAATAAAATTTCAGTATTTGATTCTAATATAATCTATTTAAATTTTATAAATAAGTATTTTCAAACTCCAGTAATTTATATTATTATTTTCATTAAAATATAATTAGAAATATTATAGATTTTTTTAAGTTTTATTTATAAATAAATAATACATTTTAAAGATATTTTATGATATTTAGAATTTAAAAATACAATTTAAAAAGATACCAAAAATATTTTGTTCTATTTTTTTCATTTTTATTTCAAATAAAAAATATATTTAAAGATATTATCATTAAATTATGTAGTATTTGATAATTTTGATATATTTTTAAAGAATAGTTTATTTTTAAAAAAATCACAAATGAATCAAATTTGTGACTTCTGTTTTAATATATAAGATAGAATAAGTACATATCGTTAATTGCAGAATTTATGAATCTCCGTCATTTAAAGAATATCTAGTTATTATCTTATTATAACAGCGTTAAGTTTTAAAAGCCACCGAAAATCACATTTTGGCAGAATAATTGTCATATCGCATATTACTATTAGCATCAGTCACGTCACACGCAACCAATGTTTGTATGATGAAAATGCAGCTGGTTTTTCTTTCTTCTTTCTTAACATTTGCAAATTTTTCTTATGTTTATTTAGAGTTATGTCACGTCTAGATAAATCCAATATATAATCTTACCATTTGTCAACAACTAGTACAAATTGTTAGAAATGATCGATAAAATCCTAACCTATATCTAAGTTTTGAAACATTAAGAAGTACAATAATTATTATGATTGATCCACGAGTTCACTTGAATCCACAAATGTACCATGAAACCCGTACGGTACTCTAGACGGCAGTTTAATCGTAGCTTCAAGCTTTAAATTAACGGCGTTAATAATCTGAAGTTCGGACGTCTCTTTCTCTTCGTCGTGAACGTGAGAGAATATATAACCGTCATCTTCATTTCCTCCTCCGTTACCATCAACGGAGCCACCAGGCAAGAAAAACGGTTCTCCTCCGTACTTCTCTCCGCCGTAAAAGTACTTTTCGATTTTACCCGTGAAAAGATCAACCTTAGCGAAACCGGAAACTTTTGGCCAAGGATCAGCGATAGCCAGAAACGCGAACCGGGTTTTCCTACCTAACCGGTTCCGGTTAACCATACCGATCTCTAAATTCACATCGTCATTTAACAACGCGCGTCGCGTGGCCTCACGCGTCCTGAGGTTTATCCTGATCTCTGTCAAGACGCTTCTCAAGCTCTCGTCTCTATCGTTGAAGATAGAATCCGCCGGAGACATACACGACCCGATCACCACCACTTCCTCCGTCTCCGGCGATTCCCACGCGTTCCAGAGATGAAAACAGAACGTCTCCGGCGAATCCACCCAGATTATCTCAGAAGCCTCCGCCGCGTCTTTCGGCATTATCCCCAATCGCGAAACCTTTTCGCCGTCGAAAACCACCGGCGAGTTTCCGGCGATCATCTCCCCTAGCTTAAACACGACTTGCTGATCCGGGATCACCACGAAGTTCTCAGTTATAGCGAAATCGTGAATCATCGTCGGAGTCTCGAGCGGGATCTCCAGCTCCGGCGATTTAACGCCGTCCGGGGAGAATCTGAAGTATTTCAGGTAAGGCTTCTTAACGACGTCGTAGCTTAGCGCGTGGAGCTCCTTTGTAACCGGGTCGAGTTTCGGGTGGGCGATCATGGACGATTTTAACTGACCGTCGAAATCGTAACGACCAACGGTTTGGAGATCGCCGGTTTGGGTTATTTTTAATTGGTACGGTAAGTCGTCTTCTGACATTGCTAAAAGCCGGTTATTAAAGTAAACCAAACCGGCGTTCGCTACTCCGACGCCGTTTTGATTGTTGACGAGACCGCATAGGCCACGTGCGTAAAAAAGCATCAGACGTGCGATTCCCGAGTGGCCGTGAAGCTCGCCGATTGCTTTCGGGAAAACCGGTCGACCCAATCGTTTTTCTTGAGTCAATCTCTCGGTTTCAGTAAACCGGCAAGCGTAGCTTGCTGAACCGTTAGTTATTTTAACGGCGTGAACCATTCCGTCTCCGTCGAATAAATGATGTCCAGCGGTTGGCTCGAACATGGGGTTTGCACCGTTACGGACATAAACTCCGTCAATGCACTCAGGGATTGTTCCGTGAACGTCGAGACACTGTCGGACGGGAAATTCCGGTACCGGAAAATAATTCCCGGCGATTTGAACACGTGGATCAGCGGTTTTGGGGAGAGGAGTATCTTGCTCACGCGAGATCAACGTGCGCTCCGCCGCATCGATCGCAATCGCCGCCGCTTTCTGGAATATGTTTAGCCGGAGAGGATTATGCTGCGGTGGTGTCGCGGTGGTTTTGGGTGTAAATAGCGGCCGGTTTAAGGGTAATTCCGCGACGTCGATCTGCACCGTGCATTTAATCTTTGGCTGTCTTTTAATGGGCCTAAAGCCTAAATCAATATGGGCCTGAGGCCGTGTCTGAGCACCACTCATTGACATTGTAATCAGAGCAACCATGGTAATTTGAGGCACTGACTGTATCTTGTTTCTGGTCTGAAGACTGAGAGCGAGAGGGAGGGAGAATAGAGAGAGAGGGGATGAAAAGAAAGTTCGATGATAAGAAAACGAAGAAAGAGAAACTATATATAGAGTTGGGTAAGAGAGCGAGACAGGGAGTAATCTCTATATTAGTCAATATATATAAACCTGCCTTGTATTACATGAGAAGTTGAACCACAGAAAACAAATTAGGACTAAATAATTTTGATGCATTATGGGTAAAATCGGGAAGTGATTAAAGTTACATATCTTATAAGGAAACAAATCTTTTAAATAGCTTATTAGGGGAAAAATCTTTTTCTTCGAAAATTCAATGCATTGTGTCAAATAAAGAATCTCTTTCTTCAAAATTTCCTTGCATTGTGTCAATATATTTATTTATTAAATAACATTTACAAAAAAATAAAATATTTGAAGAATTTATAAACAGTACTCAGATTTTTCTCGTGAAAATAAGGTATTCTTGTCCAAAAAGAAATCAAGTAAGGTAAGAAGAGATTTTTCTATAAATTTTGAAATTGCTAAACATACTGCATCTCTTTTAACAAAGACTAGACCATGACCCGCCCGATTGGGCGGGTGTTTTGTTTTCTTTTAATTTTTAGGTTTATACTAAATGATGTATGTTTTTAATAGTTATATAACTTTTATTATTCTGATTTACTTTGAACTATTATTTATATAAAATATACATAACATGATATGTTTATATTAATCTTTTTATTATATATTATATAAATGTTTCTTTTTGTGACTTTTATTTTAGTTATTACTTATAAATAATAAAAATATAATTATATATCTTTGAAAAAATCTTGTCCATTAACTATTTAAAGATATGTAGATAATTAATAAGAAAAAAATCCTAAAAGGTAATTTAATTAATATTGGAATAATTATTATGTATATGGAATTAGTAAAACAATTTCTATATAATTTATTTATTTAATTACGAAAGGTATATATGAAAATAATTATTTTCATTAATTATTGTTGCCATGATTATTTTTAGTTAAAATTTGATTTTGCAAATGCATTAGATAAAGTGAAAAGACAAAGAATCCTATAAGGTATGATAATTAATAACTTCAGTGGCATAACATTGTAAATAATTAGAAAAACTCAGGAATATTTTATATGGGTACTTCTCTTTTAATAATATAGATATTTATTGTCTTCTTATATTTAATAATTCTTAAAGCATCAAATTTATTTAATTTTTCAGTCTAAATGCATCTTTCACATATGCCAATAAATACCTTAAATCAACTTCTGATACAAATTGTAATATCTATATTATTAAAACTGAAATAATTTTTGGTACTATTTAGAAATAATGATACATAATAAATGAGAATTGTTTGGAAACATTGATAGCAGATTAAAATTTCATTTTATTTGCACATTTAGCTATTGTATTTACAATAAATTAACTACTTTCTTTTTGCATATCTTTTAATTTACAGATTATGCTTTTGCATTTAAAATAAATTTAAATTAATTAATTACAATGACTTTATTTTTGTTGTTGTGAAAATAAAAACAAAAACTGAAATATATAGTATATATTATATAAAATAATTTTTAAATACAGTTTACCTTATTTAATTTAGTCAAATATAAAATTTTGAGAATTCAATTTTCACAAAAAACAAATCATAAAATTAATGATAATTCATAGAAAACTAATGCAAAAATTAATTTTTAGTATGTTGTTTCATTTTAAAATAAATTAAAAAAACAACATGTTAATATATGAATAGTACAATTACATCAAATGACACCAAATTATAAAGTATCTAATATAATATATGTACAAATAAAAAATTATTATTAAACATTATATTATAAAATAATATATTCTATTATATATGTCGATTACAATATATATATATATATATATAAATCAAATATATTATTTTTTTATAAAACTAACCATTAATGAGTTTACGTTGAATACAAGTTAAATCAAATAAACAATCTTTTTCTTCAAAATTTCCTTGCATTGTGTCAATATATTTATTTATTAAATAACATTTACAAAAAAATAAAATATTTGAAGAATTTATAAACAGTACTCAGATTTTTCTCGTGAAAATAAGGTATTCTTGTCCAAAAAGAAATCAAGTAAGGTAAGAAGAGATTTTTCTATAAATTTTGAAATTGCTAAACATACTGCATCTCTTTTAACAAAGATATTTATTGTCTTCTTATATTTATTAATTCTTAAAGCATCAAATTTATTTAATTTTTCAGTCTAAATGCATCTTTCACATATGCCAATAAATACCTTAAATCAACTTCTGATACAAATTGTAATATCTATATTATTAAAACTGAAATAATTTTTGGTACTATTTAGAAATAATGATACATAATAAATGAGAATTGTTTGGAAACATGGATAGCAGATTAAAATTTCATTTTATTTGCACATTTAGCTATTGTATTTACAATAAATTAACTACTTTCTTTTTGCATATCTTTTAATTTACAGATTATGCTTTTGCATTTAAAATCAATTTAAATTAATTAATTACAATGACTTTATTTTTTTGTTGTGAAAATAAAAACAAAAACTGAAATATATAGTATATATTATATAAAATAATTTTTAAATACAGTTTACCTTATTTAATTTAGTCAAATATAAAATTTTGAGAATTCAATTTTCACAAAAAAACAAATCATAAAATTAATGATAATTCAAAGAAAACTAATGCAAAAATTAATTTTTAGTATGTTGTTTCATTTTAAAATAAATTAAAAAAACAACATGTTAATATATGAATAGTACAATTACATCAAATGACACCAAGTTATAAAGTATCTAATATAATATATGTACAAATAAAAAATTATTATTAAACATTATATTATAAAATAATATATTATATTATATATGTCAATTACAATATATATATATATATCAAATATATTATTTTTTTTTATAAAACTAACCATTAATGAGTTTACGTTGAATACAATTTAAATCAAATAAAGAATCTTTTTCTTCAAAATTTCCTTGCATTGTGTCAATATATTTATTTATTAAATAACATTTACAAAAAAGTAAAATATTTGAAGAATTTATAAACAGTACTCAGATTTTTCTCGTGAAAATAAGGTATTCTTGTCCAAAAAGAAATCAAGTAAGGTAAGAAGAGATTTTTCTATAAATTTTGAAATTGCTAAACATACTGCATCTCTTTTAACAAAGATATTTATTGTCTTCTTATATTTAATAATTCTTAAAGCATCAAATTTATTTAATTTTTCAGTCTAAATGCATCTTTCACATATGCCAATAAATACCTTAAATCAACTTCTGATACAAATTGTAATATCTATATTATTAAAACTGAAATAATTTTTGGTACTATTTAGAAATAATGATACATAATAAATGAGAATTGTTTGGAAACATGGATAGCAGATTAAAATTTCATTTTATTTGCACATTTAGCTATTGTATTTACAATAAATTAACTACTTTCATTTTGCATATCTTTTAATTTAAAGATTATGCTTTTGCATTTAAAATCAATTTAAATTAATTAATTACAATGACTTTATTTTTTTTTTGTGAAAATAAAAACAAAAACTGAAATCTATAGTATATATTATATAAAATAATTTTTAAATACAGTTTACCTTATTTAATTTAGTCAAATATAAAATTTTGAGAATTCAATTTCACAAAAAAACAAATCATAAAATTAATGATAATTCATAGAAAACTAATGAAAAAATTAATTTTTAGTATGTTGTTTCATTTTAAAATAAACTAAAAAAAACATGTTAATATATGAATAGTACAATTACATCAAATGACACCAAGTTATAAAGTATCTAATATAATATATGTACAAATAAAAAATTATTATTAAACATTATATTATAAAATAATAGATTATATTCTATATGTCAATTACAATATATATAAATATATTTTCTTTTTTATAAAACTAACCATTAATGAGTTTACGTTGAATACAAGTTAAATCAAATATCCGTATGGGAGTGCAAGTCAAATTATAGTTTATTTTACAATACAAGTAGTAGAATGGAAAATGATATTTGTTCATAAACAATTTTGGTGTCATTCTAAAACAAGCTCTCTTTAAAATAAATCTACAGTTTATTTCTCTTCTAGTCAACGTGTTCCTATTTATTAAAAAAATCATGTTCATAAGATCATTGTAAAAACTTGTTAGTTGTACATTATCCCTTCATACAAAATTTTATTCATTTTGTCTTTTTTCAAAACAAATTGAAGTTTTTAAATTTTCTATAAGAATTTGGCTCGGTTTGGATAAAATTTATAACTCTAGATACTGTAGATCCATTAACTATGTATGTCGGATTAAGTTCAATTGAATTCAGTTTTATCAAATGAGAATATGTTCAAATATTTACATTTGGTTTATTTTCCATTCCTAAATATAAAATTATACTTTCATCATTCTTATTCACATATAAGTCAATTTTATTACCACGGAAATTGTATTTTTATATAATTTATCAGGAAACCTTTTATTTTTAATAATTCATTTGTATTAAGACAAATTTATGTTAACCAATAAATATAATCTATAATTAAATTAAAAGAAGTTGGAAATTAACAAATTTGATACGAATACAAAACTGCTAAACAGATTACACATATCCTTATAATTTTATTAATATTCAACAGTTTAATTAACATTCTCTCCATTTCATTTTAGTTATTGTCTTAATTTTGGCATACATATTAAAACAATTTAATTTTACATACTTTAAAATAAAAATATAATTACCTATACATCTAATCACATTTTACCCAATGGAAAATAGAAAAGTAATACTTGTGTATTGAAATTATAAAATGACATTTATTTTGAAACGAAATTTTTTTCTACAATAACAAATAAAATGGAATAGAGGGAGTATCGTATATTAATAAAGTTAGATTGGTACTACGATTCTTTGAAAAAATAATACGTTTAATAGTTAACTAGGTGTTTTGCCCGCACATGGATGCATAATTTTCAAACAATTTATTATTAGTTTATATTTTATTAATTCAAACAATATAATAAGTTATGATTTATATTTTAAAATTAATTATAAATGACAACACTCACATAACAAAATATTTTAAAAATATATTTTTACAAATTTGTTGCTTAAATTGATTTTAATTATTTATTTTATCTTAATTATTATTTCTATAATAAAAAATATATTTTCAACATAACAATATAATACATAAGAAGTATCTTATTTTCTCAAAATATAACTTTTAAAAGAAATTCGTTTTTATTTTATAATAAATTTCATATGAAATTATTAAAAATATGACAAATCATCAAAATTATTTAAATCATGGAGAAATTACAAATAAGATAATTCATTTAAATTTTCTAATAGAAAATTTTCAAGATAACAATCTAATACATAAGAATTATCTTATTTTTGAAATATAGTATAATTATTTGTAATTATATAGGAAATTATTAAAATATGATAAATAAGCAAAATATAAAACCATGAAAAGTTGATAAATCAGCTTTCTTTATATTTAACTATTAATATTTTCAATTAAGTTTTAATTTCTATGATAAAAAATATATTTTAAAGATAACAATATAATACGTAAGAATTATCTTATTTTCTAAAAGTATAATATTATTAATAAAAATTCATTTTATCATATGATAAATTATTCATAAAATTATTAAAAATATAAAAAATAAGCAAAACTACAAAATCATGGAGAAGTTACAAATCAATAAGTAAATTCACTTGAATTTTATAATAAAAAATAAAATATAACAAATAAGAAAAATTACAAAAATCATGGAGAACTTACAAATCAATCAGTAAATTCACTTGAATTTTCTAATAGAAAATATATATTTTTAGATAAAAATTTAATACAAAATAATTAACATATTTTCTAAAATATAATATTATTAATATAAATTCATTTTTATTAAATAATAAATTATATATGAAATTATTTAAATAAGATAAATAAACAAATTTAACTAAAATCAAGGAGAAGTTGACAATTAAGCAAATTTACTTCTTATATATAATAAGAAAAATTACAAAAATCATGGAGAAGTTACAAATCAATCAGTAAAATTCACTTGAATTTTATAATAGAAAATCATATTTTTAAGATAAAAATTTAATACAAAATAATTAACATATTTCTAAAATATAATATTATTAATATAAATTCATTTTTATTAAATAATAAATTGTATATAAAATTATTTAAATAAGGTAAATAAACAAATATACCTAAAATCAAGGAGAAGTTGACAATTAAGCAAATTTACTTCTTATATATAATAAGAAAAATACAAAAATCATGGAGAAGTTACAAATCAATCAGTAAATTCACTTGAATTTTATAATAAAAATATATTTTTAAGATAGAAATTTAATACAAAATAATTAACATATTTCTGGCTGACAAAACAAAATATATTTCTAAAATATAATATTATTAATATAAGTTCATTTTTATTAAATAATAAATTGTATATGAAATTATTTCAATAAGATAAATAAATAAATTTACCTAAAATCAAGGAGAAATTGACAACTAAGCAAAATTACTTCTTATATAATAGATAATAATAATTCTAGAAGCATTAAAGCATCTAAATTACAAAACTAGTACTACTATATAATAATTGAATATGTAGAGAAATTGATATAATTTATTTTAATAAAAAGCTTTTACATTAGAAGTAATGATTGTGAATGAAGAAACACTGTCATATTTGTTGTTCTACATGCCAAAAAAAAAGTCGTACATGCTGTTTTGTTGCTTTGCTATTTGAAAATCCGTAAAAACTTGTATAAAAGCATTAACTAACGAATTAGAGATAAAATATTAGGATAAAGTTTTAACAAACGTTTTCCAGCATACGAATAAATTCGTTATAAATAAAACTTACTAAGTTACAAAAAAGCTTACTATATTAAAGAAACAATTTACTATATATATATATATATATATATATATATTTTAATTATTGAAGGTTCTGGGGACAAATAACAAGACCTATAATCTCCCAAGTCTGGGATCGGGCGGGCAACAATTTATTGTTTTAAGATTGTATTTGAATCACAGATAAAAGAACTCTCTTTTATTAATCTCTTCTCAAGGAAACACTCAAAAACCTCAAGCTCAAAACAATCTAAAACTCACGCACACACATATGCAATACTCTTGCATATCTTATATAGATAACATAAGTTCCTAAACTCTAGGAATTCCCAAACTCTTAGGAGTTATCCTATTTTCTCAAGCTTATCTTAATCTAACTTGATTCCCAAGTTAACTTCATGATTATCTTCAACATTTTCCCCCTTAATCTTGAAGTTAACCACATCTTGCATTCCAACTAGTTCTCTCATCTCCTTGAACTTGAATCTCCCAAGTGCTTTAGTCAAAATGTCAGCTCTCTGTGCTACTCCTGGAACATGCTGGACATCGATCAACTCGTTCTCCACACACTCTCTTATGAAGTGATAGCGTTTGTGTATGTGCTTACTCCTACCGTGAAACACAGGATTCTTTGTGAGTGCTATAGCAGACTTGTTATCAATGCAGATCTTCACACGATTGTATGTTGCTTCCGTGATCTCTCCAAGTAACTCTTGCAACCATATTGCTTGTTTAGCAGCTTCTGTGGCAGCCATAAACTCTGCTTCACAAGAGGATAACGCCACAGTCTCTTGTTTTTGAGAGCACCATGTGATAGGACAATCATTCAAGTAGAAGATGTGTCCTGTGGTACTTCGTCCATCATCTTCATCTATGTTATGACTGCTATCACAATAACCAACCAACTCCATCTTACTGACTCGCTTGAATATCAGACCAAAACTCGTGGTTCCCTTTAAGTACCGTAGTACTTGCTTCAGTGCAGCCGCATGAGATGTCTTCGGTTGATGCATGTATCGGCTGAGTATCCCAACACTAAATGCAAGATCAGGCCTTGTATGTAGCAAATATCTCAGGCAACCTATGTTCTTTCGAAACTCTGTTTCATCCACACTGACTTCACTTTGTGCCATTGACAACACAAGACCCGTATCCATTGGTACATGTACAGCGTTACATTCCTCCATTCCTGTTTCTTGAAGTATTCTGTTAGCATATCTTTCCTGCTTCAGAGTGATACCTTCTTTGTGTTGCAGTACCTCAATCCCTAAGTAGTATGTCAATAGACCAAGATCACTCATCTCAAACACTTTTGACATCTCCCTTTTGAATTCAAAGATCATGTCGCAGTCTGACCCTGTTACTAGCAGATCATCAACGTATACTGCCACTAGTAGCAGATTACCTTGCTGTTTCTTCCGGTATAAGGATGGTTCCTTGGAGCATTTAGCAAACTTCAACTTCTCGAGTACTTTGTTCAGTTTTTCGTTCCAGGCCCTGGGCGCTTGTCTCAGGCCGTATAATGCCTTCTTTAGCTTATAGACCTTATCCTCATTCCCCTCGATCACATATCCTTCTGGTTGCTTTACATAGACATCTTCTTTTAACTCCCCATGTAGAAACGCGGTTTTAACATCCAGGTGGTGTATTTCCCACCCGTTTGAGGCTGCAAGACCAATGATGAATCTCACTGTCTCAATACGAGCAACCGGGGCAAACACCTCCTCAAAATCTACACCATGCTTCTGAATGTATCCCTTTGCCACTAGCCTTGACTTATACTTGTTTATGCTGCCATCAGCGTTGCGTTTGACCTTGAAAACCCACTTAAGTCCTATTGCCTTTGCATCTTTGGGTAAAGCAACCAAGTCCCATGTATTGTTCTGTACTATACTTTCCATCTCATCATCACAGGCCTTTCTCCATACTTTATCCTTCACAGCCTCTGAGTAGTCCCAAGGTTCCTCGTTTATGACAAGCAAGAGTCTTTCTCCCTCTTCTTCTCCGAATAAGATATAATCACTCAGGTAACTTGGAGTCTTGACAGCTCTTGTTGATCTCCTTAAGTGAACTTCCTCTGAAGCATCTTCAGATTCTTCTTCTACTGCAGTTTCAGCTGGTGTAATCTCAATATTGTCACCGTGATCCTCTCCATCTTCTCTTGTCTCAGTTTCTCTTATTCCTTGGTTACCAAAGATACCGAAGGTAACAGTGAAGCTTCCTGGTTCTCCTTCATCTGTGACAGAGTTACTCCACTTCCATCCTTTGTTCTCGTCGAATACCACGTCTCTGCTTACTACTATTCTTCTGCAACTTGGGTCAAACATTCTGTATGCCTTGGATCCAGGCTCAGTACCGAGATGCACCAGTGTTCTGGATCTATCATCAAGCTTCCGTAGGTGAGGAGACTCAGTTCTTGTATAGCCAATACATCCAAATACTCTCAAGTGGTTAACGCTTGGCCTGGTTCCTTTCAAAACTTCATATGGCGTTTGTGACTGCAGAGTTCTTGTCCCAACTCGGTTAATGAGATATGTGGCATGTCTTACGGCTTCTCCCCAAAGATAGTTGGGTACTCTCATGTGTTTAAGAATGCTCCTAGTCATCTCCAACAAGGTTCTGTTTCTTCTTTCTACCACTCCGTTCTGTTGAGGGGTATAGGGTGCTGTCAAGTGTCTTTGTATACCGGATTCGTCGCAGAAGTTCCAGAAACTCTAATGATGTGAATTCTCCTCCTCTGTCCGTTCGAAGTGTCTTAATCTTCTTCTTTGTTTGTTGCTCCACCATGTTCTTAAAAACTCGAAACTTTTCAAATGCATCACTCTTTTCCTTCATGAGAATTGTCCACATGTACCTCGTGTGGTCATCTACTAAGACAAATATGTATCTGTTCTTTGCTGGTGTTGCTGGCGTAATCGGTCCACAAAGGTCTCCATGGATGAGCTCCAGGGGTTCTTCTGCTCGAAACATGGTTGATTTTGGAAATGGTTGTCTAGCTTGTTTGCCAAGCAAGCAAGACTCACATGTTTCCTTTTCAATATTGATCATAGGCATGCCAAGTACTAGCTCCCTCTGCATCATTAGTCTCATGTTCTCAATACCGATATGACCCAGCCTTGCGTGCCATCTTGCAGATTCACTTGTTATATCAAGCTGTAGACACTTCTCTTCTACTATATCCATGTGAACTTTGTAGAGTCTGTTCTGTGAACGATTAGCACGAGTAATTATCCTTCCTTCTTTGTCATGTAGTGTGAGAAGATTGCCTTTCATATTCACTTCACATCCAAACTCAGTGGCTTGACCTAGGCTGATGATATTGTTCTTTAAATCTGGTATGTAGTACACGTCTGCAAGTAACTTCTTTCCTCCATCTTGGCTGATGAACAGAACGGATCCTTTCCCTTTAATGTCTATCCTTGAGTCATCACCAAACCTGACCTTGCCTGCAATTGTTTCATCAATCTGTCTGAAGTAGTTTCGATTCCCAGTCATATGATTACTAGCCCCATTGTCTAGGTACCAAGTTCTATCTCCATCCATACTTGACTCAAACTCTCTAGGCCTGACGTTCTTTTCATTAAGATATACCACCTCGTGCATCATCAACCCATCAGCCTCCTGTGTTTCTTCTTGCTTTTCTACAACCGTTTCCTGCAACTTTAATAATCTGTCTGGACATGTTGCCGCAAAGTGGCCAGTTTTATCACATCTGAAGCAAACCACTTTTGAAGCATCTCTGCTATCCCAGTATGATCGACCTCTACCTCGTCCTCTGTTGTAGTATCTTCCTCCTCTACCTCTTCCTCTATAATCACCCTGAAATTCACGTTGTGATTGACCCTCCATGTTAGCATACATTAGTTTGCTTTGTTGTTGATCCTGTGTCTCTTCCTCTGCTACTTTTAGTCTTTCTTCATATGCCTTTAAACGCCCAATTATATCTTCAAAGTTGGATTTGTTAAGATCAAGAAGTTGCTCCAGTGATGCGACAATATGAATGTATTTTTTGCTAGGTAGACTTGATAGGAATTTCTTGACCAGCTTCGGTTCATCAAATTCTTCTCCTAAAGCAGCAGATTTTGATGAAATCTCCGTGAGCTTTCCAACAAACTCATCAATGGAATCATTATCTTTCATCTGAAGTCGATCAAACTCGGTTTTCAAGGTTTGTAGTCTAGCTTCCTTTACCCTGTCAGCTCCAACATGTCGTATCTTAACTGCATCCCATATCTTCTTTGCAGAATCTAGGCCTCCAACTTGAAGAATAAGACTTTCTGGAATTGCTTGATACAACAGAGCAGTTGCCGTAGTATTCTTCTCAACATCATCTGTCTCTTTTTCAACCACCTCCCATACTTTATGAAGTTTGAGCATGACCGTCATCCTTATTGCCCAAACAGTGTAATTTGTTGTGGTCAACATAGGACATTTAATCGATATTGCTCCTCCTTCTTTTGGCTTGTTGATGATTGTGGTAATATCACCCATGACTCTCGATTTCTTTCTAGCTCT
The DNA here is from genome assembly GCA_932364175.1 of Eruca vesicaria subsp. sativa. Taxonomy (NCBI): domain Eukaryota; kingdom Viridiplantae; phylum Streptophyta; class Magnoliopsida; order Brassicales; family Brassicaceae; genus Eruca; species Eruca vesicaria. Next base: position 83,976 of record CAKOAT010091266.1, on the reverse strand, counting down.
GATACCAAATATTGTTTTAAGATTGTATTTGAATCACAGATAAAAGAACTCTCTTTTATTAATCTCTTCTCAAGGAAACACTCAAAAACCTCAAGCTCAAAACAATCTAAAACTCACGCACACACATATGCAATACTCTTGCATATCTTATATAGATAACATAAGTTCCTAAACTCTAGGAATTCCCAAACTCTTAGGAGTTATCCTATTTTCTCAAGCTTATCTTAATCTAACTTGATTCCCAAGTTAACTTCATGATTATCTTCAACACAATTTACTATATTTTGGCAAAAAACAAATTAATTTTAGTGAAGCAGAAGAAAGTCATGATGCATGGACGAAGATACCACGTGGTTCACTAAAGCCACATATTTAGTCTTCATATTAATCAAACCAGCTACGTAAATAATTGATTTGGTTGAGATAATAATAAACATAATTAGCATTGGAATGAAGATGTTTTTTTTTTTTTTTTGATAATCCGGGATATTTGGGGCCCCGAATCCAACCAACTAATTTCCTGGAATTTTTGATTACTGACGCCAGTCGGGCCTGATTGCTCGCAAGAGAAGTTAAATACCACTATCACCTAACCACACGTTAGGATAATCTGAGAACAACGGCTTTGAATCCACGACGCTTAGAGTAATTGCGGGACGCCAAGTACTATCCGGCCATGTGCGGAATGAAGATGTTCATGTATTTGATTATTGTTAGTTGGTTTTCAGTTAAAATTACATGAACATCTACCTTTATGTAATATCAATATTTAGACTTTTTACTATTATTTGTATTTTACTGTGTAACAAAAGTTCATAAAAAACATAAAAATACAAAATTCATGTTTGTAAGCAACTGTAGTTTTGTATCATCCCATCTAAACCAGCACAATATGTTGAACAGGTTATTATTGTTGTTTGGCACACTGATCCCCAAAATTCAATAAAAAATATAGGTACCCAAAAATATACATGTCCCGCAGATTAGAAAATGGATTACCCTGCGCTTTGCTCTCTAAATAAACTTATAAATTATGCATACATTATATATTTATTAATAATGTAATCTGATAACAATCCAACAAGCGTATCTGGGAAAAGGAGGTCAAAATTTGATGTATAGTAGTATGTTCACATTCTATGCAAATAAAGATGTTGGAACTTAGTTTCAAAAAAAAAAAAAAGATGTTGGGACTTTCAGACTGGTTAGTAACAGTAATCATCAAAGCAGACTAAATAACCGAACCAATTTTCTATAAATATATGTGTAACCTAGGACCAAAACTTAAGATTAATCATCTACCCTCAACGTTACTTTATATGTGATAATATTGGGGCTAATATTGGCACATTCATATAAATATTGGTTGATTTTATTTAATGTCATTTTTTACTATGGTGTTAAATGTTTTAAAGTAAGAATGCAAAAGTTCATTATTTATTTCGCACTTAATGTACTTTTATTGTAAAAAATGTATTATTATTGTTTTCAGTAAACTTTATCATATATTTCAAATATTTTATAATTATATTCAATTTATTTTATCATCTGTTTATATATTTATTTAGGCAGGTCACTGTGTTAACATATTTAGAGATACTAATTCGATTTTATTTGAGTCAACACATTGTAGCAAAAATATAAATACGGTAGAAACTCTACATATTAAAATTCGATAAACTAATAAACAGTATAAATTAATATTTTTTTCTGGTTTTAATTATATCGATTGAAAATATGATACAAATCGATTAATAATAAGATAATGATGTTTTGCAAAATCCTATGTAAAATTATGGCCTCATTATTATAAATTGATAATTTATATCTATATATATTTTATACAAGTATAAAAAATCATTTTATTGTTATATATTCACAAAGAAATTATATTTATACTCTCTTAACACATACTTTATTTTGATAATATTTAGTAAAATTATATGCGAAATCATATTTAAAATTTATGAAACATAGTTTAAATATGCCATAAAATATAAAAAGTAGTGTGAAGGTCAAGCTTTAAAATTTTAATTAATATATATACACTATAAAGTTTTATTTTATTTTATTTCGAAAATAGCTTTTAAAATAGAAAATCTAAAAACAACTTTTAGTAAATTAATAATTCAATAAATCAAGATAATACATAGTTTCAATATTATTAATTTTCTAAATTTTTTACTGTAAATCTATTTTTTCACACATAACTTCATATCAATATCATCTAATACAAAAATATATTAACATGCCATTTGAACGAAAAAACATAGAAAGGTAATGGTCAACTTATTTACGAATGTTGTTTTTGCAAATGACCATCATATATGAATTTCTAATACATCATTACCATCAAACCAAAAATCTTTAAAACTATCACTTTTCAAATATTTTTCGCGATTTGGAATAATGTGGAAGCTCATTGTCCTTGTTATTTTTAATCAAGATTTTCATTTTATTTTAATCAAACTTGATCACTTTCATATGTCAAATTTGATAAATCTGTATGTATAAAAAAATATTTTCTTGGCATAAAAATATTAAGAGTGATAGTACTTTTGAAAACTATGCCTAAAATTGGTGAAATTATTGCAAGTTCTCATTTTATGCTAAGTTTAATAATCCGTTTTCTAACCTCTACTCTGATATTTGTTATCTCATGAGACGATCATGGATTCAGATCTGCTAATATACTATGTTTCTTTTCTTAAAATAACTAAAAACTCTAAATGATCTTATATTATTAAAAATATAGTACAAATAGAACTAATCTTCTTCTTAACAAATTATTATATATTATCTATTCATTTTTTACTCAGTTAACAATTTTATTAATTATATCTTAATAACACATCACATCATTAATTATATTATCATAATAATAATAATATTGTAGCTTTTTATTTATTAGTTAATTAAAATTAATTTTGTACCAATTATAAAAATTAAAATGTAAAATAACTGGGTTTTTTCATATGGTTAAAAGTTTGAATTAGTTTGCTTTCTTAAATTTTTTTATATATTAGTTCCAATCATGAAAAGACTACTTAGCCAAACACATAATTTAAAAATATGTTTTTTTTGTGACTTGCTCATCTAAACTAAGATTAAATGAGAGTTAGATGAGCTGATCTCTGATAAATACTTCCATATGTCCGGGTCCGATCTATATGGAAAAAACATATAGTTTCTAGTCCTTGTTTCGCTTGCTAATGCGTCAATCCGACTATTCCTACTCCGGAAAATATGAATCATATTCACCGGCTTAAAGACAAGTTTATATAAATAAAATAATTACTATATCAAGATAACAAAAATATATTATATTTATTTTCACTTGATTTTTCACTCTTTATAACTATTGTAACTAAACATATAGAAAGAATATTTTTTTTAATTAATTTACAGAATCAGTTAGACATGAATATTGAAATTCTCTTCAAGTACAAGTTGTTACAATTTCTATTATCGTTTTTAGGTTTTGAAATTAGACCCTACTCGGATATTGTAAATTTATGTATAGATTTCGAATTAAGTACTTCCAGATCTAAATGTGTTCAGTTTTAATGTATAAGAACCTAAAATATCTAAATAAGCAATACATCTGAAACAAATTTAGTATTTTTACTAAAGATAATTGTATTATTCGATTTGATCTAGATTTATTGAATACTGTAGTTAGACGGTGATATATTTAAAACATATAATACTAAAGATGAAAAACAAATATCAGCGTATAAAAACGTAAGAACCAATACTCATATTAGTGTACATGTCAAGCTCTATTCATAGTTAAAAAAAAACTCTAAACCATCAACGAATTTTGATTAGTAAAATGCAACAGACTTTAGTCAAAGTAGGCAGAAACAAGATGATTACTAGCTAGTCGTAAAAAGTTTATGAATGCTGCTAGCTAGATCCAATATTGTTAATACGTGTCCAAACTCTTAAATAAACAAGTATTTTTGAAACGTTGAGGTGTGTGAGTTATATGAATTAAATAATGAATTTGGTTGCCAGAAAAAATAAGGTTATTTTAACCTGTCAATTTTTAGACTTTGTTATCTACCTATGAGATAAAGATGAGTAGAAAACATTTCGATTGGTAAGATCAAAAACAAATTTGAGAGTGGTTAATTATAGAATTAAGGCAGGTAAGATATAAACAAATCCCATGATAAATATGTGCTTGTTATGGTTTGACCATCCTACCATTATCAACATTTGATCATGACCATTCTTTTCGTCACTGGCAAACTCATTCACACTCGCACAAATTCAAAGACCACTAGAAAGTAAAAGTCTTTTTAATTGCTAATTATAAGGCTTTCATAAAGAAGATAAAAGCATTGAAATATATAAGTTCATTTCATCGTTGTTAACAAGATACAACGTTGAAATATATAAGTCCATTGTTGATTAACAAGCGACAATCCTTGAAATGATAAATAAATAATTCGCAAAATTTTCCGATTATTGTTCGAAAGTTTTGAACCAAATTTTGGTTTTGATACACATATTGTATTCTTCTATTTAATTTAATAGTAAATAAAAAAAAACTATACGCATGCACACAAGACATCAATTTTTGATATCAATGCTTTGGCATTGAATTGTAACATTTGAAACTTCAGTGTTAAAAAAAAAAACATGCACACAATATTGTTTTAGACTCAAACGTATGAACTCAAGGATCAAATAAGAACAACTCAACTTCTTATTAATAGCTTAAAGAAAAGTTTCTCAAAAACTTAAGCTCTCACAATAGATCTCTCAAACTCATAAGTTATGCAACAAGTATGCATCCCCTTATAGATCTATAAATCTCATTAAACTTCACTTATTTAGATATCTCATAAATAAGATAAACTTTCTTTTCTCTTTTAACTTAGTTTAGCTTAAGAACCAAGCTATCTTCAAATTTGCTTCCAACATTTTACCCTTTAAACTTAAAGTTTCTTTTTTTTTTAATTTCTTGAACTCCAATAAAGACTCTCGTTTCTATGAATTTAATTCTTCCAAATGCTTTAATTAATATGTCTGCCTCTATTCGTTGCCGGATACATGTTGAACCTCGATTGGATCATTTTCTACACATTCCCTTATAAAGTGGTATCGCTTGTGAATATATTTGCTTCGACCATGAAATACCGGATTCTTAATGAGTACAATTGCTGACTTGTTGTCTATATAGATGTTTGTCTTTGTATACGGTGTCTCTGTAACCTCTTCAAGAAGCTCTTGCAGCCATATCGCTTGCTTAGCAGCTTCGGTGGCTGCCATGAACTCTGCTTCACAGGTGGAAAGAGCCACCGTCTCCTGCTTCATTAAACACCATGATATCAGACAATTGTTGTGATAAGAAGATATGGTCAGTGGTGCTTCTTTCATCATCTTCATCAATGTTATTTCCACTATTGACATAACTTACAAGTTCTCTTTTCTCTGTTCTCTTGAATGTAAGTCCATACGAACATGTCTCTTTTAGATATCTGAGTACCTGCTTGAGAGCTTCTGCGTGAGAAACTCTTGGTTGATGCATATATCTACTTAATACTCCCACACAGTAAAATATATCTGGTCATGTGTGTATCAAATAGCGAAGACATCCAATCATCTTTCTATACACTGTTTTGTGAACAACTTCTTCACTTTGTGCCATTGAAAGTTTCAACGCCGAAGCCATTGGCATATGAACCGCATTGCACTTGCACATTCCTGACTCCTCTATTCTCTTCTTTGCACACCTCTCTTGCACAAGTATCAAACGGCTACCATCAATATGTTCTCATTCTCACCTTTACGGAACAATGAGAGTTCTTTAAAACACTTTATAAAGTTTATCTCAGCAAGTGATTTATTCAAATTCTCACCCCAAGCTCCCAGGGCTTGTTTCAAACCATATAATGCCTTGTCGAGTTTATAAACCTTATGCTCACTCCCTTTTATTATAAATCCCTTAGGTTGCTTAACGTAGACATCCTCCTTTAAGTCACCATTAAGAAAAGCTGTCTTGACATCCAAATGATGTATTTCCCATCCGTGTGAAGCAGCTAGAGAGATGATGAATCATATCGATTTAATACGAGCCACTGGAGAAAAGACCTCAAAACCTCTTCTGTGTCTTTGTATGTATCCTTCGGCAAAAAGTCTTGATTTATGTTTGTTTATGCTTCCGTCAGAGTTCCGCTTGATCTTAAAGATCCATTTTAATCCTATTGCATTAGCACTAGTCGGCAAATCAACAAGATGCCATGTTTTGTTCTTGATGATAGCTGAGATTTCTTCTTCACATGCATCTCTCCATACCTTGTCTTCTATGGCACTACTGAAATCAAATGGTTTGTCATTAAGCACGAGCAAAAAACGTTCTCTCTCAGCTTCAGCTAAGCATACATAGTCATCCAAGTAGCTTGGTGTTTTGGTTACTCTCGTTGATCTCCTTAATGGGACTGTTTCATGATCTTCGTTGTTGATGAAATAAGGTTCTCCTTCTTCTTCAGTAACAGTTTCACCATTATTTTGTTGCTCTGATTGAATGAATTAGAGATTAAGAAAGTATTGTTGCTGGAGAATGAAGAACAAATAAGAGAGAGAGAGAGAATTTCGTGAGTTAAGAAGAATAGAAGGAGGAAATATTTTCCTTAATTAAATCAATGTGCATTAGAGCAAGATAAGTAGACTAGTGGTCTGAAATAAAAATAATTAAAAATAATGCAAGTTGGTACACAACGGTCAAATGCACGTGGGGAAGAGCAGAAGAAGAGATTTTGGATTTGCCCATATGGTCTCCTTCCATCATGGTCAAGCTTTGCACCCATGGTCATCGTATTTGAGGTTGACCATATGGTCAAGCTCTTCATGGTCACGCTTGCACCAATGGTCATCTTATTTGTAGTTGACCATATGGTCAAGCTCTTCATGGTCACGCTTGTACCAATGGTCATCTTATTTGTAGTTGACCATATGGTCAAGCTCTTCATGGTCACGCTCGTACCAATGGTCATCTCTTCTTATCTTAGTAATTCCTTCATGTCAACACTCCCCCTCAAGCTTGACCATGTAGAACAAGTAAAGCTTGGAAGCCATGAATCAATCCCTCATTAAAAACTTAGCTAAGTAAAACCCAATGGGATAAAACCTAAGCCAAGGAAAAAGAGTAGATCACTTCATAGAGGAGAGTCTAGTGACATGGGAGTTCTATGAGTCCTAACCTTGGATGTATGGACTCACACACTTTAATACTTGCTGCCTTGGTGAAGATATCGGCTAACTGGTCTTCACTTCTTGTGTAGCATGGTAGAATCACTCTTTGTTCTACAGCTTGTCTAACCTTGTGGCAGTCTACTTCAATATGTTTGGTTCTCTCATGG
>CAKOAT010091266.1:34249-72925 GCA_932364175.1 Eruca vesicaria subsp. sativa | reverse complement strand
TCAAATGCACGTGGGGAAGAGCAGAAGAAGAGATTTTGAATTTGCCCATATGGTCTCCTTCCATCATGGTCAAGCTTTGCACCCATGGTCATCGTATTTGAGGTTGACCATATGGTCAAGCTCTTCATGGTCACGCTTGCACCAATGGTCATCTTATTTGTAGTTGACCATATGGTCAAGCTCTTCATGGTCACGCTTGTACCAATGGTCATCTTATTTGTAGTTGACCATATGGTCAAGCTCTTCATGGTCACGCTCGTACCAATGGTCATCTCTTCTTATCTTAGTAATTCCTTCATGTCAACACTGATTCCTCTATGTTCTCGATATCTCTAACACCTCTGTTTCCAAAATCACTAATAGTTATTTTGAACTTTCCATGTTTCTCTTCACGTGTCTCGGTTGCAGGTGACATCCATTGCCATGAATTTGTCTCATCAAAATGTACATCTCTGCTGACAACTATCTTTAGTTTTACCGGGTCATATAACCTCTATGCTTTCGATCCTGGCTCGGTTCCTAAATGTATTAGATCTGTCTTCAAGCTTTTTAGGGAATGGTGTATCAATTTTGGCATACCCAATGCATCCAAAAACACGTAAGTGTTCCACTCTTGGTTTCTTTCCTTTGAACACTTCATATGGCGTTTTGAGACTCCAGCACTCTAGCCGCAGTTTTGTTGATTATGTATGTAGCATGACGCATTGCCTCTCCCCCATAGATGATTTGGAAAGGACATGTGCTTTAACAGACTTCTTGTCATCTCCGTAAGACTTCGGTTACTTCTCTCTACTACTCCGTTCTGCGGTGGGGAGTATGGTGCCGTCAAGTGTCTTATTATCCCACATTCCTCACATAAATTATTAACTCAGTAGATGTAAACTCACAGCCTCTATTGGTTTTGAGACATTTTATTTTTGCCTTTGTCTGAAGTTCCATGATTGCTTTGAATCTTGTAAACTTCTCAAACACCTCTTCTTTCTCTTTGAAAAGAATGGATCACATGTACCGTGAATAATCATCTATAAGAACAAAAATATATCTGTTCCTTGCTGCTGTAGGTGGAGTAATTGGACCACATAGATCACCGTGTATAAGCTATAACACTTGCTCAGCTCAGTACATGGAAGCTTGTGGAAACGGACGTCTTGTTTGCTTGCCAAGCAAACATGAAGCACATGTTTCTTTCTTGACTGCTACCCTTGGTAACCCAACTACAAGCTCTTTTCTGATCATTGTTTTTAATGATTCTGACCCAGTGTGTCCAAGTCGTGCATGCCATGTTGTTGCATCATCTAAGCCGATAAGCTGTAGACACTTAGGGTCGACAATCTCCATTATAACTTTGTATAATCGGTTTCTTGCTCTTGTTGCTCTTGTAATCAAGTTGCCATATTTGTCATGCAAAGTAAGATACTTCTCCTTCATCTTCACATCACAACCCGATTCCGTTGCTTGACCAAGATTTATGATGTTGCTTCTTACATCAGGAATAAAATATACATCGATTAATGTCTTTTGGTCACCATTCTTGCAACAAAACATGATTGAACCTTTCCCTTTGATATCAATGCGTGAATAATCTCTGAATCTTACTTTTCCTGTTATAGCTTCATTAAGAGTGTTGAAGTAATTTCTGTTTCGCGTCATATGATTGCTTGCTCCATTGTCCAAGTACCATGTGTTGTCTCCATTCGTAAATGTTTCTAGGTCTTTCGGTTTCACATTCCCTTCATTGAGATGCACAATCTCATGCATCATCAATGTATCTGCCTCTCGTGTATCATCTTCCATGATCTCTGTAGTCTTTTGTAGTTTTGACGCAAAGTCCCCAAGCTTGTCGCAGCGAAAACATATCATCTTTGACATGTCTATGTCTCTATAAGATCTGCCACATCTTCGTTCTCCTCTGTTTGAATGACGTCTTCCTCGACCTCTGTATCCATTGTAATCTTGGTTTGAATAGTTTTGCGAAGAATCTGTGTTAGTATACATAAGCTTGCTCTGATCATGATTTCTTCTTCTTCTTTGTCATGTACTCGATCTTCATAGGTTTTCAGAGGAACTTCTTGATCATCTTTGGCTTTTCGATGCTTTCTCCTAATGCTGAGAATTTTGATGCAATCTCAGCCATTCTTCCCCCAAAACTATCGATGGTATCACCGTCCTTCATCCCTAGCCGATCGAACTCTACCATAAGTATTTGTAGTCTAGCTTCTTTCACTCTATCTACTCCCATATGTCTAGATTTAATGGCTTCCCATACTTTGTTTGCATTATCCAAATCTCCTATTTGAAAGATTAGGATTTCGGGAATTGATGCAAAGATTAAAGAGATCGCCAAGTTATTCTTCCTATTGTCTTCTGTCTCTTGCTCAACCATTTCCCAAACCTCTTGAACCTTAAGTAGAACCTTCATACGGATTGTCCACAGTATAGTTTGTTACTGTAAACATTCGACAGTTGATAATTCCACCATCTTTTCCTCTCGTGACGGTGGTTGTCGTTACTACTGTAATTTCACTCATGTTTTGGTTATGATACCAAAATATTATTTTAGACTCAAACACACAAGACTTTGATCACATAAGAAAATAAATTTGTTAACCAGCTTATCTTATTGAAAAGATAGTTGCAGTTTTTCTAAAAGAAAGTAAAAATTTTGAAATATCTTTTCAGTGTCAACAAAGCATAACTTTAATTTAGTTTTAAATTATGATTTTTTCAAAAAAATAATACCTGAAGGGCTATGTTTCTTTTTCTACCCAAAGATGACACTGTCTTTTTTTTTTGAAAGACAAGATTACACTGTCTACCATTCAAATTCCACAAATTGATTACACTCTTTAATTAAGAGTATAAAATATTTTTGCAAAATATAAAACATCACAAAGCCGAAAGACACTTGAGAATTAATGGCTTTATCCACCGACCTCGTCAAAGAAAGAAAACTTTTCCATACTCGTAGGGGCCCTGACTAACATAGTATAACTAAATCATAAGAATTGGGGATCCATATTCTTGATTAAGTTAGGTTCTGTTAGAAAAGCACAATGTATTTAGTCATAAGTCATTAGTCATATTAAATTCATTAAATAGTCCATCGCTTGAAATGTACGCAGAGTTATCCCTACTCAAAATGACAATGTGAATTTCATTACTAAATTAAAATACTATAGTTCTATTGCTACACGTACAGCAGATTCATCTGTTCTCTTATATTTAAGTGGCTGATCCAACATCAGTACATGGATCTATGACGGAATTCATTTGCCAACACATTGCAAATGAAGGCTTACAAACATTTGCAACGGATCACATAGTTTTTGAGAAAACTATTATTTCACTGATATAGATATCCAACATCGGTAATATCAAGTATCCTTAGACAATATATATGATGTGGTAATTCTCGGTTCTTGAACTAACTATTGGGTATAAATTAGACTCATTACTATTATCATTACTAACTTCATACTCCAGATGTCCAATCCTGAACGTAAGAAAGATGTATCAGAATCTTATATCAGAAATAATAATTAAATATTCTTGGATAATATATATATGTGATGTGGTAATCTTCTACCTTATATACTTATAAGGTAGCTGTGTGAATTAGGCCATTCAATAATAATTGATGTAAACCATGTGACTACAATTTTTAGGTTTGTAGATTTTTTTCCCCAGTAATCATTATGTCAAATTGTCGTAAATAGTGGAGATCTTGTTGACTAAGAACCGACTTGTGTTGTTGAAACGATACAGAGCAAGTAATATGTTTAAATAACTAAAACTAATAAAGTTGTAGGGAGAAAAGCTATATTATATCCATGACAAAATATCATCTGTTTTTTTAAGATAGTAAGACAACACACGCACGCATATAGGCATTGGTAGGTATATCTGCGCGTGCGCGCGCGCACACACACACACATATATCTATATATATATATATATATATATATATATGCACAATAGTGGTTAATTAAAAGGAAAACCGCATAAAAAACCTTTAAAAGTAACACTTACTAATATTTCATTAGTAGTTTAAATTTTCAAAGTGTCATTTGTATAAAAAAAAACATTGAACTTGAAAATCAGACCTGTTAAACAGGTAAAACATGAAATTTATCAAGTTTTTTCGAAAAGTAAAAATTTAATAAACAAAAATATAATAAATAACTAAAAACTGAATAAAAATCAACTAAATTTTCAAAAAATTAAAGAAAATTTCTGAACATAAAGAAAAATTTATAAAATAATAATTTGAAATACCAAAAATTAAATAAAATTCTGAAAATTAAACAAATTAAAGACAATTCACAAAATTGAACAAAAAATAAATAAAAATCAGAAACCAAATTACGTTTTCAAAACATTAAAGAAAATTTCAGAACATAAAGAAATATTTTTAAAAAGTTGACAACTGTTTGAAACCATCATCATCAATAGTGATATATTTTAAATTTTTATTCTCAACTATAATATTTCAGATTTCTGAAAAAAATCTTGTAATTTTATGCAATTTTTCGATAAAATTTACATATCATCGTTGATTAAAAAATTTCAAACATATCACTGTTGAAGTTGATGGTTTTAAATAGTTAAAAACACAATCTTCTAATTTTCACAAAACTGTTTTGAACTTTTGAGTTTTCAATTTTGTGAATTTTCTTTAAGTTTTGTTTAATTTCCTGAATTTTATTTAGTTTTTACGATTTCAATTTATTTATTTTTTTATAAAATATTATTTTTTGTTCTGAAGTTTTCTTTAACTTTTTCGAAAATTCAATTGATTTTTATTTATTTTTTGATTATTTATTGTATTTATATTTATTAAATATTATTTCTCTGAAAAAACCTAATAAATAAAATAGTTGATTGATCAGGTTTTTTCCGAGAAATAAATATTTAATAAATATCAATTTAATAAATAATCAAAAATAAATAAAAATCAATTAAATTTTCAAAAATAATTAAAATTTCAGAACATAAAGAAAAACTTATAAAAACTAAACTAAAATACCAAAAAAGTAAATAAAATTCAGAAAATTAAGCAAAAATTAAAGAAAATTCACAAAATTGAAAAATAAAAAGTTCAAAATAGTTTTTTGAAAATTACAAGATTATGTTTTTAACTATTTGAAAACTTCTACAGTGATATGTTTGAATTCTTTTTGTCAACGATGATATGTAAATTTTATTAAAAATTTCATATAAATTACAAGATTTCTTTTTTCAAAAATCTGAAAATATTATAGTTGAGAATAAAAATTTCAAGTATATAACTATTGACGATGATGGTTTCAAACAGTTTTCAATTTTTTTTTTTAAAAAAATTTCTTTATGTTTTGAAATTTAGTTTTCGATATTTATTTTTTTTTGTTTGATTTTCTTAATTTTGTTTAATTTTTTAAAAATTTTCTGAATTTTATTTAATTTTTGGTATTTCAAGTTATTTTTTTATAAATTTTTCTTGATGTTCTGAAATTTTATTTATTATTTTTGAAAAATATAATTGAAATTTTTATTATTTATTAAATTTTATTTATTAAATAATTATTTTTCAAAAAAAAACTGATAAATTACCTATTTTACCTGTTCAACAGGTCAGAATTTCAAGTTCAAGGTTTTTTTGTGACATAAATGTCTTTTTGAAGGTTTAAAGTGCTAGTGAAAAAACTTCAAGGTTTAATGTGCTAGTAAGTGTAATTTTGAAGGTTTTTTAATGCGTTTTTCCCAAAGTTAAAACCATATGATACGCGGTCGAAACTAATTGTTTCCGTTTTTGGCGAGGATTGCAAGAAGTTATAAATTATATAAATGAGTCGGTCAAAATATTTATTTGTCATTTATATATTCACTGGAGAGAAAAAAAATTATGACATATTTCATCTTTTAACCCGTATAATTTACCAATATTCATAAGGAAGCCTTAGGAGCTCCGAGGGCGAAAAGGAATTTTGGCGCTACTTCAAACCGTGATCACATCTGATCGATTTACTCGTTGTGATCGATTATGCTCTCATCATCAGACCGATTCTTGTCGTCTGTTGGTGATTTTGTTTCTCTTCTCCTTCCACAATTTACCTGTTGTCTCAATCACGTTACCGGAGTGCTTCTATTCTCAATCACATTACCTTATCCATCGGTGATCTTATCACTGATCCTCACAAACATCATATAGCGTACCCTTGTACGTTAAGCTCTCATCATAAGAAAGTCTTGGACGTTGTTGTTTGCCTCCTGTCTGATCTGGATCATCGTCCGATCTACACTTGATACCTTCTGGAAGTTGACTGCATATCATTGTATGGTGTAAGTGAGAATGAGATCTGCTCAACAAGCGGATGCTAAAGGGAAAGGAATTCTATATGAAGATGATGATGAGCCAATTAAACTGGTTGATCGAGATGACTCTTATGTCATCAAGGAGTATTGAAAATCTCTTATAGGAAAGATACTTAACCCAAAGAAACAAAATGTGGAGAAACTTCTTCAGACTATGCCTTCGCATTGGGGAGTGGCAGATAAAATCACAGCTAATGATCTAGGAAATGAGAAGTTTTTAATTAACTTTTCTACTGAGGATGATCTGAATGATGTCCTAAAGTAAATTCCTTTTCAACTTAATTTGTGTATGTTTGTCCTGGTTTCTTGGGAACCCATAGTTCACGATGGTTACCCATGGATAATCTCATTTGAGGTTCAGCTAATTGGGTTTCCTCTTCACCTGTGGACTATGACAAACTTGGAAAACATTGGTGGACGAATTGGTCTGGTCGATATGGTTGATCTCTCTGAGGGTTGCATGCTCATACACATTGACTCACGACGACCCTTAAAGTTCTCTCGGAAAGTGGAATATGAAGGTGATGAGGTTACAATTGAGATAAACTATGATAGGCTTTTTAAACATTGTACCATCTGTGACTTACTCTCACATGAGAAAGACTACTGTGTCACCAATGATATTCGTTCAAGAATCTCCTATCAGCTGGAGAAGTCTGATGTTTTTTCTCGTGTGCGTCTAACCCAGGATCAGCCTGCTCGAAGAGATATGCTCCGTGAGAATAACCAACATGATCATCACCCTCGTCAGTCGTTGCTGATGATAAGGGATCAGGTAAATTGTGACACTCATCGTGCCACTGGAGGCCATGAGCAACGCTCCGATCATCGTGAGTTGAGTGGGACTTCTCGTTTTGAATCTCAAAAGCGTACCAGAAGTATGGAAGTGCAGGGCCGCCTCTCTGATGGCAAAGGGGAGAGGTATAGAAACTCAAATTCTTATCCGTCCCTCTTCAAAAGTGTTAACAATCGTATCACTCGACACTCTGATCGAATTATTAGAGGACATGAAGATAAGCCACACCATCATCGCTCAACTGGCTATCAAAATGATGTTGGACCATATGAACGTAAAAGGGCTCAAACTTGGTGTGAGAAACCAAAACACAAAAGACATTGAGGAAAGAAAATCACAAGAGATTGATTCTTATGACCAAGCTCTAGAGAAGTTTAAACCATCACAGCTGGATGCTCATAATCACCAAGATGTGCGTACTGAAAAGGATGGACGAGACCGACATGGTAAGAGAATTGCTAGTGAGATTGTATCTCCCGCCTTACTGTCACCAATAATGGGAAAAAATGTTACCATACGTAACAAGAGTGTAGCGAGATTGCTAGCTTATTCTCCACAAGCTTCAGATATCCATATGGGAGGTGATCATGTTATTGAAGCTTTGAGCGGCATGGAGGAACAAGCTGCTGATGATGCTGAGATGCTGGCTTCTGACGATGATTTGTTTGATGAAGAACTAATGGAATTGGAAGATACGACACGCTCGGATATGGTTACTGGATATTCTAAGATAAAACCAAAAAATAAGGAGTCAAAAAATTCAAGGAGCATAAACAAAAGGAACCCTCCTTGGGGATCCAATCAACCAAACCAGTGATCTTCCGTCGAGGATCTCCACGCATAAGATCGGTTATGTCATATGGGCACAATCAACATGGAGAGAAAGCTAAGTCAAGACAGTCGCAGCACAAGTCTAAGGAAGCTCGAGTACACTTAAGGAAGGGACGTGGTTTGATGGGTCCCAAAAACCCATCTCATGTTCATCAATGAGGACAATCAGTTGGAACTATCGAGGGATCGGGAATAACCTCACAGTTCGACGCCTTACGGAGATGTGTCAGAAGCATCGCCCATGATTTGTGTTCCTTTCTGAAACGAAGAACATAAGACCTCTGTTGCAAGACATTCAGGCCGACTTAGGATTGGATCGTTTGTTTACCGTTGAGCCACTTGGTTTCAGCGGTGATCTAACTTTATTTTTTATGGATAAATTTCAAGTTAATGTTTTATTTTCAAATGACAGAATGATTGACATTGAGGCAGTCATTGATTATGACATTTGTTTATGGGGACCCTGTACTAGAAAGAAGAGATCAAGTTTGGAAACGTCTTACGCATTTCTCAACAACAAGAACTGGACCTTGGTTTATGATAGAGGATTTTAATGAATCACAGGTCACAATGAGTATAGAAGGAGGAAAGCAACGTACTGATAGTTCGTTTCTACCTTTTAAACATATGTTAAGTGATTGTTAGATGTTAGAATTTTCATTCACAGTGGACATGCTATCATAGGTAGAGAAGAGAGCAGGGCAGATACCAGTTAGATGCAGACTAGACAGAGCAGTCGGAAATGCGGATTGGCATGAGAAGTTTCCTCACTCGACTGTAAAGTACATGAGATTATGGGGATCTAACCATCGTTTGATTCTTGCTGATATACTCAAGAAACAAACGAGGAAATCTAAAAATTTCAAGTTTGACAAGAGGTGGTTGGATAATGAGGAACTTCGTCAAGTCATTCTTGATGGATGGAAATCTCCTGATCTTCCTCCTAACACAATTATTATGGAACATATTTCAAGCTGCCGGAGAGCTCTGAGTGAGTGGAGGAAACAACAAAATATAGACTCAGCAAAACTAGTAGAAGAACTAAAGGAGAAGGTAGAGGGTTTGTACGCGGATGATGCTACAAGCGAGGAAATTTCAGAAGCGTTGAAGGAACTCTCTGATGCTCTTAAGGCAGAAGAAATGTCCTGGAAACAAAAAAGTCGAGTTTTCTGGCTAAGAGAAGATGACAGAACCACAAAATTCTTCCATGCACTAACAAAGAAAAGAAGAGCAAGAAACAAAATCACACAACTTTTAGATGCAAATGGAAATGTTATTGAAGATGCATAAGGGTTGGTGGCCATTGCTACTAGCTATTTTAGACATATTTTTGAGTCTTCCAGTCCAGAAGATATAGATGAAGCTCTTTCTGAAGTATCCACGATGATTACTAGGGCTATGAATGCCAATCTCCCAGCTCCGGTTACTGAATTGAAGGTTAAATTAGCAATATTTGCCATGCATCTAGAGAAGGCCCCATGACCAGATGGGATAACAGTTCTTCTTTACCAAAAATTCTGAGATATTGTAAAGGAAGATTTAACTCTTATGGTTAATAAATTCCTATTTGATGAGACGATGGCTATGCCTCATCCCAAAGACAACAAAGCCTAATGAGATGTCTTAGTTCAGACCAATTAGCTTGTGTAATGTCAGTTACAAGATAATCTCTAAGGTCTTATGCCAGAGGTTAAAGAAGTTATACCCGACATAATTTCAGAAACCCAGTCTGCCTTTGTAGCTGGAAGACAGATTTCAGAGAATATCATGATTGCAGAAGAAATGTTCCACGCCCTAAGAACTAAACCAAGCGAACACAATAAAATGATGACCATTAAAATGGATATGAGCAACGCGTATGATATGATGAAATGGTCGTTTATTGAAGCTGTCATGCGAAAAATGGGTTTTTCTGAGGTATGGATTACCTGGATAACGCGGTGTATTACGTCAAATACAAAGTGCTCATGAATGAGCAACCAAGGGGAAATATTGTTCTAGAAAGAGGTCTACCTCCAGGAGATCCTTCGTCTCCTTTCATCTTTATTCTAAGCACGGAAGCGCTCGTTAGCCTTCTCAATCATGCAGAGATCCAAGGGAAGATAACGGGGATGTGTATCACTCGCGCATGTCCTTCGGTATCTCACCTTCTCTTTGCTGATGATAGCCTTTTGTTCTGTAAGGTGGAGCCCCGTGGATGTGAAGAAGTGATGAAAGTAGTTAGGAAATATGGACAAGCATCAGGCCAATGTATTAACTTTGAGAAATCCTCATTACTCTTTGGTAAGAGGATTAATGAAACCATCAGACAAGAGATTAAAGATACACTTGGAATCCAGAATGAAGGAGAGATGGGCACATACCTAGGTATTCCATAAGATTTTAGTGAATCTAAGTGTAAGCTTTTTGCCTTTCTCAAGGAAACGTTAATGCATAGAGTGAATGGATGGACATACAGATGGCTTTCAGAAGGAGGAAAGGAACTGTTGATAAGTAAATCATGTTAGCTCTCCCAACATATGTCATGTCTAGCTTTCTTCTACCACTGGAGATATGTGAGAACTTTGCAAGTGCCATTGCTCAATTCTGGTGGAGTTCAAACCCACCGAAAAGAGAAATCCACTAGGCGAAATGGGAAAATATTTATTTACCAAGAGAAGAGGGTGGAATTTGTTTTCGTATGATTCATGAATTCAACCTGACATTACTAGCAAAAAGACTATGGAGGCTATTTTAATACCCGGATTCATTAGTGGCCCGAGTATTGAAGGGAATATACTATAGACTGAGTTCGCCTTTGAGAATAAATTCGATAAGCAGCCTATCTTATGTGTGGACTAGCCTTTCTGCTGCGCGAGAGCTATTGCTATTGGGGATTAAACACAAGGTACACTCTGGTTATGAATTCAAGGTCTGGGAGGATCCGTGGATCCCTTCATTACCAGCTCGGCCGGATATCCCTCTAACTCCAGTTTTGCATCTGAATATGAGAGTTAGTGATCTTATTGACCAGGTATCTAAAGAGTGGGATGTTGGCTTACTGGAGAACTATGTCAGGCCGGATGATATACCCATCATAAGGAGTTTGACCATAAGCACAACTCACCGCCGCGATACTTTTAGCTGGAATTATACTAGAAACGACCAATACACGGTTAAATCTGGATATTAGGTAGCTTAGAATTTGCTAAAAGCAGAGGAAAACAAGGAAGTGCTTGAGCCAAGTATTACCAAACTTCAAGCCTTTGCTCTGAAGATAAAAGCACCTAAAAAGATATGTCATCTTATATGGAAATTGATTACATGTCACATGGCTGTAACAACGATCTTAGTGAGACGTAATATGAGATGCGACAACTATTTTCCAACATGTGGAGAACCAGAGGAATCTATAACACACGCCATTTTTGAATGTCCACCAGCTCTCCAAGTTTGAGCCCTTTCAGCGACTTCGACAAATCAGAATATCTTCCCGGTTCATAGCATTTATGCTAATATGGATTATCTCTTCTGGAGGAAAAATGACATCGTCGAACCAGAACTAGACAGAGATCTTTATCCCTGGATAATCTGGTATATTTGGAAGGGCCGAAATGACAAACTCTTCAGGGGAATATATAGAGATCCATTGGAATTAGTGCTCTATGCAAAGAGTGAATGCCAAGCCTGGTTTAATGCAAACGAGACGGTGAAACCAATGCGACAAAATCAGAGTACTGCGGAACCCCAAACCATAAGTTTGAGTAACATATGCATGATATATGGGTCATGGACATCAACATCACAGTTAAGTGGAAGTGGATGGGTTTGGATGGATATACTTGGGAAGGTTCAGATTATGGGGATCAGAAATTTCATTTGATGTGAATCGGCATTGTATTCAGAAGTAGCGGCACTGCGATGGGTGATGGAAAATATACTCCAACACTCGACATGCCAGAGCTTTGGAAAGGATTTCAAAGAACGTATTGCCATGATCAAGGAGCCTCAGGCATAGCCAAACTTTGCAACATAACTAGAGAGGATATAGACTCTTCAGATATGCTTCCCAGAGTTCAAGATCACTCATATTCCACGTGCGCAAAATCAGATTTCAGATTTTTTAGCTAAGACTGCTAGATCCTTCCATAGAGAGTTACTTTTTATTGGTTGTTTTATTCCGGTTTGTTTACCCAGACCACCTCAAGTTTAAATAATAGAATGTTCGTTTGCTGTAAAAAAAAGAAGTGAAAATCGCATTTTAAACCCTGAAGATGACACATTCTAACAGTTTAAACACCCAATTTTTTTCACTAGCACTTTAATACCTCAAACTAGAAAAATTAGCAAAACAAACCCCAAAGTCGTATCACCTGTTTTTCTCGTGACCCGACTTGATGGCTCCGTTGACGACGTTTACTTTTTAAAAAGCTGTGCTGTTTTGTTGATTAAAAGCGGGACCCATAATGAAACTTAATAAGTCTTTTTCTTTCTAAATCAATTTGGGGATCTAAGGGTTCATAAATTAACGAAACTAGAAGGAGTGAAAGACGATTCTCTACCTCGATTCATTGTCAACTCGAAAACAATAAGTCGTATCTAAGTTCGAAAGCTTTGATTTCGTGAATTCTTAAGTTGCTCCTCATATCACGAAATTGTGTGAAATCGTTTTTGGTTATCATTTTTTCAGATATAATTAGTGGTATTAGTGTTAGATTCATGTTTGTACTTGGTGTTATATATCTTGCATATGGCTCAAATTTCAAGTTCCTCTACAATTGACAACAAAAACGAAAAGGTTGTGGTTTGTAACTGTAACTGTAAAGCAAAGGTGGTTCAAGCTTGGACTGGTGACAACCCTGGAAGGCGGTTCTATAGCTGCCAATGACGTAAGGTTGCTAATGGATATGATTCTTGTAACTTCTTCTGTTAGTATGATGTTGAGAAGCCACACGGATGGCAACATATTGCACTGTTGGGTGCTAGAGATGTTATTCGCCAGCAGAAAGAAGAGATTGGTAACCTGAGAAACCAAGTAAAAGCACTTAGCCTTGAGAATGAAAGCATTGGTCAAACTCCAAACGATTCAAGCCTCATATGTGAAGCGCTTAAAGGAGAGGTTGAAGCGCTGAATAAAGAGGTCTTGGTTCTAAACGAGAGGAGCATGGTATATCGCAATGTTCTTATCACATCGTCAATTGGATTCACTGTGGTTATTGGTGTGGTCATGGGTATCATGAAGTGGTAGAAGACTATTGTTGTTGTTGTTAAGACTGTTTAAGCTTATTTCATGTTGTTAGGACTATTTAGCTTTATGTAAGACTACGGAAGTTTATTTTATGTTGTTAAGACTGTCTCAGTTTTATGTACGCCAATATATGTTTTTTCATGTTTTCTTATCAATATTTTAGACTATTTTAGATTGCTTCATGATCTAATAACTATATATCACAGTAAAATAGTAGACAACAAACAACAAACTTCATAGATATTGAAAGTTTAAAATCCAAATTACGTTTTGAAACAACAAAAGCCAAGCTCCATTACATTTTGAAACAAGAAAAAAAGACAAATTACAAGTCTTTGAAACAACAAAAGGCAAGCAAAGTCATGAGATCACTCTTGTGTAGGAGGCTGTGGATTAAGGTCAGATCTATCATACACTCGGTCGCCAAACACTTGAAAAGGACGATTTGTGAATGGACTCCATAAAACCCCAACACCATGAGGAGTAGTGGCTGTCTTCCTTACCTTCAAGGTCCTCGTGAAGGTTTCTTGGCATGAGGCTTGGGGTCAGATGAGGATCCAGTGGCTTCCACAAGCTGAGAGGATGATCCAGTAGTGCGAATAGGCTGAGAGGATGAGACAGTGGCGTGAACATGCTGAGAGGATGATCCAGTGGCGTGAACAGGCTGAGTTTTTCTTCTTCTTGTAGATGGAGGCTTAGAAGTTCTCTACGTAAAGAAATGGGATAGATAAATTTAAAGACATTGTATAGCTATATAATTCTAAAAATTACCTCTTCTAATGTTTACGAGGTCGACCACGCTTATTTTTTGGTCCTTCATAAACCACAGTTTCGTTTTTGCAGCCATTTTTAATGTGTCCAGACTGATGACAATTGCTACATGTGGGTATGCGTCCATGTCTTGATGCTTTTCCAGCAGTTTCAAGCGCTTCAAATGGCTTCTTCTTCCTGTCTCGAGTCCTTGGTCTACCTCTTGGCTTCCTTATCTCTGGTATTCCAATTGGTGGTTTGTTTGTCCTCTTCCACAGCTTTTCACCATTTACAGGTTTGATATTGTTCGTGTAAGTTCTTTTCATGACGTGTAGTAATATTCTGCAGTATACTTCACAAGATCCTCCTGGTTGTCATCGAACACACACACATCATGTTTACAAGGAATACCTGTAAGATCCCATCACCTGCAAGCACACTGATGTGTAGCCAAGTCCACCATGTAACCACTGTCACACTCATTCACCTCATACAAGCTGAAATTACTGCGTATTGTTGAACAATGCTTTCTTGCACATCTTGCTTTCTCCAGCAAAGCCATTGTAATAGGAGTTACAATGGTGTCCCACTTATCAGCCATGAAGAACCGTCTAGATATCATTTTCATTGCTTGTCTACGTATATCTTCCAACATGTTGGTCAATGGTTCTGCCCTCGCCATCTTTATGGTTCTGTTGCAACTTTCTGATAAATTGTTGTGCACGTCAGGACAATGGGACTCAAAATTGAGGAATTCTCTACACCACCGCTCTAGGTCTGTTTTGAGTAACTCACTGTGTGCCGCGACATTGTATGCCTCTACCAAACTCATCTTCTCTTTGTACTCTCCCTCGGTGTAGCTGTATGCGACTCCTCAAAACAATGACTTAAACTCTGACCTTGAGAAACCTAACTTCTTCCAGTTAGCATAAATGTGCCTAGCACACATGCGATATTCTGCCTCAGAAAGTTCTAACTCGATAGCATGCACAAGTCCTTTTTGTTTATCCGAGATTATGGTTAGATCCTTCCTAAATCCAAAGCAGAGATCTGCCTTCAGCTTTCTCACAAACCATTCCCAAGTATTCTTGTTTTCTCCTCTTACAACTGTCCACGCAATGGGGTACATCCTGTTATCAGGATCTCTCCCGACTGCTGCAAGCAAATCCTCGTTTAAATCCCACTTCAAAAAGCATCCATCAAGTCCGATAACAGGTCTACAACAACTCTTCCAAGCAGTACGCAATTCTTTAAAGCAAATGTAGAAGAAGTCAAACATTTGAGCACCATTAACCTATCTTGTGCGTAAATCAGTGCTTATACCATCATTTGATCTACGCAGCTCTTCTTCATAATCCCATAGTTTCCCAAACTGTGTTGTCTGAGCTTCAAGGATTGTCCCCAATGCAATGTGTCTTCCTCTGTAGCACTTAGATATAGGTACAGCATTTCCAAACCTTACCTTTATAGCATCTTTGATTGCTGAAGCTGATAGATTAACATTTCTGCGTAATTCTTCTCTAAAAAGGCCAGCGATCAAACCTTGCGTCAACATTGAGATCATGTTTGATTTATCATGGTTGTGTCTCATGTGACACACTTTCACCATCCACTTGTTGATCGGCTTTTCCACTGAACAATAAACTCGGAAATGACATTTCTCTTTGCAACAAATCACTCCAATCCTGAATGATCCTGACCTTGCCATCTTCACATCATATTGAGTATTCATTGAATACTTCAAGAGCTGGTCTTTAAACTCTAAGCCATTGTTGAACTTTTGAAATAGCCAAATGAAGGCGGTTTTTCATAGTCACCATGGTACTTATCACTTCCTTTGACCTTCCCTTTTCCTTTACGCTCTCGGTTCCATTCTTCCCATTCATCTTCAGACTCTACTGGTGTGTCTGGATATTCAACATCTACTGGCGCCCTCTCATCTTCACTGTCATCATCTCTCTCTTCTTCCTCTATACCAGTTCCATATGCTTCTTTATCTGGAACAGAGTTTTCTCCTTCCACAAAGACAGACTGAAACCTAACATCAATAGCACCATCTATTACATAACAACAACTTCATCACCAGCATCTTCGTTATTCAGATTTTCATTAGGGACAGCTTCATTGTCAAGGATTCACAACTGTGTTATCTTCCTTTTCAACTGGATTCTCATCTTCTGATACTTCTGGCTCGTCATCTTCTTTAGGTCTATCGGCCTCATCATTCTGACTGTGTTCTTCCTCTTTAGTCCCACATTCTACATCGTCTTGTATGCCATTTGGAAGCTGAATCACACCAGGTATGTGTTCTGAGCATTTGTGCTCAACAAACACGCCCACACTATCCCATCGATCTCCCATTCCACATTTTTGCTTCCCAATTCACCGAAGTACTCATAATCTACACCACCAATCTTCTTTATTGAACCCCCAAAGTGAATCGTTAATTCGATTTTCTGCAATTCTCTGTAATAACAGTTGAATCTTTAGTTCCAAAAGACAAAACGAAATAGAAGAAGTGAAGAATTAGGAGACAAAACCGAGATAGAAGAAGTGAAGAATCGATATAAACTTACGTCATTTTGCCTCAAGCTCATTGATTTCGGATTCTTCTCCACAGAAATTTTCTTTCTCGTCTTTTGTTAGAACCCTAATCCCCAAATTGATTTGATGATAAAAAATATGTTATGTGTTTAAGAGTGTCGTTTTTAATCAACAAAACAACATGCAATTTTCCTAGGTCAACATCGTCAATAGAACCGTCAAGTCGGGTCACGAGAAAAACACGTGATACGACTTCGCGGTTTGTTTCGCCAATTTTTCTAGTTTTAGGTATTAAAGTGCTAGTATAAAAAGTTGGGTGTTTAAACTGGTAAAATGTGTCAACTTTAGATTTTAAAATATGATTTTCCCAAAAAAAAAACCCACATAATTTACCTTTTTGAATTCACAAAAGCCTATCCAAAATCTCGATGACCCAAATTTCAGAACTTCCCCACACGTGCAAGAAAATGATTGTACTAGTTGTTGGTGTAAAAATTTGGATCTGATAAAACTGTAAAAAAAAAAAAAATCAAACGACAATATTAGTTTTGTTATAAGATAATAGTTAGAAAAGTCAATGATCATCCACTTGATCTTTTACCGACTTAATTAAACCGACGTTTGTATAATTTATGTATTTCCCATTACTATAAATAGGAATCTCCCCTCACTTGTAATAAGATGTATGGAGAGAACAAAAATATAAGTTTACATCTCTCTCTCGTTGCATTACAAAAACACAAAATAATCTAAGTTTTCTCTTTTTGCTTATTAATTTACAACACGTTATCAGCACGAAGCTCTAATCCTATATCAAATAAGGTTATACTGGTGAGGTAAGGTTTAATTTATGTCTTTCAATAATTTTAATTATCTTAATTTTATTATTGTTTCGGAGTAAGAGGCTAGGCCTTCTCCGTTTATTTTCGGGATGATAGGCGTTGCCTTCCCCGACTGATCGATAAGATGGCTATGCCGTCACGATCAGAGAAACACGTGATAGGCTTTGCCTCCGTGAATAAAAAGATCAAAATAGATGACTATGTCACCTCGGATCTTTAATAAAAGTAAAAGGTCAAAAATGGTAGACTAAGTATCCTCGGACCTTGAATAAAAAGAAATGGTTAACATGGCAGACTATGTCTCCTCAAACCTTGATAAAAGTGATCAACATGGTAGACTAAGTCTCCTCGGATCATGTGGAAGGCTAAGCTTCCAATTTTATTTATGTTCTTTAAATTTATGCAATTTATTTTATGCCTTTAAATTTATGCCTTTAAGTTTATGCTTTTAATTTCTGCATTTATTTTATGCCTTTAAGTTTATGCTTTTAATTTCTGGATTTAAAATTCTGTCTTATAATATATTTTATATACTATACCGTTATCATGTCGAATCTGACAAAGCTCGAAATAAATGCCCTGGATATTATGGAAAATAATTATATGACCTGGGCAGTAGGTGCAAAGATGCACCTGAGAGGAAACGGGCTATTGGAAACCATCGATAATACAAAAACAGTGTCGGATGAGAAAAAGGCTAAAGCCATGATATTTTTACGACACCACATACATGATGGTTTAAAAGATGAATATATTACGAAAGAGGATCCTTTGGATCTCTGGCAATCTCTAAAAGAGAGGTTCGATCACCAGAAATATGTGATCTTACCAAAAGCTAAACACGAGTGGATCCATCTCCGGTTCCAGGACTATAAAAGTGTTAGTGAGTTTAATTCCGCTATGTTCGGAATTACATCTAGGATGATGTTATGTGGGGAGAAAATAAGTGATTATGATATGATCGAGAAAACTCTCTTCACGTTCCATCCTAGAAATATAGTCCTGCAGCAACAATACCGGGCGAATGGATATACCGTTACTCGGAGTTGATGCAAGTCCTCCTTGTAGCAGAGCAGAATAATCAACTCGTGACTTTAAACCATCAGGCTCGTCCCACTGGATCTGCTCCATTCCCTGAAGCGAATGATGCATCATCCAGTTATGATAATTGGAGAGGACGAGGTCGTGGACGTGGTCGAAATCATGGTCGTGGAAGAGGACGAGGAAGAAGATTCCGTCCATATGATAAAAGAAATAATAAAGATTTCCACGAAAATGAGAAAGGTGAAAGGGGCCGGGATGATAAAAAGCAAACAGGAGTTTGCTACAGATGCAGTATGAAAGGGCATTGGCAACATGTTTGCCGTACGCCAAAACATTTAGCCGATCTGTATAAAGAATCTCAAAAGAGAAAAGAGAAAGGAGGTGAAACAAACTTCATCTCTGATGAACCCGGGCCATCCTTTCATGGTTTAAATGATGATACTCATCTCGACGTATCAGATTTTCTGGTTGAGCCAGAGAGTATCGATGAGTAATATAAAATCGATGTGATATAAGTTTACTGTATTATAGTAGCTATATCTTTTATTGTAAGATATATGTTATGTTTCTTGTTTAATAATGCATGTTTTATGTTATGTGATATAAGTTTAATAATACATGTTTTCAGAAAGAATGCCAAATTTTGAGACTATGGATGGAGATATGTGTTTGGCAGATAGTGCTACGACGCACACGATAATCAAAGATAAGAAATATTTCTCCAGTCTCAAAATAAAAGATTACGCTGGAAGCGTAAGTACAATATCTGGTAATGCAAAGATTATAATGGGCTCTAGAAGAGTGAAATTTTCAATGTCAAGGGGGACGATATTTGAAATAAGTAATGCATTATACTCCCCCGAGTCTAATAGAAACTTGTTAAGTTTCAAGGATATCCGAAGAAATGGATACCATATTGAGACTATGTGTAAAGATGGCATTGAATTTCTTTGCATTAAGTTCGAGGGGAAACATATATTAGAAGAGTTAAAAATGTTATCCTCTGGACTATATTGTACAAGAATACACATGACTGAGTCCTATGTCGTGGTAAACATGAAGTTTACTGATACATTTAAAATCTGGCATGAGAGGCTAGGACATCCTGGTTCAGTCATGATGAGAAAAATAGTGCAAAATTCAAATGGCCATCCGTTGAAAAATGGAAGAATTTTGCAGACGGGCGAATTTACATGTAAAGCATGTTCTCAAGGAAAACTTATAACTCGGCCATCACCAGCAAAAATAGGCAATGAATCACGAATGTTTTTAGAAAGAATACATGGTGATATATGTGGGCCAATCCACCCACCGTGCGGGCCGTTTAAGTATTTCATGGTATTGATTGACGCATCTAGTAGATGGTCAAATGTGTCTCTTTTGACGACACGAAATACGGCTTTCGCAAAGTTCATTGCCCAAATAATAAGGCTGAGAACACAGTTCTCAGGATATGCCATTAAGAAAGTAAGGCTTGATAATGCTGGTGAATTTACATCGCAAGCCTTTAATGATTAATGTATGTCAGTGGGGATTGATGTAGAACATCCAGTGCCCCATGTTCATACACAGAATGGCATGGCCGAGTCATTAATTAAAAGGTTACAGTTGATTGCAAGACCGTTGATCTTGAGGACAAAGCTCCCAATTTCAGTATGGGGTCATGCTATTTTGCATGCGGATGCACTAATTCGGTTAAGACCGAGTGCATATCATAAGTACTCCCCATTACAATTAGCGTCTGGGCATGAGCCAGATGTATCCCATCTCCGTGTCTTTGGGTGTGCGGTCTATGTACCGATAGCTCCGCCACAAAGGACAAAAATGGGCCCACAGAGGAGATTGGGAGTTGATACACTAAAATTGGATCTTTGTCTACTGTCAAGTTAACAATGTAATTGTAATATATTTAGATTCAATTCCAGAGGACCAGCCTACTTTATCTTTATGGGATCAAAATATAGCTAAAACAAAAAGGGGTTTTTAAAGTAAAAGAAATAACCTAAAAGGCAAGTAACAAACAAAGGTTGTTTTCAAGAGGTTAAAGGCGCTAGTCTAGGGTTTCCTAACGGGATTGGAGTTCGCAAGCCGAGCTACTATTCAAGTTCAATATGCACAAGTTTAAACTCGGATCACTCTGTTTGAATCAACCCACTGTCGTGGTGTTGAATACCTTTGCAGAACTGCCTTGATACCTAAACTGTCGTTTGGAACAAGACTAGACAGCAAGCTTTAGAGATCAAGTCCGATAAGTTCACAGAACACCCTAGTATCTACTTTTGCTGACTAGGGATGTTAAGCTCATTCAATTCGTATCAGATTATCAATCAACGGTTAGCTAAATCAATTAATCTTGGTTCATGCAACAAGTGATCAAATTGATGCAAGCATTAAGGTAAGAATATGAATGTAGACAATCTTAGGTTAACTTATCTATCAGCCAACGAAACCTATCCCTAGAACCCTAACTTGGTGACTACTCAGACATAACACAAGGACAGAGCATGATTTCTGAATAATACTGCATGTAAAATAAATATGAAATAAGAGGGTTCAGGATGATCTTCTCAAGGAGATAGATGAAGCCGTCTCCCTTACAAGTAGCAATTGCTCAAATCAAAGCTCTCAAGTCTCTCTTGCGTAAAAACTAAGGTAAAAAGCCTAGGAAAAATAAAAGAAGAATATATAGTAAGCCANTGTAAAATAAATATGAAATAAGAGGGTTCAGGATGATCTTCTCAAGGAGATAGATGAAGCCGTCTCCCTTACAAGTAGCAATTGCTCAAATCAAAGCTCTCAAGTCTCTCTTGCGTAAAAACTAAGGTAAAAAGCCTAGGAAAAATAAAAGAAGAATATATAGTAAGCCACAGGCGGCAGAAGAGACAGATAGGGAAAACTAGGGCAAATCCCGAGATAAAAATCTTTATTTCCTAGATCGTCGGGGAACAGCTTGACAAACTGTTCTGATCACAAGGGAACATCTTGCCAGACTGTTCACATCAAGAAAATCTTCAAAACAGATTCCTTTGTACTCTTTTCTTTCCACACGATCGTTCTCCTCATCTCTGGAACTCTTCAACCTGTATTGACTAAAAACAACTGGAAAGACTCGATAAAACCATTAAAACCATTAGTAGAGAGTACCTATTCTATGCCAAAAACACACTATATCAGGAGTATATGTGGGTTATGTGTCACCAAGTATAATAAGATATCTGGAACCAGTAACTGGTGATATGTTTACGGCACGATTTGCCGATTGTCATTTTAATGAAGAAAAATTTCTAACGTTAGGGGGAGGAATTAGAGAAATTCCTAAAGAGATTACTTGGTGTACACCATCGTTGTTACACCTTGATCCCCCTACAAATCAAAGAGAGCTGGAAGTTCAGAAAATTGTGCATTTGCATAAGTTGGCAAACCAATTACCAGATGCGTTCACAGATACGAAAAGGGTGACAAAATCATATATACCCGCTGAAAATGTCCCATCAAGAGTCGTTGTTCCTAAAGAACACACTGCTGGAGATACAATAAATGAGCCTAGGGCTCAGTTAAAGAGGGGGAGACCCGTGGGTTCTAAAGATAAAAATCCCCGAAATAAAAAGAAATTGGTCGAGCAAAAAGGGAAGGTTCTAGAAGAACCTGATACTGAAAGATGTCTGAAAGAAGGCATAGATGAAAAGGTTCAAGACCAAATAAAGATAAGGATCCAGATGACGAGGAGGGAACAGAAAAGTAAGAGATTTCCATCAACTACGCCCAAGATGAAAAGTTATGGATCAGAAATAAGATAAAAGATGTTGATGGAATGTTCTCCTTTTCTGTGTCCAAAGAAATAGATCACGAAAGTGATGATTCTGATCCAAGGTCCATTTTAGAATGTATGAAAAGACATGATTGGGAGGAGTGGAAGAAGGCCATTGAAATTGAATTACTCTCCCTAAATAAAAGAAATGTCTTTGGACCTATACTCATAACGCCTGAGAATATAAATCATGTTGGGTATAAATGGGTATTCGTGAGAAAAGTAAATGAAAAAAATGAAGTAACATGATATAAAGCCCGATTAGTAGCCCAAGGTTTTTCTTAGAGACCGGGAATTGATTTTGAGGAAACATATTCCCCGGTGATGGATGCAATAACGTTTAGATTTTTGATGAGCCTTACGGCGTCAAAGAATCTTGAAATGCATCTTATGGACGTTGTGACTGCATACTTGTATGGATCATTGGATAATGATATATACATAAAACTCCCTGAAGGATTGAAAATGCCAGAAGCATTGAAAGAGAAACCCAGGGAGACTTGTTCGGTCAAGTTACAGCGATCACTTTACGGATTAAAGCAGTCCGGACGCATGTGGTACAATCGCTTAAGTGAATATCTCTTGAGAAGAGGATATGTGAATAATGCGATATGTCCATGCGTTTTTATAAAAAAATCGTCATCTGGCTTTGTGATCATTGCTGTATATGTTGATGACCTGAACATTATTGGAACTCAAAAGGAGGTTGATGATGCACGAACTCATATGAAAGAGGAGTTCGAAATGAAAGATCTCAGAAAGACAAAGTTTTGTCTTAGGCTCCAGATTGAGCATCTCCGAGAAGGTATATTTGTGCATCAATCAAATTATACGAAAAGGTTATTGAAACGCTTTTGTATGGACAAAGCAACTCCTTTGAGTACTCCAATGGTTGGTAGGACTCTCGATGTTGAGAGAGATCCTTTTAGACCCTGTGAAGATAGCGAAAATATGTTAGGTCCAGAAGTACCTTACATGAGTGCTATCGGTGGGTTGTTATATCTAGCGAATTGTACCAGACCTGATATTGCCTTTGCCACTAATCTTCTTGCAAGATATAGTTCGGCTCCTACTCATAGACATTGGAACGGAATCAAACACATATTCTGTTACCTTCAAGGTACGGTTGACCTAGCTTTAATGTATTTTAGAAAACCCGAGTTTGGTATGGTTGGTTTTGCAGATGCAAGATACTTATCAGATCCCCATAAGGCTCGTTCGCAAACCGGCTATGTTTTTACAATTGGTGGGACAGCGATCTCTTGGCGTTCGCAGAAACAAACTCTGGTTACAACATCTTCGAATTATGCAGAAACTATTGCGCTTCACGAAGCCTGTTGAGAATGTGTGTGACTTAGATCAATAAGTTACCACATACAAGAAGCAAGTGGAATATTTGATAAGAAAGAACCGACGAAAATATTCGAAGACAATTCGGCATGTGTTACTCAACTTAAAGAAGGTTATATCAAGAGCGACAGAACAAAGCACATGCCTCCAAGATTTTTCTTGTACATACGGCAGCTCGAGAAAAATAAAGAAGTGGACATCGAGTATGTACGATCATGCGACAACCCGGCTGATTTGTTCACAAAGGCCCTTCCGACTACAATATTCCGAAAACACGTTTACGGTATCGGAATGCGGCATTTGCGTGACTTATAAAGAAAAAGCTATGTCCATTATCCTCAGGGGGAGATTACGACAGTGTACTCTTTTTCCTTTTTCATGGTTTTTACCCCAACAGGTTTTTGCATGACTAAGATTTTAACGAGGCACTAAGTAATACAAGATGGATGATTAAGAGGGAATGTTATAAGATAATAGTTAGAAAAGTCAATGATCATCCACTTGATCTTTTACCGACTTAATTAAACCGACGTTTGTATAATTTATGTATTTCCCATTATTATAAATAGGCATCTCCCCTCACTTGTAATAAGATGTATGCAGAGAACAAAAATATAAGTTTACATCTCTCTCTCGTTGCATTACAAAAACACAAAAAAGAAGTTTTCTCTTTTTGCTTATTAATTTACAACAAGTTTCCCGCCAAAATATTGAAACTCATTTTTATTGATTATATGAATAAATTAATATGTGGGTGTGATAATAGGTAATGGTGAGACAAAACAAAAGCACTACGTCTGATTTCATAGAATATCATCCACCAAAGATGAAGAGCTCTTGTCTAGTTTGATTTACGAATCATAGTCGACGAAATCACCGCTTAATTAGTAACCAATTTAGACTTTTAGGTTAAAGAATTTTCTCGAAGAGAGAAAGACAAATGATGAAGAGGAAGAATCGCGATGACTTATGGCAGAAGAACATAAGTGACCAGCTTCAAGTTTTTGGGTCATCACTCTTAGAAAAGTAGCAGATTCTCACGTGGAGAAGAAAAAAATACTTTATGACATTTTTGTTATTTCCATATACACAAAAGGGTGTATCATATCTTTTCTACAACTCTTCTACAAGGTTAAATAGTTTTGCAACCCACTTTACCAAAAAAAATTAGAAGCGATTCAAAGTTCAAATGCAAATTCGACCACGATCCACTTTAACAATTTTCTCCTAGAGAATGTGTTTCTAGATAGATACTTAAATATTTTTTTTCATAATTAAGACTGCCAATACTATCGATGAAAATAAGTATATTTAGAATAGATCATCAGCCTTGAAAATATAAAATTTTGTCAATTTTGTCAAATATCTTTGTTTAGCCTTAAGAATATACATATACATATATATATATATATATATATATATATATATATATATATATATATATATATATATATATATATATTTCACTAATTTGTTGTTGTTGTAACAGTGTGCAACAAAACAAATTAAAGTGAAAAGGAGTTGACACAATACAACGTAAAAAGAAAGCAATCAGACCCTCACGCTATTGCAAACAACGTGTAATTTGTCAAGTTATGTGTACATATATAATTGATTATATTGGCAAATGTAGTATAATTACAATTTACTGTAAATTAAAAAAAATTAAAGTGAAAATGAGTTGACACAATACAACGTAAAAAGAAAGCAATCAGACCCTCACGCTATTGCAAACAACGTGTAATTTGTCAAGTTATGTGTACATATATAATTGATTATATTTGGCAAATGTAGTATAATTACAATTTACTGTAAATTAAAAACTTTTAATTTTAATTTTATATGTGCAATAATTCAGTCTGGACTCTACACTAATTGACCATCAGTAGTAAAAAACGGTTCTGAAATAAATTGCTAAATCATATTTTATGCGCTCTGCTAAGCTATGAATCGTATAATATCGATAAATAAATATTAAGTTCTTATTATTTGATATTTATGAAAAATGGATGAGCTAGACTTTTTCGAAATGGAAGTCAGATGCTTCTAAAAGATAATAGTTCACATACTCCTTATAATATTTATATATAATATGGACCTCTGCTCCTCAGTCAAACACAAGTTAGAGTGGATGAAAAAGAAAAAAAAGTCAGAGTGGATGATTCAATCTTTGTATGTTTTCTTGGACAACACCATATCATCTTTGTATGTATATATAATTTGTAGGCATGCATGTATATATTATATAATATTTCTCTTAATTAATATGTGATATATAAATATTTACTAGGTGTTTTGCCCGCACGTACGGGCATAATTTGTATACAATTTATTATTAGTGTATATTTTATTAATTCAAATCAATGTAATAAATTATGATTTATGTTTTAAAATTAATTATAAATGACGACACTCAAATAACAAAATATTGTTAAAAATA
This sequence comes from Eruca vesicaria subsp. sativa, assembly GCA_932364175.1. NCBI lineage: Eukaryota > Viridiplantae > Streptophyta > Magnoliopsida > Brassicales > Brassicaceae > Eruca > Eruca vesicaria. Next base: position 46,942 of record CAKOAT010091266.1, on the reverse strand, counting down.
TATTTTTACAAATGTGTTGCTTTAATTTATTTTAATTATAATTTTTGCTATCTTAATTTTTTATTTCTATAATAAAAATATATTTTCAAGATAACAATATAATAGGTAAGAAGTATCTTATTTTCTCAAAATATAATTTTTAATAGAAATTATTTTTTTGTTTTATAATAAATTATATATGAAATTATTAATAATATGAAAATAATCAAAATTATCTAAATTATGGAGAAATTAAAAATCAGATAATTCACTTAAATTTTCTAATAGAAAATATGTGTTCAAGATAACAATCTAATACATAAGAGTTATCTTATTTTTCTAAATCTATTATTATTAGTATACATTCGTTTTATTATTTAACAAATTATATAGTAAATTATTAAAATATGATAAATAAGCAAAATATAAAACCATGGAGAAGTTGATAAATCAGCATTGCTTTCTTTATATTTAACTATTAATATTTTAACTTAATTTTAATTTCTATGATAAAAATATATTTTAAAGATAACAATATAATACATAAGAATTATCTTATTTTCTAAAAGTATACTATTATTAATAGAAATTCGTTTAATTATATGATAAATTATTAATAAAATTATTAAAAATATAACAAATAAGCAAAATTACAAAAATCATGGAGAAGTTACAAATCAATCAGTAAATTCACTTAAATTTTATAATAGAAAAATATATTTTAAGATAACAATTTAATACAACATAATTAACATATTTTCTAAAATATAATATTATTAATATAAATTCATTTTTATTAAATAATAAGTTGTATATGAAATTATTTAAATAAGGTAACTCTATATAATATTAGTAATATAAATTCGTTTTTATTAAATTATAAATTGTATATGAAATTATTTAAATAAGGTAAATAAACAAAATTACCTAAAATCAAGGAGAAATTGACAACTAAGCAAATTTACTTCTCAAATAATGTTATAGATAACTTTTATGTTGAATATATTCGATATATAAGTAAAACAATATACACATCTAACAAATGAAGGTATTCACTAATATTTTAAACGCAAGTTGTTGCTATGGTGATTGTCATATCGTTCTCATATTCTTTATTTTCTGACTTCAGTGAAAGCATGGAAAGTCTATTTATGAAAATAACAGATGCAATGAATTTGATAGATTTTTTTCGAAACATCTTTAGATTTTGAATATCTAAGTCGTGTTTCTTTCGTATTATTTAAGTGCTTGTGGAAAGAAGTTTCGCCAATGCACGAAAAAATGAATCAGATTATCTCTATTTTGAGTAAGATTATAAAAGTATGTTCATGTTATAAGTGATTTATGACAATAAACATTCCATCTTACAACTCAAAAGTTTGGCTAAAAACCACCATCACTAACTTAAAACAAAAAGTTCCCAAATCGAGCATCATATCATGGGATTTTGTGTGTGCCTTCACGCAAATGAATTAAGCTTCGTAGTTCTAGAGGTCATCGACACGTCAACCTTAATTGTTTAGATATACTTGTTTACAAATGACTTGTTTAATTTTCCAAAAAAAAAAAATATTTTGAACTATAAAATTTCTATTGAAAGAAGTTAAAAATGAATGATTTGGTGTTTTGTTAGTCAAGTTTCTATTGCAAGAAGTTTATATCCCTGTTCGGTAACCAGACGCTGCGACCACTTCAAGCGATCAAAATTTACACATCAAATTAGAGAAAATAAATGGTGGAGAACAAACAAGCTGCCGCTCCGATAACTTTTTACAAAAGTTGTCAATGTTTTCTGTGACGCCGTGTAAACTAGCGGCAGTTAAAAGAGAGTTACGTCTAATTTTAATGGTGAAAAGTATGGCTGCCAGCGGTGTTCTCCACAAACTTGGACAAGAAGTCAATTATAATTTTGGTAGCTCATCGCTGACACGCAGCGTTTGGGTACTGAACATGGCAATATGTCACATATATAGTGACTGTATGTTCAGAGTTCTAAAACTAGAAATTTGTCTCCGTTTCACGCAGAGAGTTTTGCTTTGTTACGTTTTTGGTTAGCAATTGCTTTGTTATATATATATGCTAGATTCTGATCTGTGTTAAAACGCGGATATATTTTATTTTATTTGATTTATAAAGTCGAAAATAAAATTATTGTGAATGTTAAACATAACTCTTAAATTAGATGTTTGTTTGTTTAGACTTGTTTTACTAATGTAGTGACTGGTCATATTCAAAGTTATTACTTAATTATGTAATGAGCGTAGAACTATAAGATACCAAGATTTAATAGAGGTAGATTTATATGGGAACATATAAATGCATTTCAGTGATTAAAAATATTATTTCTTAAGATTTTACTTTGTGTAGTTGTTAAGATCCAATTTTTAAAGTATCGCACCTACTATTTTAGTTCAGTCTACACAGAAATGATGCCAAGATTTTTGAAACGTTTTTATCAGATTTATTGGAGAAAATTATGTGGTTTGCATTTCTTTCTATATAAATAAAATACCTATGTGAATATATGTCTTAAGAGTATATATGCGAATATGGACTATCAATCCTTCTCTGTTTTCACTTCATAGTATATATGCGAATATGGACTACCTCTTCTGGAGGAAAAATTCTATAATGGAACCAGAATTGGATATGGATCTTTATCCTTGGCTAATTTGGTATATCAGGAAGACTAAGAATGATACGCTATTCAGAGCTATTGATAGAGACCCTTTCGAACTAGAGCGTTATGCAGAAAGTGAGTGTCAAGCCTGGTTCCAAGCAAAGGAGCATGATATACTCTCATCCCCAAGGAACGGAGTTGGGGAAAATCAGGCCATAAGTCTGGGTAATATATGAATGGTAGATGGATCTTGGACTTCTACAGACCTTTTCAGTGGATGCGGCTGGTTTTGGAATGAAAGCTCGGCAAATAGCCAGTTAATGGGGTTACGCAATTTTGATAGAGTGGAATCTGCGTTGCACTCAGAGTTGGAGGCACTGTGGTGGGCAATGGAGAATATGTTTCAACATTCCTCATGTTAGAGCTTTGGAACTGATTGGAAGGAGATGATCGCGATGCTCAGGAATCGCCACGAATGGCCTAGCTTCTCAACGGAATTGGAAAAACTCTTGACTCTGAGGATTTGCTTCCCTGATTTCGAGATTTTTTACGTTCAAAGGTTACAGAACAAATTTTCTGATTCTTTAGCTAAGTCGGCTAGATCCTTTTATCGTAAGCTCTTGTATGTTGGTTGTTCTATTCCGGTCTGGTTACCCAGACCACCTCAAACTTGAGTAATAGATCAGTCTTTTGATGCCAAAAAAAAATATAAATTTTGTTTGCTAAAATTTTCAAAACTGTTTTCCATTATCAATATAATTTTTAACCTTTTAAAACCTATATATATTGAATGTATTTCTAGGATTTGTTTGCTTTCTAGATGATAGGAAAAATTCTTAACCCAAATTTTAGGTTTATCCTCAATATTAAGGGAAATGATAGTTTTTCATTTATTTATAGTTAAGATCAGTTTAACCAAAAAATTAGACAATTATGTTATGATTTAATTAGTTTCTTTCATAATATCAAATTTCTATTTTATTTGATTATGTGATACCTGGTATATATATGATATTTTATTGATAATTGTTTTATCTTCAAATAAAATGAATAGAAAATGGCTTCTTGATTATGCATAACAGTAATGCATACATAAAGATTGATTTATGTTATGCAAAAATTGTTTTTTTAATCTTATTTTTAATCTTATTTTTCAAAAACAAACAGTTCATTTCGATTAATGAGTCAATTTGGATTGGGTCAATCCATGGGTCATGACCCATTTTGACACCCCTATCTACACCATTGGTTTTATAGTAGTTTGTATAATAAAAATGTGTAGATGAATTATATTGGTTGGCTTGTAAAACTGATCTATAATGTGTAAGTTAGTATTGGTTAATATGATATACAATACGACCAGATACATGACTCAACTAAGACTTTAGTATATAAAAATCCGATGACACAATAGAGAGTTGGTTAAACTATTTTCATAGTTCTATATACCAATAATTGTAAGTATGTTTTTACAAAATAAAATTGTGTATTAATTGATGGATTAGGCGTGCTCAATATTTATTATACACACAAGTTATCTTCAAGGAAATTGTTTTATAAAATGAATAAAAATCATAGGTAGTATAAGATGAATATACGTCTTATAAAATCAATGAAAATATCTAGGTATTTTTAAAATTTTCAGTATTAAAAATATAAGATGATTAAAGATAGTGTAATTAGTCAATAATACTTTTAGATTTTGTATATTATTCGATTTGTTATTATTATTATTATTATTATTATTATTATTATTATTATTATTATTATTATTATTATTATTATTATTATTATTATTATTATTATGACATGTAATACATGTTATTTTGGCAAATAATTAGTTTTCTAAACACAATGCAAAAAATTAAGCTCATGGGTTTCACCACCTATTTGTGAATATTGATTCCAAAGGTGAATTGCTTTCACTTGAATTTTCAAGGCAGTTATGAATGCCTTAATCTCTGAAAGCAAAGTTATGAGTAAAATGAGAGCTATGGAGAAAGACGAATTAAGGTTTTTGTTTGAAAGTTTTTAGCTGTGAGTGAAAAACATGGAGGAGGTAATAATATATTTATGGTATTGAAATTAGGTTTTTCAGATAAAAGTTATGGTATAATTTCAGAATATACTGCATATTTGAAATGTCGGAAATGATTCTTATTTTTGTTAACATTTTGAGAAAAGAATTACTTGATTTATCATTATTATTGTTGTTTGAGGTAAATATTACGTGATTCTAACGTATTTGTTTCTGTTTGAATAATTTACATAGTATTCGATTAATATCTAGCAATATTATATGTCATTGTTGTTAACTGTTATATTTGAGTTTATTATGGGTTTCCAACTTAAAATCAGTTGGTGATAAGTGGATTGACCATAACCCTTTATATATTATTTAAGGTCCCTTTGATTTTCCGATGTGGGATATATTATCCCTAATACTCCTACTCGAGATGATGGCTCTTATCAGCCAAAAATCTCGGAACTTTAAGACAATTATATTCGGGAAATACGACAATTATACCGATCGAAAGGGTAATTAATTAATTAGAGACTTAATGTTTTTTTTTTAGGATATGGACTCTGATACTATGAAAAATTATGAATTGCTTAATATTCAACTTAACTTCCCATCATCACGATTACAAAGTATATATATCACTCAAGATACTTCCTAAACCTAATAACAATACTTCATTACAAAGTATATATATTTTATAGAGAGAGAGAAACTTCTACAGACTTAACATTATTGTTATTAGGTTTAGGAAGATATCTTGAGTCATATATATATTTTGTAATCGTGATGATGGGAAGTTAAGTTGAATATTAAGCAATTCATAATTTTTTATTAACATCATCTTAGATTTTGGAACTTTTTTGGGTTTAAATATCTACAATATTATAAATGTCGTTGAAATTTCAAATATATTACTGGTATTCTTTATCAACTACTTTTTTTAAAAAATAGGAGAAGGTAAAAAACAATATTCAAAATCATATCTTTTTTAGTTCGAATTAATTTGAAATTACTTTGAAAAGAATATTCCACATTTTGAAGTATTTGGGGGGAAAACACATTCTAATCCAAGAAAATGCACATGAACGTTTCAAAAGTATGTGGTAGCTAGCAATCTTATTGGACATTAGTAAGAATATAATACGTTTCTCAAGCACTGAGATAAATTCCTTTTGAAGGGTGTAACATCTTTGATACCAAAAATTTAAAGAACTTGGGATAAGATTTTACTGATAAATTGTAGTTGATCATACTTATGAGAAATCCATAATACACTGATCTTACCTATCCAGCCATCAGTGACATCAAACTGTATTGAATACAACGTTATGAAAAGTGAGACATGACAGTAATTGAAAACTAACTGAAGATGAAGAATGATATTATAAAGAAATTTCTAAGAACTAGAAAAGAAAAACAAAAGAATCTCACAGAAAACCGACTCTGTTTTGACATCCACGGCAAATGGATATGATGAAGTTAGAAAAGCACGATAACCTATAAATAAAATTAATATTTAGTCATTTAATTTAATTGATTGTTGGTTTAGTTTAAATATATAAGTTAGTATATAAAGTAGATAAATTAATCATTTATATTTAGTCACAATATATTCAATAGGTCCAAATTAACAAAGCAACACATTATATATATTTAATCTATTAATTTAGTTGCTTTGGTAAGCGTTGGTTATATATATATTGTGGAAATTGTTATTTTTGTTGATTCTCATTAAAGAATATTAAGGAGTTTTGAGTTTTAGAATCGTTGCGTTTGACAAACTGCTTAATAAGATGTTTGAAATAGTTTGACTAGAACACCAATCTCATTTTTCATGGTTGTTATGTTAATGTAAGATGTGTGTCCTGAAATAGTCGCTAACGTAATTGATAAAGCAGACGTCGTGTTGAGTGGTGAAGACCATGTGGAGTTAAGGTGCTGAGCTGGAGTCGTGTAGATTTGGAGAGCAAGTGTGCATCTAGGAGAAAAGCCAAGAGGGATAAACTTGGGAAGCAAGTTTATGACTTAAGAAAAAAGGAATAAGTGCATTCCAAAAAAAAAAAAAAGTTGTACTTAAGGTTATAGAAGATGTCCATATTATGTTCCTTAGAGACTAGGGTTTTAAGAACATGAAGAATAACTATGAGATAACTATGTGGTTGTCTGTAGAGAGACATAGACACATAGGCTGATCTTATAGAGAGAGAGAGAAACTCCTAAAGTGTTCTTGGGTGTTGCTGAAGCAGTGGCTGAAGTACTTGACGGTAGAGAGACAAAAGCGGGTATCTTAGGAATCTTTCAGTGACATGTGTTAGGGTGTTAACACTAGACGTGTAAAAGCTGAATAAGCAGATCTTGTAATAGATTGTTTAAAGGAGATTCTAATAAAGCATTGTGGTTGCTTGTATTGTTTTGTCTCTTAAGCTATCTTCTGCATTACTATTGGGGTGTCATCTTTGCACTTGATACACAGTCTTGTATGATTAAGGTTTAGTATATGTTGTAATTGTCACTTGATAAGTTCCATGTGATGTTGAGAACCAGCCACATGCGACAGTCTTTGATCAGATACGAGGACTTATTTTATAGCAGTATTTAGCACAATTGTTTTGAGAAACACAGAATGTGCTGTTTTATGCTGACTTTTACCCTGTTATTCTTGTGGAAAAGCTGCGGTAGATGGATTAAAAGACAATGCAAAGGAATCAGGTGAAGAAGTTTCCGGCGGAGAATCCCACAGACTAGTCGTGGCCAGAGAACCCGACAAAGTTGTCGCTGTCGGAGACACAGGTGCCAACAAAACCTCTATCTTTACCGACTACTAACTCTGACTTTTACCCAGTTATTCTTGTGGAAAACCTGCAGTAGGTGGGTTAAAAGACAATGCAGAGGAATCAGGTGAAGAATTTGCCGGCGGAGAATCCCACGGAGTAGTCGTGGCCAGAAAACCCGACAAAGTAGTCGCTGTCGAAGACACAAGTGCCAGTGAGTTCATAGTCGGTAAAGACAGAGGTTTTGTTGGACTCCGCTTGTATTGGCTAGGCCTAGGCATCCGGGTCCCCGGATCGAGTTTGGGTCGGGTATTGTCAGGTCCGGGTCTTTTGCCTAATGGAAATTTGGACTCAACTGGGTACTTAAAGTTTTTAGGTCTATCCCGGATCGGTCTTATCTGATCCGGAACAATTCAGATCCACTTGTCTTGGATCCGTTAAGACCCGAATTTTTCGGATCTTTATGGTTTTGGTTGGTTCCAGGTATTTTGGATCAATTTTTGGGTAAATATCACATATTTCGAATCGGTTCCACATAGTTATGGGTCTAAAATATGAATTTCAGATCTATTTTTACCCATGAACCTGCATATTACCCGAATATAAAGTCATAGCCATTTCAAAACTGCAATAACCATGAAAATTTTTTTTTGAAGACCTGCAGTACCGTAAATATTCAAGTTATAATGATTTGAATAAGTCATTAAGTTTACATGGGGAAGTGTAAATGGCGCATTGGGTTATAGAATAAGTCATCAAGTCTAATAAATATCGGTTCCAAAAATACCCGATCGGGTCCCGGGCCGGTTGTGAACCCGAATCTGCTATCCATAGGTCCTCGATCGCTATATTCAATAGGATAAAATTTTCAGTCCGGTTCCGGATCCGAACCTGTATTTTTGGGTTAGTTTTGGATTGGGTGCTCGAATCCGGATAAAACGACCGTGCCTAGTATTGGCGTTGAAAAGATTGGAGAAGATAAAGACTGAGATGGTTGTTGGTATGTAGCTGGACCTAATTCTTATTCAAGTAATGGATTTTGGCACATAGGCGACCAAAGATTCTCCTCTTCTTTCACAACACGCCTTCCTGAAACAAATTGTCACTTGTAACAAAAGAAAATTGAGTTTCAAAAATATAACTTGCTACTGAAACTATCTCTATGAACTCTCTGCCATTGTTGCTTCATAAATATAACTTGCTACTGAAACTATCTGTATACCATGTAAATGAAGTTTTTCAATTGTGTTGGAGCTTCAGTTATTCCACTGAGGAGGGAAAAAGCCACACACTACATATAACACTACAAGAAAACGATTTTATAGCTAGGAAAAGTAACGAGGAAAATGTTTCCTCGTAACATTACGACGACATTACAAGGAAACTATGGTTCCACATACTTTCCTCGTAACGTGACGAAAAAATGTTTACTCGTAAAGTCCTAGTAATTTTACGAGGAAACTACGTGGCTTTTCTGGTTTCCTCGTAATCTGGACTAGGAGTTTACGAAGAAACATGAAACTGCGATTTTACGAGGAAACTGCGAGGCTTTCTTTATTTTAAATTTAAAAACGTGTATTTTAACAACTTTTCCTCGTAAATTCCTAGTAAATGTTTACCTACCAAATCAAAAATTTCTATAAATACGACCATTTGTGATTCATTTCAAACACACCAAAACAAAATCAGCTATAAGCTTGAAAGGAAAAAAAAATGTTAGGTCCTGGAAATATTTTCGAGTTACGGAGGAAGTGGATGTATACACATAGAGATAATAACGGGAGAGTGACGAAATAATTTCTCGAAGGGTTGGAGACATTTATGTATCAAGCAGATTTTACACCGCTCACGCAGGAAAGTGGTAAGATGTTCTGTCCCTGTCGGAAATGCAACAATACAAAATTAGGCCCTCGTGAAAATGTTTGGAAGCATTTAATAAATAGAGGTTTCATGCCACAATACTATATTTGGTATCAACATGGAGAAGATTATAGTTGTAGGAATGAAGCTAGTAGTAGTAATAGCAATTTTCAGGATGAACTGGTCGTTGATCATTTGCATAATGAAAATAATTATCACCAGGAGGAACATATGGTAGATTGTGATAGGGTTCATGATATGGTAGGTGATGCATTTGTAACTCATGATGATAAAGTTGAAGAACCTAACTTAGATGCAAATTTTTTTAATGAAATGTTAGAAGCTGCGAACGAGCTAATTTACAATGGTTGTAGAGAAGGTCTCTCTAAATTGTCGTTGGCTGCTAGAATGATGAGTATTAAAACCGATCACAATCTACCCGAAAATTGCATGGATGCATGGGCAGACTTGTTTAAAGAGTATTTGCCAGAAGGAGTATTTGCCAGAAGACAATGTGTCTGCTGAATCTTATTATGAGATTCAGAAATTGGTTTATAGTCTTGGGTTGTCCTCGGAGATGATAGACGTTTGCATCGACAACTGCATGATTTACTGAGGAGATGATGAGCAATTAGAAGAATGTCGATTCTGTAAGAAGCCACAATTTAAACCACAAGGACGAGAACGGAATAGGGTACCGTACCAAAGGATGTGGTACCTACCAATGACAGACAGATTGAAAAGATTATACCAATCTGAGGAGACTGCTGGAGGGATGAGATGGCACGCCGAGCATACTCAGACGGATGGGGAGATGACTCATCCATCAGATGCAAGAGCTTGAAAACATTTTAACAATGTACATTTAAATTTCGCTCGCAATAGCCAGAATGTGTATCTTTGATTATGCATTGATGGATTTAGTCCATTTGGAATGTTTGGGAGACAGTATTCATTGTGGCCAGTCTTTCTTACGTCGTACAACCTGTTACCGGAGATATGCATGTGACGAGAGTTGTGACCATATTAATACTTGGTCCAAAGCATCCAAAAACATCTCTCGATGTTTTTCTACAACCACTGATAAAAGAGTTGAAAGATTTGTGGTCAACAGGGGTAAGGACATATGATTGTTCAACGAAAACGAATATTACGATGCGAGCGATGCTTTTATGGACCATAAGTGACTTTCCATCATATGAGATGTTGTCTGGATGGACTACACATGGGATATTAGCTTGTCCATATTGTAATGGAAGGACATATGCATTTCAGTTGAAGAATGGTAGGAAGACAACTTGGTTCGATTTTCACCGTCGATTTCTTCCACTTTACCACCCATACCGAAGAAACAAGACAATGTTTAGACACAAAAGGGTGGTCAGAGATACTCCTTTTACATATTTAACTCGAGAACAAATTGAAGCGCAAATCGATCATTACATGCACTAGAAACAGCTCCTCGTGGTGGTAATTGGCATGTTCCCAGTAATATATCGGATTCTTATGGTGTCCAGAACAATTGGCACAAGAAGAGTAAATTTTGGGAGTGGCCATATTGGAAAAATCTTCTTTCACGCCACAACCTCGATGTAATGCATATAGAGAAGAACTTTTTTGAGAACATCGTGATCACTATATTGAATGTCCCAAAGAAGACGAAAGACAACATAAAATCGAGTTTGGACTTACCCGATATCTGCTCAAGAAGTGAGTTACATATAAAAAGTAATGGGCAAGTTCAGTTTCGATATTCAGACTATCATCAGAAAAAAAGTCAGTGTTGTTCAATTGGGTGGCTTCAGAAGTGAAATTTCCTGATGGGTATGTGTTGGGCCCAAATATGGCCCGTCGGCTGAAGTTAGCAAACTAGTTAAACCGAGCCCAATAATGGGCCGAATATGGGCTACTACCTCAAAGAAGAATACAGCTCACCTAAGGAAGGAAGCTGCTCTCGAGAAAGAGATCACGAGAAGGAGGTCACGGAGAAGAGGTCCGGATTCTTTCGTAGGGACCTGACAAAACAGCCTGGGAAACGAAGATGGAGACATATGACTCAGTCAAAAGGAAGCTGTTGCAAATCCCTTAGTTTACGGAGAGAATCTCGGAGGCTGATTAGGGGAAGTTACGCGCGACCTAAGGCTATTTAAAGGAGGAAAAAACAGAGAGAGAGAGAGGTTTTTCACACATTTTTACACACACATTGTAACTCTCAAATCATTCGATTATATTCTTTGTACTCATCAGAATCATCTTTGTAAATCTTATTCATCAATACAATCGTAATTCATTCTCTAAGTTCTTAAGGGATTCAGCCCACGATTGTTTTCTCCCCAATCTTAACCTAACCTAAATTAGAAAGTGAGTTTTACCCCTCACATTTTGGCGCCGTCTGTGGGGACGAGATAATTGAATCCTTCACTCCGTAACTTGAGAATGGATCCATCCAACCAGGCAACGAATCCATCCACCCCGGATCCCGTGATCCAGATCGACGGATCACCGAACAGAAGAGATCCGGACCCTCAGGATCCGGAACCTCAACCCGCTGACCCTCGATCCGAGCAACAGCCTCCGGCTAACGCTCAACCGAACCAAACTGGGATAGCTAACCCAAGGCCTTCCGGTGGAAACAACACCGGGACTACTCTTCTTGAAAACCCTCAACGCCGACACACTCCGCATCATTCGGAAGCTCAGCTATCCGAAATGCGCCGAATGATGGTGCAGTTGGTAGAAAGAGCTCAGGATAACGAGCGTACCCTCCAACGGTTAACTGCCCGGCAGCAACGGTTCGAAGAAGTAACTAGATCTCTAACTGAGACGACTCAGCCATCGCAACGCCAAGGCTCGGGAATCGCCTTTCGGGATCGACTCATCGAACCCACGTTCCCTCGCGGACGCCTGAACTTTTCCCCCAACAGCGTTGCTCATAATGGGCAAGAGCCTGTCCTCCGGACACCTCATACCGGGGCAACCCCAGTATTTAGCCCACCTGTAACTAGCGCTATGGGAAGTAACATAGCGACGACTAGCTCAGCACCCAATAGGGTTCACGAACACAGCACCCGATTGCCACCTCCGCCACCTATCTTTAGGTCCGGAGAAGGGATGTCTCCCCCTCCTAGAGGCAGGGCACCGACTTCAGCTTTCCAAAACGGAAGCGCGACCCCTAACCGAGACAACCCGAGGACGGAAGCTGATCCCACAGCTCACCCCCTGGGTTACGTCCCTCAAAGTAGCTCTAGAGCTAACGAGCGATTTAGTCCACCTAACGCTTGGGACAACGGCAACACTCGACTCCACCAAGAATCTTCTCATCAGATTCCCCGCGAAGACTCAACTGTCCTTCCTCTAGAAGGACCTGAGGCTATTCGCCGATACATGGAGCAAACTCACGCAGCCCTCCAGAAGCTGAACGCTCAAGTGCATAAAGCAAC